>VZRV01009187.1:627301-995458 GCA_013398115.1 Falcunculus frontatus | reverse complement strand
GGAAAGGAAAGGAAGGGAAAGGAAAGGAAAGGAAAGGAAAGGAAAGGAAAGGAAAGGAAAGGAAAGGAAAGGAAAGGAAAGGAAAGGAAAGGAAAGGAAAGGAAAGGAAAGGAAAGGAAAGGAAAGGAAAGGAAAGGAAAGGAAAGGAAAGGATAAAGGAGAAGAAAATGGAGAAGAGAAGAAAAGAAAAAAGAATAAAGAAAGAGGGAAACCCAGCACAGAGTGAGCTGGCAAAAGAGTGAACTTCCAGATGTGCATTAGTTTATCTTCAGACAGGGTCAGTTAACATATTTCTGTTCTGGCGTGTGCATTCATCTTCTGAACAGGATGGAAATTCAACATAATGAGCACCTGATCATCCATTACTAATAAGCCAGATATGCTCTGTTATTTAATTTGCTCTTTCATAATTTCATACAGTACATATTGCTTAACACTATACCAGTCAGTGTAATGGAGAAAGCTCGTCTTCATCCTTTTCACTTTTCTTTCTAGTAAATGGATTTAGAAAAAGGAATGTAGTCTATTATTCAGAGATGGTTTTTAAGATGGTTCACAACAGGTTAATGAACGATGTCTAATACTCATATTAGACCAATCATATTAATAACAGAGAAGAGCACATGAGGGTCATAGTGCTAATTGCAGAGGAGGTCCAGCCAGAAGGCATTTTTATCTTAGAATTCAAGACGCACCAAGTTTGACTAATCACCCACAGTGTGTTTGCAATTAAAATAACACTGTATTAACCCTGCCAATGTGAGGTATCAATATTTTATGTGTGGCTTGACAGTTCTAAGCTGAACATTTGCAGTGCTTGATATTGCGCTCACATAGAAAGCACACAGCTCTTGCTCTGCTCTAGACTGCAGCCAAGAATGCTACACAGGGGGAAATTCAGAGGTATTTTTTTCCCAGAATTTCATTTTCTTCTATTATTTTTAAGAATGGTTCTAGTATCATCAAAAAGGGGTATTTTTTACTTTAAGTTGCTTTATACACCACAACAAAAAATCTGGGGTTTTTTAGAAGGTGTTAAACACAATCCTACAGAAATTAACAGAAAAACTCCTCTGGTTCGTTTAGCTCCATCCTGAATTGAAAGAAATGAAGAAGAATGTTTCGTTTTAGTATGACCCCAGCTGATTGTTCAAAATAGTCACAAGTTCAAAATAGTCACAAGGCATGCAACTAGACATAGGTCCATGTATGAGGCAGATCACCTGGTTTGTTTTGGCATGGGGATCAGAACATGTGGTTTCTGATAATGATGTGAGCTTCTGGTTTACACATGTAAAACCTTCAATCTTCACTTGCAGGTTGAACTCCATTTTCCAAATCTAATTGTCACAGAAGAAAACATTTGTTCTTCCTCCTTAGCTCACATCTCCAAGCTCTCCTTGACACTCTGTCCAGTTTTCCTGTAATCTGTTTTTCACTGGACACCATTGTCTGCAACCCACTCAAGCTGAATCACTTACAATTTAAAAAGAATAACGAAATCCCATTCCTCTCCCCCAAATTCTGATGAGTGCTGTGGGTAGTCCAAGTTCCCAGATCACATTCCCAGAATCATTGCATAACTTTTTAGATTTTCTTTAAAAGAAGCATTTTTCTGAAAGCCAGGCATTTTCTGAGTTTTTTTAAAATTCCACTAAACTTGTTACAAAACAAAGAAAAAACTGTAAAACACTTGAAAATGTCTGTTCACAATGAACAACCACTAGCTTCTTTGTTGTATCTCAGGTGTTTTATGGTATGTTTTTGTGCCAATGGATTTTTTTTTTTATATTATTCGTGTTGGTACTCTGAACACTTTCAAATGTTTGTCAATTGATGGTCTCTACATAATAGGTACAATCCATATCTGGGTCAGACCTTCCAGTTCAGGTACAATAGCTTGGCTCCCTGGAGCTAAGATTTTTTCATGTAATAGATTTGTAAAGAACTGAAATGATGCCAAGTAGACTTAAATGCTTTTCCTCAACTTTTGCAAACAGTTGTGCTTCTGCTTGGATCTTCTGCAGACAAATTTATATAAAGTTATTTCAGGTTTTAAAGACCATATTGAGAGAGGCCTATGAGATACAAATCTAGTAAAAGACTTTCTTTTTAGGCCCTTACATTCTTGTATGTCTTCAGAAATACCTTCCTGAATATTCCTGTATTTACAGTTATGATCAAGGTTTTTAAACTACAGACAACACAGCATAATGTAAACTTTGCAGTGAAACAAAGATAACAAACAAAATTCTTATAGATCATTATTTACTAGGTCCTGCTGAACAATAAAGAAAGGTTCAAATTAAAATCTGTCATAAACCAGTCATTTAATTTTGCACAGATAAAACTCACTTAGGTTTTTAGTACCCCAAATCCAAACCCTTTCAAAATGAAACTGGACTATGAATCTTCAGTTTTCAAAGGACTATGTGTTTTTGGTTTTTATTTCAGACATCTAGAGCTAAGCAGAGAGTCTCATTCCTTTGACTTCAGGGAAACTTTCTGCAAAGCTATCAATTAAATCTTCATGCCTCCTCAGTAGATTTCAGACACAGTGAAAGGTCAGGCACTGCTCAATAACTGGAAAAAATAGGCTGGTCATGTTGGATATCAAGACCCCAAAGTAGTCTGAGTGAAGTTCTGTAAGGGCAGTGAACATCCCTGATCATGTCATCCATTTTTAGAAACCCAAGCTGGATCATGACTCAACAGTGGGATCTGATTCTCTGTCAGGTCGGCCTTTGGGTGCTTCAGCAAACTAAAATCTTGACATTATTGCACTGCACCCTGACAGAAGTGTGTATCCTTAAGTTTCTCCCCAGAAAATCTGTGGCCATACCGTGCTAGAAAGCCACAACAGCAATAAAGGATGTATTAATCTACTAAGGAATATGAGCATTTCAGAAAAAAGTTAAGAATCAAAGACCTAATGGAATTCATATAAATAAAATTGGTGTTGCATTGGGAGGGATGGGGGGGGTTCTTTCTTTATTTTGCAGGACAGGGATATTATTTTATAAGATTTGGCCTGGTTTTGTTCACTTTTTTTTAATAAGACTTTTGTTGAACTGCAGAAGCCAAAAGTAAATCCGAAGTTTCCTACTGCAGTGCAAAGTGTCATTGGAGAATCTTCAGGATATACAATTGGTATAATTTTTATTTTTATTTCTAGGCAGAGGTTCACTCCCAACCAGATTAGTTTCCTAATACAGATTTACAATATAGATTGCCCATTTTTTGCTTTAATGTCTTTTTTTTTTTTTTTTTTTCCTAAGGCGCAGTTACTAAAGTTTTCTATTCCTGACAGGAAAGTTCAGCATATCTCTCATTGTCTTAAATGCATGGAAATATATACATATATATCAAGAGAAAATATTTTTTCTAAAATATTCTACCCAGGACATGGAATTATTTCAAATCTCCTCTTTGTTGTTTTTGTTTGATTTTTTTGTTTTCACTTCGTTTTGCTTTAGTATTGTTAATATTGGAAAAAGAGTCCAGTAGGCAGTGAGTGAGTAAGGAAAAGTGTTGGTAACACTTAATCTATGAGCATGTACTTACCTACTCAGTCTCTTTAACCACAGTGGTGCACCCAAAGAGAGCATGCACCAACCTTGAGCTAAAGCATTCACCGTGTGGCTGTTGATGAGTTGATCACTCTCCAAAGTGCCTGATGAATTAGGCATAAGAGCTGCATGATAAGGAGGGTTCATTAGCATGAGCTCGCTCTCTCACCACCCAGATCATGCATCCCTAGACTGCAGGATGACTAAGGGCAGAGGGAGGGAGGCCAGCCAAAACCTTGCCAAGTGGTTGGTGGAGGCACAGAGCAGAGCTGGGCTCCCACTGTGACCTTCGCAGGGTGGTAGACCATGGAACACTGAAGACTGTTCAAGCCCTTTGTTGTTAGCTCTGCATGGAACTGAGCAGTATAAATATAGAGAGTCTCACAGAAGTTGTTTATCATTAAAAGTTCATTTGTTTTCCTTCAAAGTATTTTTTAAATGTTATTTAAACTTCCGTGGTCTGGAAACAAATCCATACGTGAGTGTGGGTATTTTGTGGTTTCTTCTGGCCAAGAAATACCACAGTACAAGAACGGGCTCTGGACTTGATTCCCCCCCTGCAAATATTGGTGTATGCACAGTGGATGCTGCTGAACCTCACCTTGTGTAATCTCCAGCAGTGTCTCTTCTGGAAGTGAATCATGAAAACTGCATTCCCAGAGATCCTTAATATACTCGTTTTTCAAGGAGCATCAGACTGAGTTGATACTGCTCTATTGCTTTAATCCAATTTCTGCCTTCCTGGAAAGAAAACAGATATCACTTGGGAATCTTGTACAGTAGGATAAAACAGAAACAAGCCTTTTTTTACTTTCTTCCCACTTCTTTCTGAAAATATAAGTTGCTTATAAGAGCTACTTTGCAATTTTGTTAGCAGTGAATATACTCTATTTATACACTGTAATGGTTTTTACATTAAAATTTAATTCCTAGTCATTATGAATAAAAATTTCCCAGGCTGTCTAGTAAGTTATAAGAAAGTAATCTGTATCTGAGCTTTATCTGAGGTATATGAAATGGAATTTTAGATTTAAAATTAGGCAGGACAGAGGCGCTTTAAACAGCAGTCACTTCAAACATACACACTTTCTTCAGGGAAGTAAGACTTGTGACCATTTATTTTATTAAGAAAACTTCATAAAATTTGGTTGCCTTTTGAGAATCATTGAATTATAGATTAATGGAATGTCAAAGATCATCTAGTCCCAGTACCCCCCGCCATGGGCAGGGACACCTTCCACTGGTTGCTCAAAGCCTTATCCAGCCTGGCTTTGAACGCTGCTGGAGTTGAAGCCTCCCCAACCTGTCTGGACAACCTGTTCCAGTGCCTCAGGACCCTCACAATAAAGAATTTCTTCCTAATATCGAAATTATTCCTATAAATTCCTATTAAATATTCCTAAATACCTACATTTTCCCTCTTTCAGTTTGTACACATTACTCCTTGACCTATCACTATAGTTCCTGGTGAAGAGTCCTTTTCCGGCTTCCCCTTCAGATACTGGGAGTTTGCTATGAGATCTCCATGCACCCTTCTGTTCTCCAAGCTGAACAGTCCCAATTTTCTCAGTCTGTCACTGAACTGTCTGAACTGTGGTTCATTGTTTGAAATACTGTATTCTATGCTGATGACCTTAGGCTGAAATTTTGTGAGAAAAGAGGTTGTTCTTTTGCTCTGGTGAACTTGCAGTTCTGAATGAGACATGGCGGGGGGAGAAAAAGTGTTGTTTGGGGTTAAATAAAACATTATTTTTTCATATTCCTTTGTTTTGTTTTATTTTGGTTTTTCCCTTCAAAATACACCTTTAAAATTATTATGGGAAGAAACTGAAGTTCAGGACGGTTTGAACTGAAAATTAATATGCTTGTTTTGAAAATAAAGAGGAGATACCTTTCAATTTAATTTGCATTATTAAGAGAGAGATGTCTTGTAAGATAATGATCTGAGTATTGTCATTGCCTTGCAGTATAGGGTAAAAATCAAAAGGAAAATTTTTAACAATCGTGGGGTGGGTTTTTTGTTTTTCTCCATTGGTTTGGGTTTAATCCCCAAAATGATAAAGTTTCAAAAGTATGACCCCAAAAATATAAGTAGGCACTTTGGAAAAATTATCAGTGTACCTGAGAATTGAGGATAGACACAGAAGCAGCATGGAATTTCTCAGTAGGCTCTGATGAGTAATTTAGATCATTCTGTCTGCTCTCTCCTTTTTCTAAGTGATTTGGAAAACACATTTGCTTTGAATTTTAGCTAATGCCATATGTCTGTGTAGAGAACATCGATTTCTAAGGATTAAATTCCAAGTATTTACATAGCTGTGTCTGCATTGTCTTAAAATAGCTAGAAAGCTTCAAGTATATTTAATAGATACTATATTTGCTTAGTATCTAATTAGTATATCTAACATATACTTAATAGTACCACTGAAGAGCTAACTAGGCTGAAGAGGCATAGGAATTTTGATCTCTCAATGTAAGCTGTCACTACAATTTGCACCTTCTGCTTTGCTCTCTCCAATTTAATGAGTAATTTAATGTTACAGTACTCCTGCCTTCCTCCACATACTCCCACTTTTCTTTACCTCAGACAAAGAGAAAAGTAATCCCACAAAAAAAAGGTGAAAACTTTGTGCTTTTCCTCATTCCAGTTCAAGAAAGATACAATAAAATATATGGCCATGAGGTGGTGGGAAGTCAGGAATAGCCTTTTTGGCAGAAGAACAATCTTGAATTGTCTTACATAGGTTACAAAACTGCACTTAGCTATCAGTGGTTGAATACTGCCTATCTCTTTTTAGAGACTTTGGAAATCTTCCCAAGATTTTAGTATAATTTACTGTCTCAGGTGTTGACTTCACCTGGAGTTAGACATCTAACTGTCTGCTGTGCCCTTGAAAATAGTTCCTTTTTATTTTAGCATAAACATAAAACAAACTCAGTAGAAAACTCCAGGCTCCAGGGGTGCTTTTTGTCAAGATGACACAGTTTATATGTACTTTATGAGACTCATGTTTCCAAGAGCAATTAGGATGTTCTGAGTTATATCAACGTGTGTTTGCATTTGGATATTTTCATTCACAGGTTTATTTTAGGTTTGTACGCTGCATTGCAAAACATAATTAGCCTTACTCCACCTAATTAAAATTCATTTGATGAATATACAAACTTAGCAACCGACGCTTTTTAAAGTCGTCTTTTGGATTTTGACCCCACGGGAAATATTCATGTAATCTAATGTACTTGTTCTGAATAATGTCCTTGTTACAAACCTAAGGTAGGCTAAAGTTAGGTGTTTACACTAAACGGAGGGACAGAGGCATTTCCAGAATATTATTCACAGAAGTTAGATGAATGAAAACATTTTATGGAGAGATTTCCTCACCGTTTAGCATAACTATTCACTTTGAGTGCTCACATTTCTAGGTAAATTTGGAAGAAAACATAGCAAAAATCTTGTCTTATTATGTTCAGAGGGGTAGCAGTGTAAGTCTACCTTATGTTTTCCTGCCTATGCTTTTATCTAGGGAAGATACTGTATTTAGCAGGTTTTCACATATATATTGCTGTGCCTCTGGAACTCAATCCCCTGGGTAAGATTATGATGGAACTGAAATGCCTTGCTCATATAGTGCTCTGGCACTGCCTATAGCCAAATGCAGGAGTAGTTTTAGGATTAAAATGCTGGCTAAACCACTACTCAGTAAGATCATGTGGCTGTTGGTAACAGTGGAACTGAAAGAACAGTCCTTCCCAGAAGATTTTTTTTTCTCCTGTCCTTGGGCAGCAACAGTGGATTTTCTGAACACATGGGACAGTTTTGTGAGCTGTAAATTGTAACCTGGTCTCTCCCCCAGCCATATCCAAATTATGGGAGTTCTGTGGAAGGAGCGGAATGGACTCTACATTGAATTCTAAAGGCAAAGCAGCATTACTTTTCAGATCCCTTTCACTACAAAGAGTCTGTAAGTCATTGTGCCAACCTGTAATTTTTTACAAAAGTTAAGGTACTTTCCTTCCAAGAAATGACATTAGGAGCTGCTTGAATGGTTATTGATGCTAAATGCTAAAATCATGTAAATCTGTATTTGTAATTTTACTGATAAAATGCATAGTGATTTAATTGCCCAGACAAGATTTTTGCACTCCTCTCCAACAGACATACTTGTAGCATGGTAAAGGTGAGTCTCTATGGCAGAACAACATCTTAAGCTCTCTTTTAAGATAAAAATATCATATTATTCCTAGTAAGAGGAAGTACCTATTTTTTTTTAGTGGTAAAAGGTTTTAGGGCCCAATAGTCCAAATATTTGTCGTAGACCTGAGATGAAGGAAGGAGGATTTCTTCCTTCTCTTTATTTGCACAGAGATAGGACTGTGAACCAAATATTTGGGAGAGTATATTTTTAGATAGTTCTCTCTTAATCTCTTCTGTTGGAATAGTCCTACAAAGTATTCAAATATTCCTGGATTCAGGGCCTTTAATTCAGGTTTACACTTCCAGAGGACTTCTCAGACTGCCAACATAGAGTTACTCTATGTTTTCTTTCTTTGTTTAAGCTGAAACAAATTACTTAGTTCACTACAAATGATACTGTTTTTTGGTCCACTCATCAAAATGAAAATTCAGCTATTTATGTAGTCTCAGTCATCCTGGAAAAAGTTTTGTCACACCGTAATGAAATTAAAGCAGTAGAATTCATATGCTGTCTCATTATAAGTATATAAAATGTAGTATCCTAAACCCTTCCAGAAATAAACAGAAGTGTCACCACAAATACTTTTTTACATGTGAAGATTTTGCTTTAGTCTGTAGCTAAAAAATCAGAAAGAGAATAGGAAACTGTGATCACAGAAGAGAACTCAAATAGCATATTAAATCTTGGAAAGAATGTTTCTTTTTTATTGTTTCTAATACTAGTCTGAGAGAAAGTGTGGGATACCTTTATTAAACTTAAATAAAGCAGCATTCATCCATAATTCAGAGCTTAATGCCATGATTTCAAAGTGCCACAACGACTATCTTGAGTATTATTTTAAGCTGTCTTCTAAAGCATGGTGTTAGTAACAACGTTTCTGTCTAACTCCATAGTCTTAACAAGAGCTGCTGCCTGCTACGATATCTGATAACTGCCTGTACTGTAAAAACACCCTCAGCAGGCACTTCTTCCCAGCACAACTCACAACATACTCTTATCATGGCATTTTTCCTAGTATTTTGTTTTTCTGCCCTTATTAAAACGTAAAGCAGGGTGATATTCTACTTTGATTGTTCGCTACAAAAACCCCTTTGTGTCTCTCAGTACCATGGTGATACATAGCCTTGTGAACAGCTGTTGTTGAAGAGATACAGTTGTGAATTTTCTTAAGAATGTTTTTCTCAGAATACACTTGTTCCTTGAAACTGAAACATTTTTTTTTCCAAGATGGTATGTACCTGTTTTAATAAGGCAAGGATTTCTGATCAGTGAGAAATAGATGCATTGACCCACTATTCATCTGGCCCATTTAGGGTATGTAAATCCATGAGCTGAGCCTGGGGACAGATCAACATTTGATGTGCCTTTATTTCACGCAGTATTGTAAAACCATTTCAACTTGTATTTATAACCCAGAGTTTAACTGATGACTCAGGGAGGTCTTCTGCATATCTACATGTAGAGTGGACACAGCACTGCCAGCCTAGAAAGCAGCAGGGACTAAGCAGAATCTCAAAGCAGTATGGTTGTGTCAGCCTGCTGCTGGACCAACGTGGTTTACCTGTGCTGAGGACCACACTGATGCCAGCAGTGCTGCTCTCTGTCCTGCCTACACTGCTTTGGGGTAGTGCCTCTGTACTGTGCACTGCATCAGCCAAGGCAGCTATAGCTCAGGATCTCTCAGCTTCTTCAGACAAAGTCCTCATGCAGACTATGCCTTCCCGTTAATTTCATTTTCCTACTCCTCACACTTTTTCTTTTCTTTCTTTCTTTCTTTTGAATTCTTACTGTTTTTTTGGTTTGTTTTGTTGTGTTTTGTTTGTGGTCGTTGTTAACCCGGTTTAGAGCAAGAAAACTTAAGGAATCTTGTAAAACTTCCCTTGGATGAGAAAACAGTCTCCCACGCACTTCTGAACATTGCAGTATCTGGAAGAGGAGGGAAAAGGTAGGAAATTGCTAAGCAGCATGAAGGGTATATTTATAGCGAGGATCTGTTAATCATAACTAGAAGTTTGACTCAAGGCGTGATTTAAGAGCAAGAATTGCTGAGTGAAATCCTTAAAGCAGCATATCCTTCTCCATGCTGAAAACACATGGTCTCTGTAAACATTACTGATATTTCATCTTCAGTACACAGTGGTTAGTAAGGACAGAAAATAACAAGGCGTGACAGGTAATAGCTGGTGTATTCATCTGTAGTCCACAGAACTGAAAAACTAACAAGGGGTTAAGACAAAAACTCTTCAGATCTAAGCTTAAGGCTGATGCTTTACTTTTGAGGCTATTCCTCATTTTACTAGAGTACTGTCCAGCAATATCTTGCTTTGAAGATACACATGATGCTTAAATCCAGTTTGAGAGTAAAAAGGTATGAAACACAATGACAGGACTGATACACAAAACGTGCTTCCACCACCCCAAGAATTAAAGAAACTTTACAAAGTCCAGTTCTTTCCAACTTTTCTGGCAGAGGGAAAGGCCCTGTTTCTAGCCTTTTAAGCTTTAAAGTGGACTCAAAACAGATATTTGTTTATTTTGATCAACTTTTAGTTGAGTGTTGGCTTAAAAAAAAAAAATGTTGGATTAGATTCTCTGGTAGACAATGCACATACAAGTTAAGTGACTCTCTTAAGGACGTACAATATATTCATGACACAGCCAGGAACTGGAATGACCTGATTTTCAGAACTAATCTGTAAGCAATAAATAAGCTCTTAATATCTAAGTTTTAAGCCAAGGCTTCATCTTCTTGTCAGAAGTGACATTATATATTGTTAAATTTTCCCTAACTTGACTGCTGGTTGTCCTCTTTAAGGAGGGCCCCAGCAGTATTATTTCCAGCTCACAACTGGTTTAAAAATTAAGTAGAATTGGCAGGATTATTTTTTTTCCACTTGTCATGTCCTTCTACCTAGTAGTAGAATAATATTCTACTTACAGGGATGCTAGCTTTTAGCTCAGTGTTATGCTGGCACCAGTTCCTGTCTACTTCTCCTTACCTTGCTAGAAAGCCAAGGTCCAAAAACACCCATGACTTGCTGGTTAATGGTTTTACTCTTTTGTAAAGCCAAGCCTTCTTAGGCCCAGTGAAACTCCTTCACACAGACATTCACTGCCTTCAGTTTCTCCCCTCCTTCTCAAAATCATGCTCTTTTCTGAACCTTTAAGTGTATCTTTCAAAGATTCAAGCTCTTTAAAATGAAACAGTGCAGGGGAAGGGGGCAGGGGAATGGGTACCCACCGCTACCAAAACAGCTAACTTGTTTTCCCTGGCTTTTAGCTACAAGTTGAGACCTTAGCTTTGTTTTTCTCTCACTAGATGCTTTGGCATGAAGCATCCAAAATCTAGATTGCTGGACTTATTCATGGCATTTCAAAGAGAGCATCATTTGGTCCATACATTAGCAAGCAGGCAAGTAATTAATAATAACACACGTGGAAGCAAATGAATGTTTTGCTTGTTGAAAGAGAATGAGAAAGTCAGACAAAGGCCTGGGCTCTATGTCCTTGCCCTCCACAGCAGCAGAAGAAATAATGCTATGAATAGCATTTAACTTGAATTTGTAGCAAACTGCTGCTTTTATCATAAACAATTGCCAGATGGTATACATTATCTTCCTTTTTTCTCCTTTCACAAAAGCAGCATTAATTGCAGAGCAGCCCAGGGCTCCACTCAGCTCATCAGTGTGATAACACTTCATGACCCTGATTAGCCGTCAGTCTACTCAATTAAAAAGATCATTTAGACATTCACCCAATCATTTGCCTATCGAGCCACCTGGGCCTCAACCAGGGGCTCCATTTTTAACATTCTCCTGCCCTCTCTCATCTCGCCTAGCTTTTTTACATATCTCCAAAAGACGTAATTGAATTAAATAAAGCGTCTCAGGGGCAGCTGCAACATCTGCTGTTTGTGGTATGTCAAGCCTTCAGCATTAAAAACAGTTACATATGCTCCAAATTAGCAGGTCGCAGAGATGAAACAGTCGATGATAGTGTTTTTGTGCCAGCGTGAGAAGCAGCTCACAGCTGTGTGCAATTTACAATTAAAGGCTTTATCAGAGCTCAATTGTACTAGTGAATCAAGTGGTGAGAGGTCAGTTAGTGAATTAGACCAATTAGAGCTTGTACAGTTAAATTATCTGTCTTATTACCTACTGATAAACAGCCTTGTCATATCTTTACTCAGATGATGAAGCTTGGAAGTGTTTTATGAGGTGATACTGAACTTTTGTGTGTGTGTGTGTGTGTAATGGAACTCAGTAGCTCAGCAAAGTTGGTCTGATGCAACAAGCATGCAGTCTTAAACTGGAGAGGGAAAAATCCCCCAAACACCTGCAGTTAGAACCTTAAAGCAAAATTAAGTTAGAACAAGAGTTAAGATTACAAGTGTTGGCTGTGTTTCAATATATATTTTTCTGCTTGGCAAAATCTAACTTCATGAAGTTAACAGTGGGAAATGTTATACTTTTGATTTCTAGGGTTTGTTTTTTTAAATTACTGTCTTTCTCTCTCGCACTCCCACTCTGAAGGAGGCATGGGAGGCAAAAGGAGAGAATCTAATAAAGCCAGGCTCTGATTTTTATACTGTAAAATAATGCAGTAATAATGGACAAAGACAGAAACTGCTGCTTCTTAATCTCAGGATTTAAATGGTTCTGGAAACTATCTCCTGTAAGCCTAGACAGAGCTGACTGAAGATGGGTGAACTGAACAAAGGTGAGCCACAGAAACCTTTTTGGAAGTATTATGCATACACTCGTGTCAGTTTATAACTGACTGTTATTGCCATGTCACCCTACTATGTGAGTGAGACATGAGCTGCATCACCTACAGCAATGCCAAATTTATAGCCACCTGGCCCTAAGAATTTGCTGTCTGGGGCCTCATCTATTTTGAGGGGGAAGGGGAGGTGGGGTGCAGTGAAGGGATAGGGAGTGATGAGGATTAATATTAAAGTTGTATGGCAATTTGACAGTGTTGCATGTCAAATTCTGCCTTTCTAAGGCAATGGTAACTAAGGACCAGAAGCATCAGAAACCTTTCCTAGAAAGGGACTATCTGTGCTTTGCTCTTGAAAATAAAGTAATGAAGTAAAGCTCATCGCTTTCTTTTAATCAAACACTGGTAATGTGTTGGTGTCATTTTCTTTTAGAGAAAACCCTAGAGATTAGGTTGTATGCTCAAATATCTTTGCTGCAGAAGACAAGCAATGATGTGTTAGGCCATAGGAATGGACTAAAAATATATCTGATTCTACAACCCAATAGTCAGGGAATTTGGCTTAAAGAAGCATTGAGCCCATCCCCAAAGTTGTATTCCAGTCTTTCACATCATCTTGTTATTGGATCAAAGGCACCAAAGTTATGCCCTGTAAATCAGTGTTTGGTATCACTGTTCCTTTCATTCTTCACAGTAGCACAGCTTTGGGAGGAAGGAAGAGAGGGTGGTGAACAGCTACAAGGTGAACAAGCTGGCTCATGGACCATCAGACAGTGGAATAGCTGGCACACTCAGGGTTAAATCTCTGTGAACAAAGGAGGATGTTTTACTTCAAGGTCTGTCACCAGACTCTGTTCTAAGTAACTCTTCTAAGTTGTGTGGAACTGCACTGTTTAAGAATGTTTAGATCCAAGTGTAAACAGATTAAATGCTAGCCCTTTACTAAGGGGAGATTTGGAGGGGTTGGGGGATGTACTTTTATTCCATCCTAATATTTTCTTGGTGAAAGCATACCTCTTTGGAATGGCCTTTTGATCGTGTCTAATGCATGGCTTGTATATGTTCAGGCATATGGATTTTGCAAAATGAGGAGGCTAAGTTTCAAACAGATGTCTTGAGATGTCTTATTACATATTGTGGTTGAAATATATGAAGAAGGTTGTGATGCTGGCAATGAGGGATCCCCAAGTGCTTTCTGCCAGTGAATAATGTTGACCAATTTTCCACAGGTTTTGGACTTACAGTTAAAGAAATTCTAATCAGCATCAAAATGGCCCTCTTTGAAACAGCAGATTTAACATTTTAGTGGTTTTCTCAAGTGCATTGATCTCATTGCCAAGCTTCAAAGGTTTAAAAAAGCAGTTAAAAGAAAGAGAAGTTTTTGAACTTGTGGATGAAAAAAAAAGAAAAAATAAGCTTTTTGAGTGTAAATGAATATATTTTTCAACACTCTTACCCTTCTAAGGAGTAGAGGGCATTTAGTTCATTCCTCAAGTGGAGGAGAGAAACATGGCCTAAGTATTCTCAAAACTGCTGAGAACTGAATGCACAGTGAACACTTGGTCAGGACCCTGATCTCTCCTATAGTGCACATGCTGCTGGCAGTTATTGAAAATCTTCCTCCTCTCCTTCTGTTGCATTCTTCCAGTTTCTGAGTGACATTTGCCCTTGATAAGGCCAAAGTGAAATTCAATCCCCAGATACCAGGGTTTTCTATTTTTAAATGCTAAATTGTACCTGTTCAGTAAACACTGAAATGATGAAGTAGAGATGATTTCATTTTGGTTTCTTTTCTTGCCTTCATTGTATTACAGTGGATAAATTACTTCAGTTGCATTTTTAAAAGACATAAGAGTGTCTGTAGTTTTCCAAAAAGTGATCTTGAATTTTAAGTGTCTGTAGCTTTCCAACAGAGGTTAAAGCCCTGTGTAAATAGCTCACTGTTAATCATAAATGTGACATTATTTACATAATGCAGTCAATCTAAAATAAGGAAAAAGTAAAAAAGTTGTTTACAAGCTAAAGTATTGCAATAACAAGACCATATTATGTTGACAGACTTGATTTCTTGAAAATTCTAAGTACAAAATCAGTTTATGGAGAATACAAGATCTAAAAAGAGAGACACTCAGTTATCAGTGAATGATAATTACTCTTTATCATCTGTTTGCTGAGAAAACAGGAGCAGTTAGGGCATTGCATCTCTTACTGTACTTACTAACCTCGACTTGCAAGCCAAGCTCTTCACAACACAAGATACTGAAGGTAATCATGGGCTTGAAAACACTACTAGATGGGGCACTGTCTGGATAATAATCTCTTGGCACTTAGTTTTCCTCTTTATTACTAGTTTCAGCTTGAATATTTAAAAATATAGTCATTTTGACCACTGTTATTTTTTCCCCTCCTTTTAATTTTTTACTTTCTACTTTTCTCACTTACATAATTGACATGGCTCAGTTCAGCTATCTTCCTTATTGCAGAAAGCTCTGCTTTTCCCAGGCCTGTGAGCCATGGCATGTGTCTGTATACCTGAAAGGACCAGTGGGAGTGCCCTTTTCTTGCTGGCTGATCAGTTTAGGCAGCATCTGCTATTGCAGCATGACCTCTTTGCCTGTCCTGTAACATAGCCACAGGACTCAGATTAGTCATAAGGAAAAATTTTTTTACAATGAGGGAGGCAAAATACTGGAACAGATTTCCCAGGTGGTAGATGCCTCATGCCTGGAAACTTCCAAGGTCGGGTTGGACAGGACTCTGAGCAGCCTGATGTAGGGGAAGATGTCCCTGCTAGTCCCAAACTATTCTACAATTAAAACTGACCTGAACTGCTCATGAGTTGCAGCTGACTTGTCTTGCTCTCTGCGCATCTCACACCTGTGCACTCAGCCACAGCCCTTCTCAAGAGTGCATTAAAGAAACTGGTTTGGGACAACTGGACATTTAAGAACTACTACAGGATGATGAATATAAATATTTTAAATCATGAATATAAATGTTTGAAGAACTGGAGCACATATGGCCTAGTGGCATTTGTCTCATAAGAACAAATCACCCACCCAAGGAGTTCTGCTTAAATGCTTGCAGTAATCATCTTAGTTTTTACAAATACTGTGAGTGTCTTTTTAAAATCTCTGTTCACCCCTTTCTCAAACAGCATTACCACAGAGATAATTTAGTAATTATGTAATAAAAATTTCAATAAAATACAGTAAGACACTGAAGTAATATGGTTCTGATGCATGTATTTCTCTGAAATGGTGAACTGTGACTCAACAATTTGAGTTTCAAGACTGTTTTTACCCCTTACACCTCTTCATTAAATTTCAATAGTACTTTTTTTTCTTCCTTGCACATTCTCCAGGTATTCTTTTCTCTGGCATAAAACTCTTTTGGTGTGTATAGTAAATCTGATTTACCTGAGGTGGTGTGAGGGCAAAGTCTTTCTCTCCGTTCCCTACAAGCACTGACTATGACTATGTCCAGCTTTCTTTTTCAGACAGTCATAGTGATTCCTGTCAGTGATTGTCCACCCTATGCTATTTTCCTGCCTTGTCTCAGCTGTTACTATAGAAGCAGGTAAATCACCACAATTTACAGTTCAGTTCAACTAGCATATTCATTGTTTGATTTAAGACACAGGCCTCAATTTCTGCTGTTTTGCTTTCAAAGAGCCCTTCACCTGTCCTTGCACAAGGGAAAGGGTGATCAGACAGGAGCAAGAACCACAATTGTGCCAACATCATTATTCCCAGCGGTGGATTTCTTGGTAAGCACTTGGAAATAATTGGTTGGTGGTTGCTGCCAGAGGTCTGGCAAAAGTAGTGAGCTTTTTAATTAAATGTACCAAAAGCAGTAAACTACATCACTGGTACAATAAACAAAGTAGATACCAAATGCTTCTTCCGAATTAGGAGAAGCTTTACTTCTTAGTTTTCTCTGTTCCTCTACTTATTCCTTTAAAAAGTAGAGAGCAAATCAGCTGCCTACACTACATCAGTCCCACCAAAGCAATCTGCATTAGCTAAATAGTGTTGCGAAGGTGTGAAAGCAGGGGAGTTGCTTAAAAATCTCACAGCTTTATTGTGTTTCTGATTTGCAAACCTCTAGCTTTCAACCTTTACACTTCCCTCTTTTCCCCTGCTTATTACATATTCTAAGAGGGGCATCAGAAGGTTTATTAGAGTTTATTAGGTTATTAGAGTAAGTTGCAGGCCCCACAGTAAGTAAATCAATAGGTTAAATCCTCTGACTACTGGATAGATAACTGGGGGAATAATTTACCTATACATTTGTAAAGTTCATCTGGATATACTAAATACAGTGTGCTTTTTCCTGCCAGTCTTTTACTCCAATTTAACACCCTGTTCAGCCATTAAAACTAAAAGAAAAATGCAAAAGGCAGAATGAATCAAAAGAGATCTTTGGGCTTATATCATACTTTTTAGATCTAATACTTATTTTTGAATGCTTCAATTAATATATTCCTGTAAAAGTCATAACTATTCAGCACTCCTTACTGCATTTACTCTCACAGTGAAAAGTTTCAAATTGTATAATGATTTTTTTCACCCTAGCTATTTGCTTGAGAAAGAAATCTCTAACTCTCTTTGTTAATTTAGATTAATATGGGGTTTGGGTTTGTTTTTTCTTTTATAGGCACAACACCAGACCTTCATATTGCTCATGAAAGTTTAATTCTTGATCCATTATTATTTTTACTCTGTGTTAATAATGTATTAGATGTGCTTATTGCCTATCTGTGGATGTATAGATGGGTACACTTTGGTTAGACCAGTCAGAAGTGTTGCTGAGATCACCCTCACTCCAAAAGGATTCTAATGCTTATTGGTTTTGTGTTTTAAGAAAAATGAGTCAGTGCATGAAGGAATTTTATTCAAGATGTACTTATTAGATATGTTGCCTCAGTGAAGGTTATAGTTTCAGTATTGATCAAACCACTCTCCCCTGGTGTACAGATGATTAATTCCCTATTAACTCCTAAGAGAAGACTAAACTAAAGTGTACATTTTAACACATGGTATTGCTTCCTCCAAAGTGCACACAACCTCCCCCAAATGCCTTTTGTGTGCATGTTACCTGCTTACCTTGATGTATGACTTCTATTCACATAGTACTTTTTCTTGATATTTCCAAATAATTCTGCTTTATTCTTGCTGTAAATTATACCAGACATGCGATTTTTGCATTTTATATATTGCTTCTTATAGTAGTGTGTTTAGAGCTGGTTTTAAAAGCCAAGTGATGTTTTTTTAAAATAGCGATTTTGAAAATTTTGCTGATGTTAGAAGTTTCTGCCTTTCTGACAGATATTAGTCAGTCACCAGTGGGAACAACATGTATATAAATATCATAAGTTCTTGCACTGACCAAGCCTAACTTGTGAACTTGTGTTTGTGGATTCCTAAAGCAAAGTATCTTGACTGATGGCTGTTCTGAGACTCTCTCAGTTGCACCTGTTGGAGGAGATTTATGATGTATATGGGGCCTAGAGGATAACGTGTTCTCTAGCCAAGTGATTTCAGTAGTGGCCTGAGTACGATCACCAGAAAACTTTGTCATGCAGATCTCTATCAGAAGGTGGAGAGGGTCTTGCTTCTAAGTGGTCTCAGTGTTTTTGTCTTGCTGAGGGAGTTACAGAGTGGAAAAGCTGGGATTTCAGGCTTTTTGCACATGCTTTATGTATGTATGGGAAAGTTCAGAATGGTTGTGGCTTCATCCTTCTGGAGCACAGGAAAAATAAACCCCAAAGTACCATCAGCCATGAAGACTAATACTTTCAGCTGCAGGCACATTTCCCAATTGCTCACCAGTTTGTCACACATCACCTGCTGCCTGTAAAACTGTTTCTGCAAGAGTGTGTGTTCAGAAGAAAAGTTGATCACATGATCACATGAGTGAAGTTGATCACATGAGTGAGTTGATCACATGAGTGAAGCTCTAGCACAATATCCAACTTGATTAATGCTATGAATAAAATACTGCCAATCTAAGATTTAGTTTTTAATTACTTCTCTAAAAGGTATCTAAACTTGATATAATTTCTGTGGTATTGGGCATGATCCAGTCTTCACAAATTATTGTTATCTGTGAACCTTACAAGCACCCAGTTTCATATTTTCTTGCAGAACATGAATGAAGCTGTGAATTTGTGTGAACCTATTACTCATCACTATGACATCTTATGAGATGCCAACACATCAAACATTAGGCTAATTACTAAGTCAATGCTCTTTCTGTGGACACTTCTGTAAGGGTTCCAGCTAGTCTCACAAACTAGGATTATTTGAGGGCGTCAAAGGATTGGTGCATCCTGCAGCAAGAATTAAACAAATTCAAATTGAGATAGATTTACAGTGACATTACAGAGAAGTAGGGAAGAGAAGCCTTTTTCTTTACATTTTTTTGTTTTAAATTTTTCAGTATCCCCCTTTTTCTGACAAGATGCTTACCATATGTTATTGTTTTAAAATGTTGGAGCTGAATAGTATGGGAAGTTCTAGGTAAAACGAAACTTTAGTTCTTGAGTTAGTAAAGATCCTAACTTGTGTGGAGAGTAATTTTAGTTGTGAAGTAATATTAAGAAGGTCCTACCTCTAATGACAAATATTTTGAACAGTGTCAGTTTCATTTATTCAGAACTCTTTTAACATAAGAAGTTCAGAACTAGTTTCATAATCCATGACAAATAAATTGGGGGATACAATGATAATGTTTTCTGGTTTTGAAAAGTGTCTGTGTCCTGAATATTATTTTCTGCTTTTATCCAAACATTTTGTACAAATAAAAAGAATTTGGATTGTTTAGAAACATCTCAAATTAACTTAAGACATTCAGATTATCTTGATTTGGCAACACTATTGTGGTTTTTGGTGTTCTGAACATAATCTTTAAAAGCAGGCTTCTAGAGCAAAAATTTGAAATTATGAATTTCAGGTAAACTCCCTGAGATATTCCATGATGTTTGTTTAAAACATTTTAGATTGACAGTCATTTTAATGGTAGAAAAAACCCCAAAATATCTTTGAAGCTCGCTTAGCATGGCTTAAACTCATCTTTACTTTATATATATATGTGTGTATATATATATATATGTATATATATATAAAAATAAAATTTCCATAATTAGAAAGACTATTCATGGCAGTAACACGTTCCTTGCCTTACCTGTAAAACAGCTCAAAGAATCATGTTCTTTGGACAGAAGTCATCTGTAAGTCCATCTTGCTCCCTGTCTAGCACTTGCAAAAGAAGAAGGCCTCAAGCCTGCTCATTAGCTGTGGTTTGCTGCCCCAACATCCACAATTAACAGATGAAGGAGAACAGAGGGTGCATCTCCACCTATCCCCTTTAGTATCTGCTTTTGGGTGTGGTTTTTCATCGTTTTGTTTAATCTCTTCTCCATCATGTTGTTTCCTCCAACTCTGTCTTTGGCAGGAAGTTACACAATCACTATACCCTTTGCATAAAAAAGAATTTTCTTGTTTTAATCCAAGTTGATATGAGTTTCAGCAGGTAACCCTAGGTGTAGGTAGTTAGTCTGTCTCTCTGCCAAGACAACTGCACCAAGCCCTTATTAATTTTATTTGTCCTTCTCTTGCTTTTTCTGACTCTGCTGTATCCTGCAGATAGGGAGGGTGCTGCATGCAGTTGATAGTGACAATATTATGCTTTGTCTTCATCCTCAGTTATATTCTTGATTATGCCCAGAACTTTATTGTTGGTTTTGCTTTTTGGCATCTGTTGGACTTTGAGCTGAGGCTTATAGAGAATTGTCCATGATGATTCTGAAATCTGTCTTCTGAGTGGTACATCTCCAATAAAAGGTTTTCCTGTATCCAATACGGACAAGAGGGCTTAAAGAAGTTAAAATATAGAACACTTTCATAAGGAAAATCTACAGATTGCAAGGCAAATTTCAACAGTATATTTAAAAGAGTGTTTAGAAAGAAAATAAAGCATCTTCTGTAAGTAACAGTTCCATCTATGAAAGGGTACTATTTAGATAGATAATATATCAGAGCATCTGTACATATAAGGCTTTTCTCTGATGAGCCTGCAAAAAATTATTTGGCATTTTATCCTATCAAATTTTCAACATACTAATACAGAAGCCTTCTATTTGCCTTTTGTGCAGGATGAATGGCACTTGCTGTAGCCACATTACATCATAATACAGCATTTGGTCAGTGATCTGTATTTTGAAACTGCAGGATCAGTTCAGTGCAAATATCACAGAATAATTGCTTAACCTATCTTCCCCTTGCTCAGAGCTCTTCAGTGTTAAGTATAAAATGAGCCAGGGTTATGATTTCTGCCAAATCAATAAAACCAAAGGATTTGTGACCAAAGCCTTAATTGTCTTAACAAGAGCATGTATGCCTCTCAAACTAATGAATCATCAAGTATTATTGGCTTCTTTTCCCTTAAACCTTTTGAATAATGCAGATTTTTAAATAGAAGGGTAAATGTTATGTGTGTTAACAGTTTTACAAATGAGCTGTGATTTTGTACTTTGGACTATGACACTCATTACTGGACTTGTGTCCTGCCATTTCCATTTGTCTGTGATAAATGTGTCAAGATCAACTGATTCTGCATTTTTGTTGGGTTGTAGTTTGGGTTTTTTTTTAAATCTTCAGTGTGTACAATCCAAGAGGTTAAGTCAGAATTACTAATCATATCCACCAAATAGATAAACAGATCTTTCCTAATACTGATTCCAGACACTTGACCAGTGATGAGTTTATTCAGATGTAGTGTAAAACCTATGAGCTGGATTAAACTTTTGTGTGCCTGGGGTTCCTGTAAGAGAACCTATGTTGTGAGGAAGTTGATTCTCAAAAAAATTCATGGCCTTCATGCTCAGAAAACTGTATTCACATTCACAAAAATCGTGTAACAGGATTGGCAGCAATCTGCTTACTGGTGAGCTGTAGAAGATTTCACTGAGGGGTTTTGCACAAGGGAGCATTATTCCTCAATTTATAGTGTAAGTTTAAACAGTAGCAGTAATCCCAAGTAAAATTCCAAATTCAATGAACATTGTACATAGCCCGAAACACTAATGATGTCTAGTTCATATTTTATCAACTATTGAAATTCAAAGCTTATAAAGGTCTCATCCTGCTGTAAACTGTTCATGCTTAGTTCTTTTCAGTGTCTACCAGACACATTCACTCCCAGGTAGATGATGCATAATCAAGCAGATTCCTTACCAGATCATTAAAGACCTCACAGTAAAATGTCATCTAAGAACTCCCAGTGGTACAATCCAGAGATGGCAAAGATCATTCATTATTCGTCCAGCTCTGCAGGACAGCAGACAATGTGAGCAACAATCTAAGCAGGCACTAGCAATATATGTAGAAAAGTTTTTCTAAAAGTGCAGGCTAGCTTCCTATTATTTATTGAAGAATATTGCAGAGAGCAAGCCTGCAAAATTGCAAGGTATTTGCAGAACTAAGAAATTTATAGAGAACTTTGCTAAAATACCATTGCTAGAGTAAGGAAAGACATAACCTCCTAATCATAAATAAACCATGAAGGTCGTGGTCAACACACAGATGACAGAATGTGACTGAAGGACCACTTCATTCAACTCAGCCGCAGGCACTGGAGAAAAATTGTACTTAAGTGTACTGATATGTCAGAAGGCAATAAAGAACCAGAAATACCATCAACTTCAGGATGACAGTCGCAGAAACCTGAACTCTAAGAGCATTGATCTTATGTGTAAAGGCAAGCAGAAAATGATTGCAGTTGACAGAAACTGTGGATTTGAAAGACAAATCTTAATCCTAAATCACAAATAATGAAGCTAATAGTGTTTGTGAGAAATGCACTGTACATACATATCGCATCATTGAGTACATAACACCAGTATGAAAGTTCAAAAATAAACCAAAAATAATCTGACAGCAGAGTTTAATAAAAGATTTGATATGAGTTATATGCTTTCAAAGAGAAAAGTGAAATATTTAAAAGAGAATAGCTTGAACTCTTGAGTGGCATCCAGATTATTGTACATCTGAAAGTGCCATTGCTAGTACCACTAAAACAACCTTCTAAAAGGGGTTAAAAAGCATCTTTTTTTCAGAAACATCGCATTTCTTCTGTATTAATCTCAGAACAACGACCAGAGGAGGAAAAAAAGCTATCCCGTACTGTGGCAGTGAGCCTAAATTTTCACTCCCTGATAACCATTATATTTACAGCAGGACAGTATGTCCTGATATGTCTAAGCAAAGACCTTTGTAATTCCTGCATGCAATAACCAGAGTATTTATCTCTCAGTCAATTTTTCTTATATTTCCTGCAGTGAGACATATGCAATCTTTGATTTGACAACACAAATAAAATGAGCATTTAGGAAAATTTAGAAGCCAGTAAACACAGTTCAGATTTTTTTTTTTAATGAGTGCATCAAACTATAACATCATAATTTTCAGAGACTGATGATTAATTGAACTTTAGGGCCAACCTCTTTCCTCTCTATATTTTAATGAATCTATATAGATAAAAATAATGTTTTAATTTTCTGCAGTTCATGCAGTCACAATTTCACCATCAGAATTTTATGCCTCACAAAAGTAGAGATTCTGTACATGTGGAGAAAAGTGAAAAGTATGAGCTTTAACTGCTGCATATTTTTTCTTAGTTATATATGCAAAAATATGCCTTTTCAATGTGTTTTGTGCTTGTGGTCTCTGCAATATTTAAAAACTTTTCTTTGGTAGCTGAATTCTAATTTCCTATCTATTGATATTTTAAGTACATATAGTAGCTAGCAAACCAAGCTGGCAAAGAGCTGACTTTTACTACTAGAGATTTGACAGAATTGCTAGATGTACTGTTCCACAATTTAACAAAACAGGGATAATTGTGGAGGGGTTTTTTATTTCATTGCTGTAAATAATTGATTTAAAGAAGAAAACTCTCTAAATATTGAATGAAAAGTGAGAGTGGAAGAAAAACGCAGAGGAAGTGTGGAAAATATGTACTTGGCATCATGAGTGGTGTCTTCTACAAGACCAGCAGGACAAAAGCTGTAACTCCAACAACACACAGCATCAGGTATTTCTTGTAACAAATTAAAATACTGCTTGGTATGAGCTGCAGAATGATTGCAGAGCCACTCTCAAGCCTTGTACTGAAAGCTAATCAACACAGTTCAGTTCAGTCAGCAATCACTGGATGGAAGAAAAGCTGGAAGTCCTGCAGTTATGCAATTGTCTTATATTTTGAAAGAACTACCATACTACATCGAAACTGAAAATTGATAGTGCATTTGCAGGGGACAGACAGCTGGTTCCTCATTTTGAAAATGGTGCCTTTCCATATTTCCATTTTCTCTTGTGTAGGTTTTTATTACATTCACAGTGTCTTGGTGTGCAAGTCTAATTTCATGGAGAAAAAAATCTTGGACATATTAATGAATTATTGCTGAAAAGAGAGGGAAAAGACAATATAAAATAATTTTTGGTCAACTCGGTGATGCTAAACAAGAAGTCACTGACCTATGAAGCTTCACTCAAGTTGCATTAGCTATCAGTACTGAAAAGATGTGAACATTAGGAAATTTATTCCTGTCCTTGTGTTAGCCTTAACAAAATCTGGTCCTTCTCTGGCGGTAAAGGAAACACTCGAATTCTGAGCATCTAAAAATTCTGCAAGCTGAGATATACATTATAGATGCTATGACAGCTAGAAAGACAACTGAAAATAAAACTAGTTCATTTCCCACTGCCATTTTTTCCAGAATAGACTCTCTAAACTGAGTTTTGTTTAACTCAGCTGTTTAAATATGGTCTGTTTGCTGAAAGTCACTAGAGGACTAATAGTTGCCTTGTATGCTTTAGTTGACCAGTTGACTACAAAACCAGAATATTCCCTATTACCCATACCAAAGTAAATGTTTTGAAACTGTATCAGGATCTAGCAAAGAACCAGGAGAAATCCATGTGCTGATAGATCTCTCCTGATTTTCAACTCACATTAAACTTCACAGGATTTTAATGAAATTAGTTTGTTTTCTGAAGATCTTCCCTATCTACAGTCTTCTGCAAATTTAGACTTTAGTGGCCGCTCTGATGGGAGTGCAGAAGAGTCCATGGAAAATCAGTGCCAGTAGCCTCACTGATTCTTTACCTTAACTGAAGACCATCATGAAGTGACCATGCTAAACCCTAACCAGAAATGAACAAACAAAACTAAATAGTTCACCTGATTCAATATTTGATGCAAAAGAACCAAGTAAACCCTTCTCCCCCCCAGACCTGCCCAAAATCTCACCATTCAAATCTCACCCTTCCCATACTAATTGCTCTCTTTTTTCATTTTATATATTTGAGAGCTCATTCCAGAATGAAAATATTTTTGGTCTGTTGATTCAGAAGGAATTCAGTTTCGTCTGCTTTGATTTGAGTAAAAATAGCAGCTCTCTGACTTTTTTCTTCTCCATAGTCAGAACATGAAGATCTAAGGTATTCCAAAGCCGTATGAGCATATTTTGACTTCTTTCAACTTATTAATATCAGAACATCTGAACAGACAAACTGGATAGAATTTGACCATCTCTTTCAAAACAAGAAATTGTTTAAAGGATTTTGCGAGGAAATTACATGAATGTGAGACTGAACTGCAAAGAAAATAATTGCTCAATTATGAGCAATTATTGACCATATGAGAAAAGAAATAATTTATAAGAAAGCATGCAAAATGTATATAATACTGATTGCAAACATTAAAAAAAAAATTAAAAACCCCTCAAAGTGTTCTCCATAAAATGCACCTAGAAAATACTTCCCAACTTCAGCACTATCTCAGTGTTCCCATTACCAAAACTGAAATTAATGTCCTTTCAAAGGTTTTGTTATTCTTTGCCTTAGTTCTTTCTTGGTAGGACAGGAGTTGGGTTTGCCAACAGAGGGCAATAGTCAAGCTAGGAAAGACTGCATCCATCATTTTTGCAACTTCTAATGAGTCAGAAGGACACATAGAATCCTCATCTGCTTTTATGGATATTGCTGTGTAATTGCAGTGTAATTATGGCACACAACAGCTTCAGAAAATTATCTTTGAAGAAAACAGCTGGTTCTCTTTAACAAACAGAGATGAAATCCTGTCAATTTAAAAAAAAATTCCAAAGGAAAAATACTAAAAATATATGCCAATAATAAACAGGCAACAACAACAACAAAAAAAGAAGTAACATAAAAAATTGAAATGGATAAATCAGAGAAACTGCTATGAAAAGTATGACTAAAGTATAAAACATTAGAAAATTACAATGATGTGAATGTTCTTTCATTACGTGGTTTTATATTACAACGTGAACAGGCTCATTGAGAAGATTTCCATTTTCCTTCTTCCACTCATGAGTAGTACGTAAGATCCCAATCCTGACAGCCCTTCTTCATGCTTTCCTCTCAACAGAAGAAATCCCCTTGGTTTCAGTGGAATTTCACAGCCTGATAAGGCCAGCCCCAGCCCCGTGCTGTAGCTCCAGAGCCCAGAGCTCGCCAAGCCTTGCTCTGCCAAAGAAACGGACGGCTTCTGTTGGGGGGTGAGGATAGAGGGGCAGTGCACCGGCACTGGGGGCCAGGCTTGGGTGGGTGGCTGAGAAGATATGCCCAGAGCTGGGAATTGCCACAACAGCCCTCAGGAAGAACACAGCAGCAGGACGAAGGAGTGAGCTGTGGGGAGAGGAGTTGCAAGGAGCAGGTTTTAGCAGCCAGCTGGGGAATGAGACCAAACCGCATCCACCACAGGCCTGGATGTGCACCAGCTGACACTAGAAAAGGAAATGGATATGGATTTGGTGCACTTCTGTAATGTAGAAACCATAAAACAGAGAAAAGGAATGTTGCAAAACACTTTTTAGTAAGTACAGCAAGTTTTTTCCAAGACTTCTGAAATCTATATTGATATGTAAATACTATTATTATTATGTAATTAAACTTAACTAAAAATTAGTCCAAAATAACAGTTAAACAATACATGCAGAAAAATACATTGTGTGGCAATGTTCTATAAGCCCTAGCACTACAGAGGTTTCAGTACTGAACTTCTTTCTTGATGTTAAAGTGGGTGAACTGAGGAACTGGGATTATCTCCCACAGATTAATTTGCATATGTGTTGTATGGCTCTTCTGTAGGCAGCAGGCAGACAGAGAAGAGGAAAAAATATAAATCAATACCAGTAGTAGCATTTGTGTGCCATGAAGAAATTCACCATTAGTGAAGTAGGTTGCATTACCAGACTCAAAATAGTTATTGAGAGGGGAAAATTAACTCTATTAAGCTTGAAAGCATGTGGCCCAGGTTATGCAGAAGAACCTTATTTGGTATACAGTATGATCTATGAAACATTGAAAAGAATTGCATTTTATTTATCAAAATTTTATTTTGTCAATTCTTAATTTGCAGACATTTATAAATGGTATGAACACTTGAAATACACAAGTCTATAACCTATGTCAGTATTGCATTATGGAAGCATCACTTATAAGGTCCCATTTAAGGATGTACTTTGCACTTACAATAGGGTTGTTAAAATGTAATGATATATTTCCAATCAATTTAACAGCATAATTAATAGAGAATTAAAATAGTATATGTTATATGAAAAAAATTAGCAATTCAGGAAGAACTGTTTAATTTTCTCAATGGTGTGTGTCTTTCCAGCTTCTTACATTCCATTTCCTTATCTGTCTAAGTTTGGTAGAAACACTGATCAGGCTGGAAAAAACCTCCACCCAGAGACAAGAGTTCATTCTTGTGTATGTGTGTTGTTCTCTGTATATGATGCAGTGCAAGACTTGCCCAGATATTTATACAGGCTGGTCTCTAACAGTTGATCCGCTTTGTGGGAAGCCTTATTGCTCCATGGATTGGAAGCTTTCATTTAGTTCACGATCTTTGAACAATGGGGTGTTCAAACTGGAATGGAGTGTTGGAAGTACAGACAGCTGGAAGTACAGAGGCAGCGAGCAGAGGCTTATTCAGAAAAATGCAAACTTACCACTAGTCTAATCAGTAAACTGAAAAGTACCTTCTGCATTGTTATCTGTGACACAGGCTGGGGAACAAATGACTTTAAGCTGTACCTCAGAGAAGCATGTGGTTGGTGTTGCTTTTTATCCTGTCTGATGATAAAAGGTTAGGAAAACAGTCATCATTATGGATATTTCTTGCCAAGTGGAAAAAAAAGATAAATGGGGAAGATGGCTTTATGAAAAGGCAGTTGGAATGTGTTATTGTAATTGGAGGAAATATTGGCAAAGTGTGTAACTGAACAAAATATTGAACAGGCATGAACCTGTGTTTTAAAATGCTCAAATCACAGTTCTATTTTATGGAACTAGATAAACTACAAGCCATACCAGTAATCAATTGTGTGTAGACAATCAAGCAAGTTTTTTCCATGAATTCTACTGTTTCCTGAAAGGAATTGTTAAATATTAAAATTAAATATGGATATTAACTTTTAGAGAAGGCAGTGCTGTTTTTGAATCAAGTGTTTAATTAATAATAGCAGAATTTTACCATGCAGATATTTACTTTTTTCTTTAATGTGATTATGAAAAATTAATTTTTTACATGGTAACAACAATTGGCAGATAGTTTTATTATTCCCAAAGAAGGAGACATTGCTCTGGGAGTTAATAATTTAAGGATGGACATGAAGTCAGACACTGGGAGGAAGAACAAGGAATTTGTGGGTACACAAAGGACAAAGAGTTTGTTTATCCACAGGGGTTGCATAGGCTGTGGTTAAGTGAATTATACCACCATAACATTGTAGTGCTGACATAGAGAATAATTGGTTCACATAAACTTCAGTGCTGTTTGTTCCTTGGTTGGCTTTCTAGAAAATGCTCGAAATTGGAAACATTGAGAGTGAAAGCAGCTGTGCATGCCACATTATATTCCATAGGCAGCACCTCCAAGTGCAAAGGGACTTCAAAGAAAGGAAGAAAGAATTTTCAGATGACAACTTTTTGCTTTGAAGATTTTCTGTGATACATCTTTAAAGATAAATATGACTAGAAAAGTATACCTGTCTGGATAATATTGATTAGTCATATTGGTGACATAGCAGTATCTATGTTTATATCCAGCTACAGGAATAGGAGGTATCCTTAGAAGTGATATGTAAATTGATAGATGCTTAAAATTTCTGAATAGTACTTTAATAAAATAAAGACTAAGTGATCCTTGTGAATCCCAAATCTATTAATGAATCCAAGGTAGGAATATCTAAATTTTAAGTGTTTTGATGCAGATACCCAGGTTACTGCATGTGCTAAAAACTAAGTTTTGTGTTTTAGGGGCATATTTTCTGTCTCTTGGGTGAGTATGTGGGAAAAGCACCATATATTTGTTGGATGTGAGAGCTCTCACAATGGCCAATGTCTTTTAATTCCTAGTTTTTATCCTCTTGTTTTGCTACAAGCGAGTTTTGACTTGGTTGCTTTTTGTATGGGAGCATAAGATTTTATGGCCATTTTTGTGAAATGCTGTTCATCTCTGTGTTTCCAATTATGACACCAAATCTAATAAAAATATACTTGTTGGAAGAACATAACTTGCATGGGCAGAGTGTTAGAGGGCTTAATACTTCAGGGCCATGTCTAAGATTTCTCTTTCATCATGTGGGAAGATGGAGTTGAGTAGATACAATTCAATCTCTCAAGTGATGATGACAATGTCAAGAATTTCAGTCTTCTTTTTGGTAGCTTGTTGGTTTTTAAAAGCTTCTTGTTTTATTTCTGCTTGGTTGTAATGAGCTGTCAGTTTTTAAAAATGTTTTCTCCATTCTTGTTTATTTTGAGGTCAGATAGAAAAAAGGACTGTGTGCACAGCAACTGAGAAAAAGAAGCAAAACGCCTACTTTTCTGAAGTTCAGCCATATATGAGTAGTTGAAATAAATTTCATAAAGGTCAGACTACTGAGATTTTCACACTCACAGAAGTACCTTAATCTATAGCTTCAAAATAGATATATTTAAGGTAAGACAAATCTGCAATCAGAGAAGTCTTGTATTTAAATAGTTTTGGTTTGGGTGAGGTTATTCCATAGATATTAATGACTATATTACTTTTATCCTCTGAAAAAGTTTACGGAGTGTAGTTGCCTGTTTGCTAATCAAGCTTTTTAAGTCACCTTAAGCCTCATTGCAAACTTATATTTAGATGACATAAGAAGAAGAATGCTATCTCTTGTTCCTTCCATTTACTTGTTCTGATAAGATTCCTTACTATGAGATATCTTCCAACAACGTTTTCCTCAGCACTTCTGAGTCTGGATATCCTAATAACAGAATCTTTCAAGTTAAAAAATTTAAATTAATGGTGGAATATGTCACTCTCTTTGTACTGCTTCTGCTGCTGGAGATTACTTCTTAGCTGCTGTGGGGGACAGAGTTGCTTCCATTTTCTACTAAAGCCCTCATCCAGATCGACCTAATTCTCAAATGTAGGCAAAAAGCAGCTCCACAAATGTAGCTTATATTCTCACAGAAAGTCACAGGCTCAACCAATGGTTCATTTTGGTTGTCCTTGCTATATTTTGAAGTCAAGCTGGAATGACTTCATTTCCCAGCAAAAAGTTTTGTGTTCCTAAGGATTTCAAACCAGAGCTATGGGGTGTCCTGCAAATAACCCCACAGCTACATGCAAGCGTGCTCTACAGCCACTTAAAAAGGTCATTGTCCCAACTCAAAAGCTGCAAGCTATTTAAAAGCCTACCAGCTAGTGAATCTGCTGTTTTGAAAGATTTGTTTTTAAATTGTCCTTTGTTGCGAAAGGGAACGTGCTATATATGTCAGTGTTTCCAGTGTATTTCCTGCCACCAAGACCTCCATCTTCCATCTAGTCATTTGTAAGTACCCAAAGTTGGCCATGAGCCTGTTTCTGAGAGAGTTTCTTCACCAACATATGGCTGTGCTCAGAATGATTGCTCTGGCCTTCAGTCTGCTCATTGAAACCTAATGAGGTCCACAGAGGTGACTGTATGACTCACACAATGAAGTCATTTTTCCAATTAACATTCTGACAAATGTCTTGTAAGTAGAGCTGCTTCAATAGGTTTCCACAGGTGGGGGAGAGATCAAATATCACAAAAATACTCAGTTACTTTCTTCTGATCTGAGAAATTCCATTCACTCTGGAGTGTGACTGTTCACACAACAGATGGATATTTCATGTCTGTGGAGTGTGACCCATTCCTAAATCAAACTCTCTATCTGCAAGCCAAAGTGCTCGTGCAAGGCACAAAATTAACCTTAGCCTTGAGTAGGCACTCATAATGTCCATACTAAAAAGCCTTCCTTTTATTAGGAAGTCTTTTATTCGGAAGTCTTTTATTCATTATTGTGGGATATAATGTTTGGAAATGTAAGCAGCTGACACCTAATGGAAGACTTTTAAGTAACCAATTGAAAAGCCATTCTTCCTGTCTGCCTATGCCCTTTCATTTTAGTATTTGTGAGTGTTTACTCAAACAGCTTTTGTTGCATGAATATGAGAGGAAGAAGAGAATCAGAAATCATCTAAAGAGTATTATTTTTTTAAAATTATTTTTACTGGCTAAGCATTATTTGTTATTTCTACATTTAAAAAAATAGGAATCTCTTTAGAGAGCAGAAGCAAAACCACATGATTTCACTAGCAGTTATGCTGTACAAATTGTGAATTGTCAAAGTAAACTGTCAGCAAATCTCTCTATGTACTAAAATTTGGTACATATACTGTTCACATATACAAAGAAAACAAGGAATAAGTTCACAGGAACTCAAATTCTTTACCAGACAAATTGGAACAGAAAAATGTAATATAGTGTTTTAGATAATACATGCATCAGCTATCACTAATTGAAAGTTTTATACTTAAAAGAATAATATTTTGACCTTCTTTGACAAAAGATTGAAATTATAAACAGTTTATTTTTCCAAATTCAACTCTGTTGATGTATACAATCAGCACTGCTACCAAGTAAAACTACAACAAATTGTGCAGAAGCTATTCAAGAGAGAAAAATTATTCCAAGAAACAACAAAGAATTAAACCTGTGGCTTCCTTGCTTTACAGATTGTTTGGTGCAACCTTTGAATGGTGTTACAGTGTATTTTTAAATTGTGGTATTATTATTATAGTATTTATTATTATATCCATGAGTATATTTATTATCTTTTTATTACCTATAACTTTCACTTTGAGGCTTTATTGCTGTTATCATGGAAGCAGGTAGTGAACCAGTTTAACCTATGAAAAGAGACATAGTTCAAAGAAAGTCCCTTGTATGAGATATCTCTTTCATATTTCAATGAATAGATGATCTCAAACTATGTGGGAGTATGAGTCTTAGAAGTAGCACGAAGTGCAAATTTAGTAAGGGAACAAAACAAGCAGGGAAACTGTCTCAGTAGTAATATTCCTACCACAATTTACTGATATAATTGAGTCAAGATTTCTAAGTGTGATGGTATCTACTGTTGGACCAGCTTCTACAGCTGGGGAAAAAAATTGCGGGCTTTTAAATACATATGAACTCCAGCGGATTTGAAGTGGATGAAGAAAACTCCAGAGCTAAAAGCTTTGTTGCTCTCAAAATATAAATATGACTCAATATGAAGCCCTAGAGCAATACTTAAATTAAGTCTGAGCTAGCCAGAATGAGGCAGTGTTGTCTAGACAGAGAACTGTACTAAGGGGCTACAGTGACAAAAGAAAGGATTTCTGCATGCTCTTGCAAACTTACGAAGTAATTTACAGGTAGCATGGATAAGGGATCCTGTAATCCAGTGAACAGTGAGCCATGGAGGCACTCAGGTGCTTGTGCTCTGTGGATTTTTTGGTTATACTAACTGCCTTTGGAAATAGAAGTCTTACCCGTTGTGATATCCTTATCACGTTCCTTTGGGTGTTCTACAGAATAAATATCTGCAGGTAGGGCTGTTGTTTCAGGTTCCCATCGTGGAAGTGGGATGGAAGAAACAGGGACACGGTTCATCTGAAACACCTTTGACAACAAATTACTCCAACAGCAGATGACTCACCTACCAAAACAAGGGACAGGAGAAGTCGTCTCTGTTTAATGCGGTGATCTCTAGATTTATAGGCAAAGTGTTGCCATCAATATGTTTTTCTTGTTTGATTTTGCTTTTGTGAAACAGGAAATATTTTTCCTTTTACTTACCATTTGCAGTCAAATCATTTCCTATTGGTCTCAGTTAACATAGCCTCTTGTGAGCACTACTCCTTAAGAATATGATACTGTAATATTCAGAAGTCCATTAGTGAATACTTCAGACTGACTTAAAATTAATCTGTTAGAATAATATCTCGATATGTTTTTCTTCTGGTACAAAGAAAAACCAACTTTTCCCTAAAAAACCCCCCATGCATTTAAATGGTCAAGTAGTTTGATGGAAAAATCAGGTTGGAAAGGGTGGGATAGCAGAAAGAGAGCAAGATACCAGCCTTCTATGATTCCCGAGGAGACAATATATTTGATGATCTCATCATGAAGGTTACCAGATAAATGAAAGTAAATGGCTGGTTGATTCCCTTTAATTCAACATGTGGTGTAGACACTTCCTTCCTATTCCCTCACTACAGTACATTGGATCACATTAGGCTTGACAATAAGGATTGACTTAGTGGTTTTCAGTTCTGTATGGTGATTTTGATTCTTTTTCAAAATGATTTACTGATTGCTCTAATGTGCTTTCTAATTCCTCATTTTCTTGGTGGTGCTTTTGTTAACTTTTTTTTTAAGCCATTACTAGAGCTTTATTGATATACATTAGATGTTAATTTCGAAATTTACCAATTACTATCATAACGAATTTATCGGTTTTGTTATCAGATCACTGGCCTTTTAAGTCTTTATTTTCCTTTTCATTTTTTTCCCTTTTTTTTGTTATTTCTGTCTCTCTGTTGGGTGCAATAGGGGATGAGCATAGTTATCAAGGACCATAGCTGTCTACCAAAGTTACTATTGCATTAAGGGCAGGTAGGAATTTTAGAGTGTGTTTGATGTGAAACAGGAATGTGGTACAAATGCAAATATTCCCCAGTGTAAAATAAAGCAAATGAAAGGAAATGAACATGAAGTACTGATTCGATGGTTCATGATCAATGCAAGTAAGGATGTTGGAATGGATGGTTTAGTATTTCTGAAGATGGTTACACAATATTAATCCACTATCTTGAGTTATTTAATATGTCCTTGATAGATGCTAAGCCATTGGTGAGGCTTTGCATACATCCTGGAATTAGTGTCATTTAAAAAATTATCAGTTTTTATTGCCTCTCTTACCAGTCAGTACAAGTTAACTTATTAGACTGTAAGAGACAGAGAATGATGGAGACTGCAAATTATTTTTTTTTCAAATTTCTCATAGTCATCCTTTCATGTGACTTTCATCCTTATTGCTTAACAGCTATGATCTTTCCCCAGTTTATTAATGGTAGAACTTTTGCTTTTAAAAATTGGTTGACCCAAGTAAGTCTTACAAATGTCTTCAAATATTTTCATGTATCCAATTTAATTAATATGTTCCTTACAAGACTTTAACAGAAATCATTAGATATGGGCTCTTTCACCATTACATATTTTAATGGCAAAATCAATCAATTTCTGGTTTATATTATTAATATTGATTTACTTTCATTTTCCAAAAATACCCATCTGATAGCATAGTGCAGTGGTGTTGGTACTTCATCAGGTTTAAAGTCATCTTTTCAAGGCGATTTTGATCTTAGTCAGGACTGTTTCAACTGAAGTGGACTGATAATCAATAGAGAGAGAAAATATTGCTGTGCTTTTGGGACAGACGAATTGGAATTTCAATCTATTTTTTAAGTTGCTAAAGGAAGAAACTTCTTCCTAACTTGTTTTTTGCATGCGTTGTAAAAATGTGAGAGCAACCAGACTCCTTAGGTTTGATTTAAGCAGACTGTCTCTTCTTTCAATGCGTGTTCACTTCTGGAGCACCCACCTTCTTAAGACACCTCTGCTATTCCTGCTTATGTAGTCTATTGACTTCCTGCTTCTGGAGCTGATGAAACTCTCTTTGAAGACATGTTATTTGTTCTGTGTAAAGACTCCAAAAAATGAGACTTCAAAATCATATAGGGCATCAAACCTGCCCCTGCAACATTCAGTGATGTGTAACAAGCTCATTCTATTGACACTGGCAAGTGCTAACTTTAACAACATGGTAGCTAGAGACGTGTGAAATGTTCACAATGAAGCCAAAAACCTCTGAAGTTTCATACTTTTAGAAAAGTCCTTCATGTTAAAACAGAGGTAAGCCTGCTCTTGAATTCAAAAGGATTTTGACATTGAATTAGACTCAGAACTTCATTTTAATTTGAAACTGATTCAGGGGTTTGTTATTCTATTTATAGGCTTTTGTAAAAAATGAGTACTTTCCTCAGAGAAAACTAGTAGTGATCAAAAGCAATGTGAATATTCCCACAAGTTTTCAATGATCCATCACAAAAATTTTCATGGATCTCATAATGTAAGATTATCTATTAACTCTATTATTATGCTAAAATAATAAGCACGTTCATTTAGATTCTTCCATTTATTTTAACTTCAAAACATTCTGGTGCAGTCATCCAGCCAACGGCCCACACAACATTTCTGGCCTCGAAGCTGACTCAATCCAGGCAGATTTGTCTTTTGAAAAGCTGGTACCACTATTCTGGGACAGGAAAAAAAGCTTCTGACTGAAAGTAAGGGTTGCCAGACATGACTCAGTCCCCAAACCCAGAATCCTGTGCTATGCAATGTTTCAAATGCCATTTCACATTAATAAGTTATTAAAAAAATAAAAGAAAAAATAGAAGAAAAAAAAAGAGAGGGAGAGAAGGAAACTGGCACCATGCCTACATTCCTCCTGAGCCAATTTTGCACTTGCCCAATTGCAAGCATAAGTGGAACCTGCATTTGGATGCATTTTTGTGAATGACTGTTACAAAGCCAGTGAAGCTCAAGAAACAATAAAGTGTTGGCTCTTTTACAGTCATATATGGTTATGGTGCATCTGCTGAGGTATGGCCAGTGAACCAAGTGTGATATGGAATGTGTGAATGTGATTTGCTTTGACCTTGGTATGTGAGGGTATCACCAAGCATATATTTTCACTCAGACATGTAACTTACCATTGGACCAGAGCGAACATGCACTAGGACGTGCGATTTGTGTATTTGTAACAGAGGGAGGGGGCCTGTACTAGGCATGGGATCTTTGATGTAGTAAATATCCTCAATTACAGAGTCTGGAGGGAAAGGAGAAGGTGAGAAGGTCAGATTGTGACTGTCTAAGGAGGTAAAAGGAACAAAGACTGTTTCTTCCTTTTTACTCACCTAACAGTAACCTGTGAACCATTTCCATCTTAGCACTATTTTGACCTGTTTAAAGGTCATGCATAAGAGAGCAAAAATCAGAAAGCTTTCTTTGTCAGCTCTTGTAAAGATGCACAAGGGACAGGGAGAGTCTCCCCTGATCTAATCAAAATTCTGAATTTCCAAGCACATTTCAGAAGCATAATTAGAGCTGATAATGCTAAATAAAAATTTATGTCTCTTCTTGTGTCAACGAGTCTTCTGTATTTGACTGACTGAATATCTGAAAAAAATGTATTTAACTGGAACTTAACCTTCAAAAAAAAAGAAATAATTTTCATTTTCTTTCCTTTTCATCTATTGATAGTCATATCTCTTGCAGCTTATCAAAAATTTTCAAAATAGGACTGGTTATGAAAAGCTGGATCATAGAGATTTTTACTCCAGCACACTGTAAAGATCTTATCAAAAAATTGGCAAAATGTATCTCCTGCTCGGACATGAAAGCTTGTGATTTCAAGTATACGAACTAAAAAGCCCAACGTAGAAAAGCCTATGACTCAGCTGTGAGACATTTCATTGCACGAGAGCCTCCATGTGCCATTTAAAATGTATAAGTGTCATCATAAACCTCCCACTCTCCTAAGAATAGAGCTATCACTGGACCCTGTTATCTCACAACCCCAAGGTACAGTATGATAATGATACTGCTTAATATCAGTGTACAGAGAGAGAAAACACTGGAGATGCCGCAAGCATCTCAACTATAAAGAAAATCAAATTAAAATATTAATTTACTGATTAATATAACATTAGATGACCCATTTCTCCAGCTTGTTAAACAACAAAGACTTGCAGAACTAAATAAGAGCCTAAGAGATAAGTGTTTTAAGAATTCCCATAGAGATGTTTAGCTCCTTTTTAAACATCATTAAAGATGTACTTTGCATATAACAGGCAGTTTTATTTTTTTGCTGCACTGACAACTCCTGCTTGTTTTTATTAATATGCACTTTCAAAAGAGGTTACAAAGTGAGGGGTTTGGTCACAGAGTTTGAACAATCAGCTCATACTGTAGAATAAAAAAGAGAAGTACAAGGCAGACTTGTGAGGAAAGAGAATAAAATTGTGCAGGTAAACCATGGGGCAGAGGGTTTAAAGTTTGATATGTAAATATGCGAAAAAAGTTTAACCATTTGTACCCTCTGTGCCTGGAAAATGCAAAGGAGAAAAGTTTCTTTGCTTATCTTTTCCATATAAAATGCCTGCTGTTTGGGAAAATGGGAAATCACATTTTCACAAGTGCATGATTTTTATACAGGAAATGGCAACCTAATTTAAAGTAACTTACATCAAAACTAAAAATGCCATGGTTAAATTCTACAGCAAGTTTTATCTCTGTTGTTGCATGGTAATGTCCCATGACATCAGGATATTGATTGAATTTTCTGTTCTATATTTTACTGAAAAATGTCAGAAGAAATATTTAGCCAGGTTTTTTAAAATTATCTTTCTATATAAACCAAACCCTCATAATATTAGAATTGTCATTGCACTCTTATGAGACAATATATGACTTGCTAGGGGAAGAAACTGTGAATCTTCTGTTTCCATGGATAAACACCTTTGTCTTTTCCTTAGCAATCCAGAAGATACCAGCCTGTAAGCATGGATGTTCACCTTGTATGTTACATATCATGTGTATTTTAAAATGCTCAAAGGGAAGAGAGAATGACAAATTCCAGATCAGTTAGAAAAAAACCGACTACTTCTGTAACACGTACTTAATACTCTCCTTGCAAAATTTTGGCTTTCTGGCCTTGGCCCCATCATAAATGTGATTATGTAGGTTGGAAATAAGGCAGTTTGGACTTCCTAAAATACAGGGGTGTGTTCATGAGTCCGTTCCCTGTATGTGCAGTGTTCAAGTTCTTATCCCTCTCCTTTTTGTTCTTATCCCCAGTCACTGCCTCCGGGGTACCAGCTTTCCTTATCCCTGCTCCCATGGCAACAAGTCTCTGTTCCAGCAGTAGAGGCTCTGTATCTTCATCTCCTCCCTCTGCAGCTACGTTCTGCAACTTAGAAGTAGATTGATTTTGTCTCACTACTTTCTTTACTTTTTTTATCAGGCCATGAGTGCTTGTTCCAAAACCTCTACTGTGACTGTTTCCTTTCTTCTCCCAACCTACTCTGAACTGTTCTTTTCTATGCTTGACTGTCTGAAAGAGGCAAGAATTATTATTATTTTAAACCTTGTCCTCCCACTTTTCCATGGCAGGATCAGCACAAATTAAATTGAAACAACAAACATTTAAAAATGTAAATTAGATTAAGAAAGGTTAGAGTTGTATGTGCTTTAAAAACAATCCAACTGCCACCACTATTTTTGTAGGCAGTTGGTGTACAGAAAAGAAGATGTGAATTTTTTAAACAATCTTCTAGCATCAAATGAGGAAAAGATTTTAGAGTAACCATTCCCTTTCATTTTTGGTTGGCTCCTTAATATGCTACAAAGTACTTTATAACACAAAGCATTCCTGTTGGACCGTGATTCAGTCATGCAAACAACCCAGTAGCAGCTAACAGTTCCAGAATAAATATGCAGCCTTTTGAAATGCTGAAAGTCTATGGGTCTAGTTTAAAAATAAAAAATAATTAAAAATTAGGAAAAAAAAAAAGAGGGAGAGAGGATAACAGTTTGGCAGTAGGAAAGGAGTAAAGATCCAGTGTGGCAGTTATAAATCTCAGGGATTTTATAACAGAATCAGTTAATAGATAACAGTAAATTTGTCATTTGATGACTTGTGATTATTTGGAATAAAATGATGTTGCTGATAAAGAATATATCAGTGTGCATTACAATGACTAGCAAGTTCTTCACTTTTCTCTTACAAAGTGATTTTTTGTTTACTATAAATCACTTGATTCCTTTTTAAGAGCTAACAGGTTTGGAGCCTGAAATCTTAATGGGAAACACAGGATATTTAGCAATTGTCAGACTGCATTACCATGATATGATGGTATTGAAGAGCTTCTTTCTCCTAAAATATAAGTGATTGTATTTTTTTTTTTTTAGGGGGTAGGGCTGTTTTTGCATCTGTGTGAGTTGGGGTCCAGCTGTCTGGAAAGCAGGTCTGTGGAGAAGGACATCAGCATTCTGGTGAACAGCAAGTTGAAGGAGCCAACGGCGTGCACAGCCAAAGGTAAACAAAGTCCATACTGGGCTGCGTCAGCAAGAGCACGGCCAGCAGGTCATGGGAAGTGTTTATTCCCACTAAACACTTGCATGTGCACTTATACCTCTAGTGCCACAGTGTCTGGCTCCCCACTATAAGAGAGGTACAGGCAAATTGGAGCAAAGAGGGAGAAGAATGCTGGGATAGACAGGAGCTGGAGCACACAACACCCTGAAGGAATGTACTTATTTAATACTTCAAAAAGAAGGCTAAAAGGTGATTTATTTTCTGCCTTTAAGTACATAATGGGCGGTTATGGAGAAACACAGGTAGTCTCTTCAAGATTCGCAATGAAGTGACAAATGACGGTGATGAAAAGTTGCATCATGAGACCTTGAAAGGGGACTTAAGGGAAAAATTCTTCACAATGAGAATGGTTAAGTGCTGAATAGGCTGTCAACAAAAGCTGTGGACTTTCAGCAAGCCTTTCAAAATTTTACTGGACTATGCCCTATTTAATCTGGTCTAGCTTCTTTGTTAGTCTCGATTTGGGCAGATAGTTGGACAAGATAACCTATCTAAAAAAGATTATCCTATGATTCATGAGTCTATGAATACCAGTTCCCTAGGAAGATGAATCTGCACTGTACTTTCAAGATTCCCAGAATAGGAAATACTAAATAAAAATAGAGTAATATTTGCACATTAAGACAAACTAGGACAGAACTGGTTGATTCCAGCTCTTTGAGTAAGTCTCTTAAATGATTGTAACCTTGAGTAAACAATAGAGCATCTCTGAGCTTCAATTCTCCTCCAGTAAAATAGAATGAATAATATTTCTTCACATTTTTTTTTCTAAGAGTGATTCACCCTTATGCCTCAAAGGTTTTTAACAGACAGAGCTAAATTGGTTACTGATCAGAGATGATGTGGTATCATAGCAGTTGTGCATCTGGTCAATGTACATATTAGTTTACAAGCATAATCATCAAATAAATGGGGGGAAAAAAGGGCACATAAATTATTCCAGAGTCCTTCTTCCTGGATATAGAAACCTGCTTCAGATAGGTATGTCATCCAAACTATTTTAATTATTTCTTCATATGCATTCTGATAAGAGATAAAAGCACAAGAGAACATCCTTTTCTCTATCAATCTTCTGAGAATTCCTGAATTGATACCCCAGCATCTGGTCTACTCTAAAATAAAATGCTGTCTCCAGGTCCTCGCTTCTTGGTCCTGCCTGCTCTGCTTCTTGGCTTTGTACTGAGATACTGTAGGTGGTAGGTCAGTACTGTGTAAATGTTTTGTGGTTAAAACCCAAAGATGTGATTTGTGTTTATAACCTTTAAATTGCCTTCCTGACAAAATATGCACAAGCTGAAAGCTTCTGCTCATGTAAAATTGTGATGGATTGCATTTTATTGGAACTTATGAATAGCTCTTTGATTTGAAGCAATGAACCCTTTAAATGCCTTTAGAAATTATAGTGGGACAAAGGTATTATTCTCCCTCTGTCACCACCATCAGAGAGTGACAAAAAAGGCCTATTTTTCAAGACAGGCACACACACACATGCACACTCACCCCCATATATACATAATCACACATTCAAATTTATAGAGGATGACAAATATAATGTTGAATTTTTTAACTTGGTGCATCCATTGGATGGATGCCTGATTTTCAGATATAAACTCTGTTGTAAGTACACAGAATGCATGTCTGTATCAGACTACAGACACTATATTTATATATATATGTGTGTGTACAAAATATAGATATTGAACTTAAAACATTATATGTTCAAAGACACAGAACACCTATGAAAAATACTTAGTGTTTTTCACCTATAGCTGATTTAGTTAGGATCCTAGAAGAAAAAACCCAGAGATTAATATATTTTCCCAGAACTTTGGTGTGTGAGAATACATAGATTTATTTATACAGACACACCTTCAGTTTTCTCTTTGTGTTTGTTTATACCAAAAAAATGTCATTTTTGTATTTCAAACATTTCTTTCAGATGGAGGTTACTTGTTTTAGCACTCCCAAGTTAAAGGGAATATAAGGTCAAGGGAGTATATAATTAAGAGTATGTTACTTCTTTTCATCAGATTCTGTCAAAATAGAAAACTTTGTGTTTCATATGTATGTATATTTAACAGGAAAATAAGGAAAAATAGCAGAGTTAAAATTGTTTGTGAAAGATTGGCTTTTTCCCGGCTATTAAGATTTTAGTGGCAATAGTTAAATGTCAAATGTGGCTACACAAAACTGCTGCTTAAAACTGAAAATAAAGTCAAGCATACTTGTGAAGACTGTTTCAGAAATTTAAAAAGTAGTAGTACATAATTTATCAGTGTTAATAGCCTTAGGTGCATTTCTGAGGTAATTCACCTAAACAGTCAACAATTTATCACATAACAATACATAAAATATACTTTTAATTAATAAATAGACATTCTATTGCCTTTACAGCTACAACAAATCAATCCTTCCTTACCTTCTGTCTACAGTTTGGGTTCCTTTAATGGGTTTTAATGGGTTTTATTCTACGCTCCCTTAGCAAAGCTTATTCATTTGCTTCCTGGAAGACTTTCTGTATTTTGTGGCATAATCTCAGTGTCTTTAGGGTATCTGCCTGATACCTTAAAGCATTATTCATTACTCCTGAAATGACACTCTAACCTACCTTGGAAGTAATGAAGTTACTGTAATGTATTGTAGTTCTTGTTAACAGGCTGTCTATGAAGTCCTTAAGTTAAAACAGTTTCTTGGGAAAACAAGATGTTTCCAGTATCTCTGAATGGCTAATGAAGTACTTCACTTGCATAGTCCCAAGCCAGTTGGCAAAAGAGACCTTTATCACTATCTTACACAGAAGTAAATCAGATGGACCCATTTCTGTACAATAAATGAAATAAGAACTGAACTCTCAGCTAAAATGCCAACGATTCTGAGCATGCTCAGAATTTCAAACAGAATACAAAAAATTGTTTATCGTCTCACATTATTATCATTTTACAATTACTAAACTTCAGGAAAAGGGAAGTAAAATGCACAAAAGGACTCCAGGAATGTCACAACATGGAAAAAAATGAGGAGTCAGGACCAAACCCAGTAGCTAAATGCTTATAAAACCACTGAAAATTGTGATTTATTTACCTGTGATGTTTTTTCAAGTTTATGTAAACCTCAAAATAAACTAATAATTAAATTGTATATATTCATTGAAACATCTCCCAAACAACTCTCTCATGAGCCCTGGTATCTGATTTGCTCCTTGGGATAGTTTTTCACAGGCAGCATTGCTTAGAGGAATTTAAAGACAGTCTTACAGTGTTTTCCAGGAAAGGAAAATTACTCTTTTACGTCCCTTATACTGCTATAATAATGTTAAGCACATATTAGATGTAGCTGAATATCTGTCATGAAGGTTTCCCCCTTGTTATAGGACTGAGTTCTGCCTCTACAGGAATGAATTAGGTTTCACTTTATCAGAGAATACAAAACATCTGAATAATCTGTCCTCAAGGCTGTATGTATGCATACATCTCTTTAGACATAGGTAAATCCTCTTTGGAAAAGAACTAAAGATTCAGAAACTAAGTTTAAAAATAAGTATTATAGATTTTTAAATCAATATAATTGTTTCAAAATGTGGGAGTCAACATAAGTCCTCACGAAAACATAAAGCAGATTATTTTTTTTGCAAAAACTATGATATGATCATTAGACAACGTAACATAAGACAAATTATAGATGCAATACTGCTATTAAAAGAAAAGGGATGAATACACAGCAGTATGTAGAGGCAGAAGTTCATCAAACAAGAAAATGTAACCTGAAATACTAACACATGCAGAAATCCAGACACAAAATTGTTTTTCTTTTCTGCCTCTTTTCTTAATAATTTCCATACCTAAAAGTGCAGATACATATTTCAGGTAATAAGATTCTGATGCTCTTTATTACTTCTCACAGCTGTCCTTTCACTCTGTATTAAAGCAAGGTGTCTGTGACTCTTTACTATTTCTATACACGCAAATCTCTACTTTTATAGAGCTCACCCACTGAACCAAAACCACAAAACAAATTGGCATTGACACCAGCTGTGATCCATATCCAAAAATTTGTTCCAAGAACATACAAATTTTAGAATTTAACGCACCCTTCCCAAACCTAAACTGTTGCTGTGGCAAGACGTACGTGTCATCTTATAAAGGCAGCCACACCTCAGATAAAGAGCGTAATATGTCACAGGTAGCACCAATGAGTAGAAGCCTGACTCAATGACAGAAATCCTCCAGTTTCCACTTTTCTCTGTTTATGAATTATTCTTAAATTTTTGACACAAAATTTTCAAAAGAAAAGGGATTTTTGACAAAGTTATTACAAAGTAGTAGCTTAGATACTCTGGTTTCATCTCCAATCAGTATATCAAGAATAAGAAGGATGAAGGCAAGTTCTTTGTTGAATATAATCATCAAATAAGTGTTTTGTTCTGCTTTTCTCTTTTGTTTCCTGCAACTTCCAAGTTTTACTAATGAACAAGGTATGTAAAAGGTTGTGAGTCCAGTAAAGGTAAAGACAAGAAAATGGTCAAATATCACTCTTTTTATGATTGTAAAAATGGACTAGTTCCATTGCCAACTGCCATTAACTTTCACCTTTGAAAGTTTATTTAGTTCTGGATCATGGCTAATTTTGAACCTCCTCATGTAAAATGAGCTGTAGCTAAAGTTCTGATGGCAAAGAATGCTGTCTAAATTTTTCTCATATTAAACTCCACATATCCCAGGCAGGACTTTTTGCGATAATCAAATTATTTCATTACTTTAGATCTATCTATCTGTGTAAATATATATCTAAACCTTAAGGATCTGTGATGAAATTAAACGGTATTTGGTGAGATTTCTTCCCACTCCTTTGACTTGATTTTTGTTATAGACAAAACAAGTAGCTGCACAGGTTGCTACCTCTACTAGCTATAGCTAATATTCTATATTTTGAAAAATGTCTTTTGCATTCATATCGTCAGAGATAGCTCATAGGATCCCATCAAGGTGTTGATGCAAAACCTATTGTGTGACTTGTTCTTATATGTTTTTCTTAATGAGCCGTATCCACTTTGAAGACTAAATTAGGTTATTATCAGACTAACATGATCTACAAAACACTGTAAAAAGGTTAAACTCTCTTAGATGGGGTTCCTGGATATTTATATGGAATTACAAATGCTCCTGTTAGAAGATTATCCTTGTACCCATAGATTAAGGCCACTGCATGAACACTCTTTCACAAATCAATATTAATTAAAAATTATTATGATCAGAGAACCAAACAAAGGGCCTGTGCTACTAAAGAAAGGGTATGCCCCAGTGACAGATCACTGTTAAAACCTCTCATGCCATTGGGTGATATTTGCCATATGTCCAGTGATTGATAGTAAGATTTAATGAGTTCTTACAAGCAATTAAATAATCAAGGGTTCCTGCTGTTACATGGCATAGCTTGATAGAACAGTGACAAATGAGAGAATATCTGCAACCTAATCAAAGGGACATATTTCCTTGGGAACAAAATAATATTATCCACCAGTGCAATCAAAGGACAAAAGAACACAGAGAGGACGCAACAGAATGAGATAAATTTTGTGCTCTTTTCATTATTCTGGCCATACAGTTTCCATTTATTGGATCCTATTAAATCAGAAAGAAAATTAGGCTACTTAAATATGTTTCATTTGTCATAAACTGTTAGCTAGTGGGTACATATCCGTATCCAGTCACCTTAGGTCTCTCTTCCCCATGAAACACTATCCTAGGTTAAGGTTTCTGTATTTTTATTTGCTATTTATTTCTACTGTGGTTTCTAAAGTCCTGGTTTAATTTGGGTTTTGTTTTTCACTTTAACTAAAGGGGTACAGTAAAAGTCTGCACTACACCAAATTTTTCAAACATTTTTGATTAATTAATTGTTCTAAACATGATATATATACATAGTTTTCTTTTTTTTTTTTTTTAAATAATAGTCCATAATAAAAAATAGGAAGACCACTGAAACAACTTTGGAGTTTCTTGGATTCAGATCATATGTACGTTTTGATGTGAAAGAGTTAGTACACAGATTTAAAGTCTGTGCCTTAATAAATTTACAGGCCCCTCTACAATGTGCAGTAGAAGTGAAGAGTTTTATCCTGAACTGTAGCCTAGTTTGGCAACACACTCGATTTGCTTCATTACTTTTTTGCAGCCTAAAAAACATTAGAGTGACATTTAGAAGACATTCAGAAAACTTAAAATTTCACCAACTGTAGACAGAAAGTCATTATTTATTTCTCCATTTTTAAGTTAAAATTGATTGCAAGTAATGGTTATATATTATACAGGTAGCAGAATATAGATCAACTTATAGTGACTTTTTACGAAATATTTTATCTTTGTGATTAGAGAGAGAGAAAATGATCTACTTGGGTCCTGATTAATCAGCCTTTAAAACCATAAACTTTTAACAGCCAAGCTGCCCCATTCAAATCAAAATGGAATTTTCTGATCCAAAAGATGTCAATAAATGGCCTTTGACTTTCATGTGATTTTTTCCTTTGATCACAAGTAAAGCCCATGATTAAGTATTCTTTCAACTTTCAAAGAATTTCATGTTAACATTAGCTCCACTTTGGATGTGGAATAACATAATATTTCAGTAGTAATTTCTTTTCACTAGAAACTCAAAGCTTTCATTTCTGTCAAAAAAAAAAAAAAATTCCAAGACGAGACACTACTTTATAGCTAAAATTTTCATTAGAAAATGTAAACATTAGACTATAATTATTCTGTATTGTATTTCAGTTAACTAGCTGGTGTGTAGGATAAAAGTTATTGAAATGCACCAGACAACCAACAGAACAATGTGTCTCTACTAATCATTATGTTCCAGTATTTAACATGTGGTCCATCTTTAGACTGTATAACACATGACCTTTCTAAATATATACTGAACTCTTTCCTGGTTTTTTCTGTGTTGGTGGCACGTGGGAAGGGAGATGAACTCCTCTGGAGCAGACTGACCACAGGGCACATTGTTCCAATTCCATCACAGTTTCCCAGAGCCCATTTCTCAGACTAGAATGTAAGCAGCAGCAAACTGTTGGGGATGATGCATGTACACTGCACAGAAAAACCTCTAGTGGCTTTGATAGCCATTATACAGAATATTCATGGAATTGCAGTCATGGAATCATTCAGAGACAAAGCATGGATTGAGTTGAAAAGGACCTTTAAAGGTCATCTACTCCAAGCCCCCCACAACAATCAGGGGCATCATTTTATCCTTGACTCCCACCTCTAATGGACTGTGTAAAACTGTCTTACCCACAGGGTGGTTTTTCTCTTTTTTACCCAGTTTTGTTCTAATTTGCAATGAGCACAAGTTGTAAAACCTTGACATTTTCAAAAATACCTGTTTTCCAGCCAGCTGTGTTCAGCACTGGAGGAAGTATCACTGATTCTTTTCCCACGTGCCAGTACATTTGTTTTGTTTTTCCATACACAAATCAAAATTTTTCCAGAGTATGTATCATATTTCAGAGATTAGTCATATTGCTTAATGCGCTAATGGAAGACACTCAAATACTACACCAAAAACTCAGTACAAAAAAAAATGTCAAATAACTATAAAACCAAGTTAAAGAAATCAGCAAGCAAAAAGCTTCTTAATTTTTCAATGATTTGAGTATATTTAGCTGCAGATTCTCTTTTGTATGTATCTTCTAAGCTAATAACAAATTTTAAATAAAATCTGACTATGATAAAGGCACAGTTGATAAAAAATCCTAATTCTTTGTTGGATTTGGACAGTCCACAGCTGTGGACTATTCTGTGGAATTCAGCAGTGATACATCATGAAAGTGGGATAAAGATGCTGCAACTAGGGCATGTTTTTAGGTTAAGAAGATCCATTTGGTTTCTGTAAGTCTTAAAAAATAGATTGTCTACCTCAAATTTTTGCCTTGAATTTTTAGTCAACTCCAAATATGTCAGGTCAAGAACTAGTCAGAATATTGGCTGAGGTTATTTGGGAACTTGAGGAATCATGCTGCTGCAGAGCCACACATGTGTACAATGACTTTAATGAACCCGTCAAGTGATGCATCAGTGTGGTTTAACATGGGGGTCTGTCAGATCACTGATCCATTGGATCACATCAAGTCTGGACTTAGTGAGGTCTGAGCTTAATGTGATCTAGTGAAGATGAACTAAATGAGTTCCATGGGTAATGAGTGGCAAGAGTCAACAACTCCTACTAAAATAACAACTTTGTTGTTCCAGAAAGCAAATAACCCCTTAAGAATCATGGAGAGATACCAAGTTTTTGTCAGCATTAGATTCCTAAGGACCACTCTCAATCAACATATTCGCAAAAAGTACACACCTCATTAGATTCTGTACAGATTGCAAAGCTAGCTATAATGTAAAAACAGGCAGACAGTCTGTCTCAATATTATTACAGGAAGGCTTGGTTAAATTAATAGCTTCTCATTGATTAAAAAATCTTGCATTTTACATGTTCTTAAGTTGGTTCCCACCATTACCTTTCAATAATAGAATATGAGTCTTTGGAGAAATGTGGTTATATTGAACTACTGTATTGAAATATGAAGGTAGGCAAAATAAGTTGTTTACATTAACCTATTGTTGTTTCCTGTCATAAAGTTCTCTCCACCTGAAAGATTAAGACAACCCCATCAATGAGTCCTAAACTTCTGTTCTTTGCTAATTTTTATAATATTCCTGGGCTATTACAGATGTAGTTAGTTTGGAACAGTCATGGAGCATGACTCCGCCAAATCATTTCAGTAACTACTGAAAGTGAGAAATATTTATCTCCCTTTAGCGTTTGCTATTGTATACAACTCTCAGCTTTTGATTCTTTGCAATTACTATACTAAATCCAGCTAACAATAATAACACTAGTTCTGATCCACTAAAATGCTTTCCAAAACATCCTAAGGACCCATGTTATGATTCTTGATAGCACAGAGTACATTGCTAGGCTGAGTTTTTTCATGCCAATAGTATTATGTACACTCCATCAAAAACTGTTTTGAGAGCTTCTGCATAAACCTATTTAAATGTATTTTACTGACATGCAATGTTGGAAGACTTTTCTCAGTGCCACAAGGTCATCTAAGCTGAATTGAAGTACCACAAACCCACAGTTTTGGGTGTTTTTTTTTTTTTTTTAATGAAAAAGTATTGTGATCTATTACTCTTACTCTTTTATACTTCTGCAAACTCGATCTGCCCCACAACCAATCTTACAGGTAAGATATTCTTCTGCCAGACAAACAGGAAAGGCCAGATAAGACGTCTGACTATGTCCTGACATATTTAAGCCTCAGTTTCAACATACTAAGACCTGAGTTTCAGGAATAATGTTGCTTGTTTTAGGGCAATGCTTACATCTTCTTTCTCGGCAGAAACACTAAACCTAGCAGCATGTTCTTGGATGCACAGCAAACAAATGGCAGCTGCTGCATGTGTAGTGTGACTGAGACATTGGGTTGTGAAAGGGAACAGACAAGGAGACTGACTTATAGGGCCTTGACAGCTGTGTGATTTTCCTGTCTTTTAGACTTTATGTCACTTACAGTAGTGCTTTCAAACAAACACTGATTTTGTACACTTTGTGGTTTACACCATTTTAGGGACTGATTATTGAACTCATCGAGGTGGCTGCCTAGAGGTTTGGGATTATGTCTGGAATAGACAACAAGGTAGTAAACTAATGCAGAACCACTGCTAGCTGCTCTTTGGATTCCTTATTGTCACAGTTCATGTAACTAGTTTTTGAAAGTATTGACCTCAGCATCATCTAGAGGTGGTCTGTGCTGCCAGTGGAGTTTTCACTCTAAAATGTCTAGCAGATTACTTTCTATTTAGAAAAATATGTGTCCATATGCTAACTAATTTAATTTTGTTATCTTCCAGCTCAGTTTTTCATAGAATCATGTCATTTTGTATAACTGTCTATGGAAGCACTGTGTCCTCATATTGGGCCACTATCCTGATTTTCTCTGTTGACCACAGTGGTGTGTATGCAATGCGCCAGTGGGGCTTTTCCTTCCTGTAAGGCTGAGTCCCTTCCAAGTTACAGGGGTCAAGCTTCATGTTTACTTCCAGATATTCATCTTCTTGGCTGTGTCTGTGCTGACTCCTCTCTTTTTTCCCTCTGTTTTCAAATCATCAGAGTCCTGCAGTGCAATGAAAAAATGTTGCTTGGTTCTCAATGAATTCTGTGGAAGTACCGAAGGGAAAGAGTAAGCATCTATATTTGAAATAAACACAAACTATTATTAGACAGAGATTTTGGAAGTAGTTGTAATTTATCTGCTATCAGGAGCAATAGAAAACCATATGGATGATAAAAAACATAACCAGGGCAAGGTCCTTCCTGTGTCTGTTGACAACTAATATGCACCAGGAGGGCAATGCCATATGTTTGCATGTACATTACCACAGGGGGCAGTGACATATGTTCACACGTATGTCACCCCTCTGGCCTGCTGTCATACGGCTGTTTCCAAAGGGGAGTGCTCCCTTGAAAAACAGAAACAAAACCCATAAATGTGAGTCTCCTACATTCTCTTTGTCAGCAGCTTTTCTAGGACTATCACTGCTGTTTGATGAGCAATCAGAACAGCTGCATCAAAGCAGCAAGGGCTTCTGTAGCCCTCTCCTATATCTCTTCAAGGTACTGAATGGCAAAGGAAGAAAATACAGACAGCCCACTAGAACAGTCACACCTGCTGGAAGAGTCATACCTGCTGAAATACTAGACCTGCTGTAAACCTTGAGGATGGTGACCATGTGCTTGTCCCAAAACATTTCATGGACTGTCCTTCTTTTCACTTCCCTTCAGGTTGGACATATCCTCACATCATATCAAAAGCAGTTCTTGGCAGGATAAAAGAAAGAGTTTGAGTATAGAGGAGTGACAAAGTGAGAGAATAAAAAGGTGTTGTTCATGATACTATCTCCTGCAGTTTTGGGGGGTTGGAGATAAAGAGTACTATTAGATTACCCTGACCATTCCCCTGGCAGTGCAATATTATTCCTTGCAATGTAATTTCTAGTGTTTTGTTCATTCTATTTAGTACTAATCCAAGCAGATAGCCTTTCTGTTCTGTCTCTTGGGACACCATTTATCCCTCAATCCACTTATTCCACTATTAGGTAGATTTTCTGAAATTTGCAGTGTATTTTTCTCTTTTTTAATTTCCTTCCTCTCTTTAATTATCTCTTTTGGTGCAAATATGGCTCATCTTTATATATTTGCATTCCCTCAGAGGTCATCAAGTCTGGCACACAGAGCAGGAATGCAAACCACAGTGCGAAATCTGCTTTTAGAAAAGGGTAACCTGCAGGATGTTTTGTTTGGTCTCAAATGTCTTGTGATTAAAAAATATTTTGAACTTTGTGGATATGCATCCACTAACTAAGTCTTATTTGGTCTAAGCGTATTCCAATATTTAGATTTGAATGCTGGTAACTATACCGAGGGCTGTCTATGAGAGTTTTAATAGGAGCATACGAAGCTGCTTCCTTGTTTTATGAGAGCAATCCCTTACTGGAGAAAAATGGTGAGAATCTTACTCTGGACCATGTGCTGTTTAAAGCCAAGTCTAACACTTCAGTATCTGATTGACTTTATTTTCCTCTCTATAATTCAAAATTAATGAAACTTTGCTTGTCTTGCACTTTTGTAAAGGTCTGGGTGTTCACTAGTCTTTCCTGTGAAAGGCTTGCCTATTCCTTTTCAAGACACTTGTCTACTTTTTCCCTATCTTAGTGTTCTGAAAGCAGAATTACAGCAATTTCACCTCCTTCAGTGCCTGGAAGCTTCCCTGTGCTTTAGGCAGCTATGCTTACAGCTCCAGCCACTCTCAGAAAAACCTAGCAGGAAGCTATGAAAGAGTCAGATAGCTAAGGCAGATCCAGGGCATCATCAGAGGGTGGTCTCTGGGAAAGTAAAGCAAGTTGAGTTGGAGAAAGTCATGTGGAGGAAAGAAATGATGTGCTAGGTGGAGACAGTCTTCCTGTCCCTGGGAGTAACTGGCTCTGCTCAGGATGGAAATTTCTGGATTAAAGGATGTGGCAGGCAGAACAGAGTCAGAGCACAGAGACAGGCTTTGCATCTCAAGAAGAGGGTTGGGAACCACTGAGAGAATCAATGATGAAACAGCTCTGGCTTCAGAGACGGCCGAAACAATACATTCCTGGGGATCAGAGGCTACTGTGCAGTTTGCGGCAAAACCAAAAGGCCACCAGGTTGACTGAAACAAAGCTACAAAGGACTTTCTAGGCAGGGACAAAGTAATCAAGGAGAGATTTTGGCAGAGATTTCTTTATAAAGCTTTTGCTTTTTCTGCTTTTTCTGGAAATCCCAAGTTTTCAACTACTTAAAAAGAAAAAACCACCAAAAAACACCACCACCACCATCACCAACAAACCAATCCCAAAGAGTACTCTCCTTTACATTAACAGAAAATCTAGATATTTGAAGTTGAACATGTTTTTGTTCTTCTCTAGGTATCTCACCATAAGAGAAAAGTCCTGAGCTCAAAGAGTTCTAACTCCAGAACAAATACCGTTTCTTAATGAGGTCACACCAGGTAAGAAAATAAAATTTGAATCCAGTAACTATTTGTAATTAGTTTTTTAATTTATATGTCTTTTTTCTCTTTTTTTTCAGTGTTATAGAAGAGTTGAAATGGGTGCTCGGCTTTATTTAATCACCATGTTGTTATGATCACATTGCATACCCTAACAAAGTAATATGGATTCTTCACTGTTTCTGGAGAGGATGAACAATACAAATTTGGTCTCCAAAATATGATCTTCTCATTAGCTTAAATGAAACAGCATTTTCCTTTACTTTTGGTTCACTCTCCTACATTTGGCTTTAGGCCATCATCACATTTAATTCAAAATATCAACAAAGTTCTTTCCTGACTGGGCTATAGGGTGAAAATGTTTCACACAAAATTAGTAAACACTTTCAAAACAGAATAAATTAGACAAAGCTATAATTGCCTTCCTTATGGATAATCTACAGCAGGAAGCCTGAACTTGAATACATTATTTATTCAAAGTAGTTTCCTTTATCAAATAAAATAAGTTGAAAGTAGATATCAGTAATTGATAAAAGTAGATGCTGGCTAAGGATATAAACTGAAAGAAAGAAGATAAACATACCCTTGTCCATGGGAATGACTGTGAGGGAGTGCAAATTGGACAGGAGTAAACAGTCGGAGCAATGAAGGCTTTCAGTGTTGTGACCAAAGGCAGTAATATAAAGAAACACAAAAAATGTTTAAATTTATTGACTTTATTTCAAGATATCTTTAAAAGTCATAAGAAAAAAAATGACAAGAAGCCTAAGAAATCACTGAAGAAGATTGTAGTCATATTAGGAGTCATGCAAGATAATCCTAATAGCAGTGTACATCTGTACACTCGTATTTTGAGATATAAATGATGATTGAGATGTATCCTTAAGATAACTGTTAGTTTTCCTAACACCTTTTTGCTAATGGAATATTGTTCCTTCATTTATGCCGAATGGAGAATTGGTTATGACTGTCAGAATAAAGATCCTCTATGAGATCTTTCTTATCCATGTTATGGACTTAGATTTTTCTTTGAGTGCATGTGTATGCATTTCAAACAAATGGTAAAAGCATTTATTTTGTGAATATATGCTATCAGCAGAGCATTGTAAATTATTATTTTAATAACCTAGTCGAATATTATTTCTGCTTCTGCAGTGCTTGCACTTCCTACTTTTGATTTTGTGGATTTGAACCTCCATGGGCAGAAGACAAAAATATGATGTCACCTCACTCAAGTTATGTTATTTACATTGAATTCTGATTTAATCTTCTTTAATTTTTACAGTTTGTTTCATCTCTTTCCTATTTTTGAAAGTTGGGCAAAGAGTAGACGTTTTTTCTCCTGTATATGCCAATATAGAAAACAAATACTCATTTTTATCACCATGTCTCAAAAATTTTGGCTCATCTGGGGCTTGGCCAGATCTCTACAAACATCTGTGTTTTGCAAACAGGTTCTAGAGCACTTGGACTGACTCAAATTTCCACAGCATTTTAATACCTCTTCTCTATCTAAATGTTTTACTCTTGCTTCTAGTGTCACAGCAGCAATAATCCTATGAGCTTTGTACTTGTTCCTGACAAATGAACTGTCTCTTATTCACTTGACAAAAGAAATGAACTGTGTTTTGCTGTACTGCATTTTATACACACAAATGTCTCATGTGAGGCTATCTCCATGGAGACTGTGATTCAACATAGCATCTGGAAATACATTTTGAAACCTTATTCCTCCTTTTATCCAGGACAATGGGCTATCCAGAATCTTGTGTGCTTTCTTAGCACCATTCATCTGATCTCAGACTCCTTGCAACAAAGCTGGTGTCTTGAAAATAATTCTCTAAATAATAAATTGTGTCCACCTTCTTACTCCTCCCAATATTTTCATCATCCTTTAAATAAACGGGCATACTCACAACCCTGGGATATGCCAATGTTCTCTGCTGTTGTTCATAATATTGTATTTATTTAGTTTTTGAAAGAGTTATCTTGTAAGAAGTGGTAACTATTTGTCTGTCTTAGGGAGCGTTAAGATTTCATTGTCATGTTATTCCTTGGTTAGGTTGCATCAAGGGAGAATGAATCAGTTTTAATGATGGAAGTGGCAATTAGTGCCGCTGAGCTGTAGTTTCAATTTTTTGACAGAGCTTCTGAGCTTAATAAATTATGGATCAGTAGAGGGGGAAGGAAGGCCTCAAAATCTGCCTGAGCAGCACATGGACTGGTAGTGCACTACATTGCATCTCCATTCAATAAATGTCCATTTCAGTCTGGTTTTGCGGTCAAGTGTGAAGAAGAAACATCATCTGTAATTAATAACTGTTTAAAAAAATCCATATGAATACATGCCAGCACAAGGAATGAAACGGAGAAAAAAAGGGTTGGAAATGAGAGTAAAAAATTATTCAGAAGAATGGTGAAAACTCAGCCATCCAGTCTGTGGGGTGAACAGAAGCCTCCAACACAAAGCTTTGTGAGACGTTTCTGAGCTAAAGGCCTTTTTAGAACCATGTTAGATTCCATAGAGATAAAAATATGTCATCACACAGATTATTCCAGTGTGTCAGGTAAGGTGCAAGTAGCTTCCTCCATGTATCTGTGCATTTTCCCTGCCAAGGGAAACACATTTCTGTGTTTTTGAGCATTTGTGGTTGAAAAAAAATACAAAAACCTGTCCCTCTGTGTGTTCATATGGGCAATATTTATATTCCACCTGTACCCAAAGTATAACAAATACTTTCTAAATATTAATTAACTATTAATACTGAATACTACTTTCTTAATTATAAAGCTGGATAAATTTGCATGGCCACTTATTTAGACATGGATTTTTCTGGAAGAGGGTCAGTAAAATATGGCTTCATAGAAGCTCAACAGAAACCTGAGAAAAATTATATATGAGTCAAGAGGACATATCTCTAACTAGCTTTATGGATCTATGTGTCCTTTTCCTGTGTCTTTTTTGCCTGTTTCTCTTTTCTAAGTTTTCTGTACTAACAAATTACACAAAGGCATGGTATAAGCTCAACCTAGGCACTGTATTTATCATATGAATGAATAAGTAGCACACTCACTGGCACAATTTTGTTATGGTATGGCTTGCAGAGTGAGTTCCCATCTGAGGAGTCTGCCCTCAGCAGTCAGGCTGAGCAAAACCTTCCTGCTCCAGAGAGCAAGGAGCAAAGCTGGCCTCAGTCATGGCTTTTTCCCAGTGCTCATACTACTACAGATGTCACCTTTATAGCCTCTGTTCCTGAGATATCTTATGGCCTAAAACTCTTTGCCTTCTCTGAAGTCCTCTGGGGAAGGGGGAAAAAGGTGTTGTCCCCACTCAAGCATCTGGGAGGGAAGAACAGAACTGCTGAGTGGTAGAAAAAAAAAATCTCCACAGTGGTGAAACCCCAAAACCTGGGAATTTTCGTATAATTTTCTGACTCTATCATTGATGTTGGCTAGTAAATCAGAATTTGACATCACAAAGACAAGTTTGATTTGGAAGCCTAGTAAGAAATGAAAATCAGGTTGAGCTCTTTCATATACTCAAGACTGACATCCATACTCAGCTGCTGAATCCAGTGTAGACAATGATCATGATACTGACATATAATATTGAAACCCAGATTCAAATAGTTTAGAATAATTTTGAAAACCAGAAATTCAATTGCTGCTCTCCCAGGTGCCAAGTGGGCCTCTGAGATGCCACAAGATTGGTGGAAAGGGAGACGTTGCTAATCAATTACTCCCCATTTTCCAAGCTTTTATTCAATCATTACAATTTGCATTAAAAATTCCAGTTTTGAAAAATTTTCAGTTTCTGATAAAAGAAATAAAATTATTTTAAGTATCTTGGTCAGTTTTCTGCATTACAACAGCAACACTAATTTCAGTTTTATGATTTTCTATTGAATTCAATGGTGTTCTAAATCAATTCACCCTTTATGAAAACCCAAGTGAGCCAGCAGAGCAATACGTGATCAGGCTTGAAAACTGGGTTTTTTTCAGACTCAAGGTTTCTAAGAGAAGTGAGCTGCTTTGCATGTAAATTTTGATAAACTGCTGTCCAAAAGTCATCCCAAGAAGTTGCAGTTATCTTGCTTTTATTTGCCTCTTTAGTATTTTATGATACACACATTAGACTGCCACAGCGTAGTATGAATATTGCTCTTTTCACAATGAGGACGTGGTCTCAGTGTACTGGGTCTAGGGATTTTTTGCATGACTTCACTAGTAACACATTATTTCAGGTCACATTTTATCAGCTAGCTCAACAAGAATGCCAGTGACTTTCACCTTGTTCCAGCTCCCTGTAAACATAGTAATTGCCAAAATTATATTGTCTTTTATTTACTTAACAAGTGGTACTTCTGAAAACAAATAGTCTGGCATGAAAAAACACAAATGCTAGCAGTAGTCATACATCTTCCATGCTTTCAAACACAGCTTCTAGCATTTTAAAAGCAGACTGAGAAAAAACTGGTGTGAGGAAGAAATGTCTCAGCCCATTGTCTTGCTTGAACTTTCCCCACAAATGTCCTGTTGCCATTATTCTGGGCATAGCTCCACCCACGGGTGGCAGCAGTAAGTACTTGCAAAGCACTAATACTGTTGTCAATCTGCCTAACCTTGCCAAAGTGTTATCAGACAGTTGGCTTTACAGTGGCCCATTTTTTCTTGCCGTTACTCTGATCCTTTTCTCCCAGGCATGAATGGCTGCAAGAGGTTTCTAGTAGTGGGGGAAAAATATCTAAGGAGCTAATACGTGGGTTTACTGTCAAGTGGGCATTTGTATTTTTAACATTATTTCTCTGGAAACATGTGTCATCACCTTTCTGTTTTACTCCGCTTAGGTCTTGGTCTTGCACACACATTAGCACTCCATGCTGCCCAACGTCTGACTAAATGCTTTCAGCTCATGCCTTGTCTGTAAGTTAGTGGATACTTTCTGGATGATTTCAAAAGGTGTATGCTTGATGACTATCTAACCTAATGTATGCTTTGTGGTAGGATTTTCAGCACTGCTTTGCAGAAGTTTTCCATACAGATATGAGACAAAGAGAGTTCTCTTATTCTAAAACAATCTTTTTTTTTTTTTTTTAATTAGGAAATACGTCATCTTGCTTTAATACAAAATTATGCATAGTTATTATTTTTAAGTACTATTCTAATTTTAGAAGGTGATAATTTAGTAAGTTAGACTGTCATAATCTGAAGAACAGGCAGAATCCTCTCTGACAGACTTCTAAACAATTATACCTTCAAATACCTAAAAGTTATGATATGCAGTTTTCCCATTTCCCTCTATTCTGCTGAGCATATATTAGCTATTCTCAGTATAAACTATTGAAATTATTAAGCCAGTTCACAGTGTTGTTTTTAAAATGAAAAATGCTATGATCTTTTAATGTCTTCAGTGTTATAATATGTACTAAATTAGCAGAACCCTGATGCTCTGATAATTTACACCACAATGTGCTATTTAAAACTGGAAGCCCAGCAGGAGATTTTATTTTTATTAATTTAGTATAATTTTAAACATTACAAAAATAGCTGTCTCACAGCTTCCCTGCTGAGCCCTAGATTGTTGCCACAGCCTGAGCAATACTTTATCAGGAGAGTAACATCACCATAAATACTGCATAGTTGATTCTGGTTTCAACACAGAATACAAAAGGATGCGGAAGACTGAAGAAGAGACAAAGAAAAAACAGGGCTGGTTCTGTTTTACATTTTCTCTGCCTTTTTTTTTCCTTTCTTGCTTCTAAATCTTCTTTCCTTACAGGTTTTCCTTTAAGGAGAGTTGTGAATTTGTAGTCAAAGCCAAAAGGCCGAAGTTCCACAGTGTAGTTAACTTTCGATGTATCACACAATGCTGCTGTAGTAAAATGAGTTTTACTCTACCTCCCTTGTCTATTGCCCTGCCATTCTTGTTGCCTGAACATTACTGGAATGTTATTGTTCAAGTCTAACATGTATTATAAGAGCAACCTCCTATGAATGGCAGCTTTCCAGTTTTATGTATACCACTGGCTCACATCTGCTCACCTTTATGTGCATTTAGTGAACTTACATCTGCCTGAAGGAAGAAAGGCAACAGTCAGTTACTATATACAACCTCTTAGCAGCACTAGGGATGGCAGAGCCAGTGGGTATAAGAATTTTCGGCCCTTTTGTCATGCTTGTCACTTTTTTGAATGAGCTGAGTTGACCAAAAAAACTCTTGCCAGGACTGCCACCTTCCAAGGGAACCTCTGCCCCTTCGACAAAGGATGAGTCTTGGCACTGAAGCAATATTTGCTGTGCAAAAGATGTGGTTTCAGATACCACAGTCCACTGTTTGTAATGGAAAGCTGGGGTGGACTGCTGGAGGGGAGAATAGACTATGATTGAAAGTTATTTAAAAAAGATGTGAGTTTCTAAACTTAAATTCATTGTGAAATTCTTCAGTGCCTATACTGCTTATATTTATTTACTGATCAATTTTACACTTTATATTACAGAAAGATATAGATTAATTTATTTATTTTTTTACTGGCTGGCTGAATCTTCTACCTGGTTTCCTGGTAAAATTCTTAAAATAAAATCTGAAAATGCAACAAAACTCAATTCCAAATGATTAGGATTTACCATATCCTGAGTTAATTTGACTCTATTAAGGCAAGGCAGATTTCACTGGCAAGCAACCGATTACCTTGTAAAACTCCTGTAGTTTTCACGAGAATTTTGTGATTCAACAGATCCACAGTAGAAATGTGGTTAGTGCATTTGTCCCCTATTTTGCATTTGAACAAGGGAATATATTCAAAGGGAATATTCAAAAAATGTTGGTGCTTAGATGTTAAATGTCGTATGGATATTGACTGAGTGACACATGGGCAATTCAGCTGTGTCTCAGACAGGAGCTGTATGTTGGCCTTTCTGGGGCGTAGAAGGCAGGCAACCTTCCTTCTTGATGAACCACCAATTAGCCCTAATTAAATCAATAGTATTTTTCTTTGAATCACATTAATACTGACTAAAACTCCCCCTCAGTTAATTAACAGGCATTTGGCCACCCCACCCATTTGGACGGAGGGTTGCTAAGATAACCATTTTCATCACTGAAATGTTTGTTGTTAAAAATTTGCTTTGTATCCCTTGTGCTGTGATGTTTACACCTGTGTACACATATACAGGAAATAACAATTCATTTGCAACTCTCTTCTTTTTTCACAACTGCCAGGAGAATGTGAGGGAGGTAAGTCATTCCAAGGATATTGGAAGAAATGAGGCATGAAATAAAAGTCTTCCTGCACTATCTGCTGATCCTCAGGAATGTAAGGCAACCTGCTGTATTAAAGAGAAGCATCCAGGCTATTAAGTAAGGCACTAGGACAGTGAGGAGTGAGTCCTCTGTGTGAGACACTCTCCTGAGCTGATGACATCAATGTCCTCAGGACTATCACTCTGAGTTCATGATGATGACATCTGCAAGATGTCTCACATGCTATTCTTGTTCTTGGCAATGTCAGAGGACTTAAAAACAAGATTTTGCATGATTTACTCTTTTTTTTTTTTACACATTTCATGAACTGGGTGTATCCACTGACGGTGTTACAAATAATGCAGCAGTGAGAAACTCTCTGCTATTATTATTATTAGTCATATTAATTAAGTTAATCAAGTGGATCAATCTAAGAAGTGTTCCAGCTGTTTCATGAACAAAAGCTGAAGGACTCTAAATGGCTTGTACTGAACAGTGTCCTGTAGAAAAAAAGTGGGATTTTGCTACTTAACATCAGAATTTTCTTTTCATCTGGTGGAAAATTCTTGTCCAAATTTGTTGTGCTGTTCATTCAGTAGGCTTCCATGACAAGGTGACTTAGAAAAATACTGCCACAGATTGGTAGTGGAAGAGATTTTGGATTAGGAGGATTTTGAGGTCTTGCTCTTAGGACATTGCAACAGCCCTATAGAATGATAACTATCCTGAAAGGAAGATTGATCTATTGATGTCATTGTCTTTCATTAAACTGCAATAGGAAAGATGATACTGCAATATTGATTGGACCAGCATGATTAAATTCAGGTTTAATATTGTCTTCATGTCAAAACAGAAATCTTCATCCTATTTGTCCAAACAGCACAAGTCCTATATATTTCAGAAAAAAAAAAATCTAACATTGCACAGTTATTCCAAGGTACACAGGAAATGTGTATTTTTCTAGTTCTCTTTCTTTTCATACCTAGTTCGTAATACTGCTACAGAAGCAAAAATACGAGAAGACTTCTGATTTGTCTCTCCAAGAACCAACCTTTTGAAAAATAGATGTTCTTGGTGTGAGAGCCATGTACATCAATATGAAAGAACCCACATATAAATTTAATGTTTTGCCTGTGTCGTAAAATGTGGATTTTTACAGCAGGACAGATATGGACAGCAGGTTATGACTTCTGCTAAGAGTACTACGTACGTCTATATAGTTTGGGAATACTGCATTATTTTAAAAATTGAAATTAAATGTATCTGTGACAAAAACTAGATTGCAGCTCTCCAAGACTGGTTGAAAATTTGCTATATTGCCATGAAGACTGTCCATATAAAATGGCTTTAAAGAATCGTGCTGTTGTTTGTCATAAGTTATATTTTCAGTAATCTATACATAAATTATAAATTAGATTAAAGGTACATATGTTTTGATCAATTCACATTTTCTTGAGGCACAGTTTGCCTAAGACCACAGGCATTGCAAAAAAATATTCTAGATACACTAAAAACTGCTTGAACCTTTTTTGTTGTTTCTTAGTAAGGCACATACAGCTTTTTATTAAATTATTTTCCAAATGTTATTTTGTAAAGAAATTTAATAAAATTTACTACTCTGCAATCCATTGAGCACTTCCTAATTTAATTTTCATATTCTGCATTTCCTGGGATTTACAATTAAAATTGTGATGAGCCAGACATTCAAACTCTTACATGTGTGAGATTTTATTATTTTTTTTACCTGAAAAATATCAACAGGATTTTGGTTTTATAAAATATTTTCAAACAAAAAGGTGCAAGTAAGTGAGGCCTTTTATACATAGAATATAAAGTTTTTACTAAGTTTGACAAACTTTTTTCTCTTTTTCTTACTTTACAGACTCAACTCATTGGCAAAGTAGACTGCTTATGCCAATGCCAGATACAGTTAATAGAAAATAATAGTTCTGATGTTTCATTCTCTCCGACATTGATCGAATAAAATTAAAAAATCCTATTCTCCAGAACAGACACTGTCATTAAAATTCTTGCAGATTTATTTACATAAAACTCAGCGTGTTTGTAACCAAGAATGAGCCATTGTGCTCAAGAGTTAGCTCATTTTACTACCATCTTATTATGCAATGTTCTTGGAGATCCCTACAGATGAAAATATTTATTTCTTTTACAGTAATAATGCTTTATTTTTATTTTGCATTTAGGACACATCTTGAACCTTACGGAATACTGCGAAGTTTGCATTCATTACTTCCCTCATTTTCTAAAAGACTACATGGTGTTGCACCACTAGCCCAGAAAAAGAAGCACTCCAAACAAACTTTTGGGGTACTGGGTCACCTGGACCTTCTTGTGATCCTGCTAGGTGGAATCATCCTGAATTTATCCTATCCTGAGCTTGGTGAGATATTTTAACTAGTCTCTGACCTGAGTCCTTATACACTAAAAGCAGCAAATGCAGCAATATTTGCATTTAGTCAGTCACTCATCCAAAATATATCACTCAGGACTCCAAGCAGCAACTTGCTATTTATGTTCAAGCTTTCACCATTTTCATATACATAGACCTCTTCTCAAAGTTTTGTAGTACTTTAAATTGAGGTTCTTTTGTGTGGTTTGAAAGTAGCTTCTCTTTAGGCTTTTATTGGAACCAATAACATACCTAATTTATAGGAGGACACATTTAAGTATTGAGAGCCTTCTATAACTTCCACCATACAGAAAAAAACCCCTAAACCCAGATTTTGCAGATGTCACTAGGAGAGCATAACAAACACTTGACTCCAAAAGCCAAAAAAGCACACAGGGCAGTGCAGTGTTAGAGGAGAAGTAGACTTAGAGGGCTTTTTAGTTTTGCTGCAGTTATGAAATAACATTTGTTACCAAAAACCAGGTCTATGCATTTTCAGAGCCATAGGTCTGCCTAGGCTCCTCTCTTGGCATTGGAAGTCAGTACTCTGTCACTGGATTTCTGTCAGCAGTGAGTTGGTTCTCGGGTGTTTAATTGGGAAGGAGCAAAAGACGAGTCCCATCCATCTGATTACGGGGACAAGGGATGTCTTGGTATAACAGGATACAGCTGGTTCTCTTGGATGCAGAGCCCTGCTCATGGTAGACTCGATTGGAGTGTATAATGGGAAAAGGTGTCAGAATGAATAACATATATTTGCACATAACGTTGTCTCCACTGTGCTGTTTCTAGACTGTCCAGCACTATTTCAAAGTTTGTTACAGCAAATAAGTTTGCTGAATAAAAAAATATGATTCAGATCTCAAGCAATAATGGTATATACAAGTTAGGGCCTAAGAAAGCAAGTTATAATTTCAGGTGCAATTCTTATCAAAATTATTGGCAGTTGGCTGTTCTGCTTTTATTTTTCTTTTTAAGAATTGTCTTTGGTTCCTAAACTTTGCCTAGAACTTGAAGAGCTGATTTCAACATAAAGGGTTTGTAAGGAAGAAAATAAACAATACCATATTTGTGCTAGATTTCATCACTGAGTAGCCTTTTGATCTTTTCCAACAGACATTTATAGCACCTACTGACAAGATGCCAATCTATGATGGAGAACAAATGAGCCAGGGAAGTAAGTGCTTTGTGATACAAGCAGAAGAAGAACCTTTTTGTCCATCTCTAATCACTGTCTCAGCCACAGTAGTTTAAAAGGAGGATAGAGGACAGATGCTCCTAATATTCTCAGTTTTTGAGGACTTTGCATAGGACTCAAAAAAACCCCTGAATAACAACAGCAGTATCTCTTAGAGAAGTTATGATCTTTAGTATCTCTCTCAGCTTTCCATAAGCTTGCTTATATACATTCTCAAGAAGTTATACTGGTGTGCAATTAAAATGAACTACTAATTGGTATTAAAAAAAAAGACTGTGCTTGCAGAATATAACTCAGTTCTAATGAATTTCACAATACATTTATTCAGTGGAGAAAAGACTTTTTTTTAGCCAGCAAAATCAATTTTCTGATCTCCAAATGGACATTTTATCTTCTTCTCTTCTGATCTTCTGGTGGCATCATGAATTTCACAGACAGCTTTGTTAATCAGCAGAGTGCTCCGAAAGAGAGTTTTCTCAGCTAAAAGTAGTTACTATTTCTCTTTAAAAACCCGTGTTTCAAGTTCCTGAATCATAACTTTGAACCTAACATTCCTACAGTATCATTGAACTTACAGTGTGCAAGAGGCTAAGGCAGGGTTAATTCATTCAGAGAATACCACGGGTGGTTCAGACTACAACTTCTGTGGACTATATTGGGGAGTTTTTATAAGAGTTATATATGTGTTATTCATTTTGTACCTCAATAGTCCTGTGCCTTTGCTTTCAATTTCCCTAAGTTTTTTTGCTGAAATTTCCGATTGTGTTATGGCAGATTGAGACTTTTAAATTATATTCCTGGTGCCAGTGGTCTTCAAAATTGGAAATATTCTGAAATATGTTTCCATTTGTTGTCAACTTTAACTTTTTTTGTTTTGTTTTAATTTTGTTGGTTCGTTTGTTTTGTTTCTCTGATTTACTGCTGAATACTGGTATTTATTCTAATCCGCTTGATAGAAGCATTGACATTAAACAATTCTAAGAGATATTGTTCAAGTGAAAAGAAGGGAAAAATATTTCTGTTTGAGAGCATCATGATAAAATGATTACACATGTTTACATACGAAGGTTTATGTTATTCTGTCTCTGATAAGTTCAGTGCTTCTGTAACTGTCACAGAGGGTAAGACAGAAATCTTGTTAATTGTCTAAAGAACAAAAGTAATCTCACATGTTCTGGAAGCCTTCAGTCACATCTGTGTCACACAGCAGAATAATTTTATGTGACATGGATTAAGGTGTACAGTGAATTTTTAGCTAAACTAGGAACATGTTCTCAGAGTCTTAACAGCCAATGATGAAGTCATGCCAGCACTTCAGAGGATTATGTTTCATCTTCTACTACTTTGTATTTCCTTAGTTTTCCCTATTGTGAATGAAAATTAAGGAATTAAGTTTTATCTGAAAAAATTATAATTATTTTCAAACACTTTATATCTAGCTTTATCTGTTTACCCATTAAACAATATTCTTGTTCTGTTTTCAACATCACTGAGCTTATTTCTACCAATGCAACAGAACTAGGTACTAAATAGCATAAACTGTACATTGAAATCTATGCAATATGTAGATACCAGCAATGTTTATTTTACAGGGGGTTTGTTCTTTTTTTTTCTGTGAGACTGGAATAAAGAATGAACACTTTGGTTTACAATCTAATTTGGGGGAAATGAGAAGTGATAAAATGTCATGAAAAGGAAAAAAACCTCTGAAATAAAGCAGAAGTATTACACAACACAAATAAGTCCTCCTCTGTAACTCATAAACAACACTAATGTCCATTCCTATTATTCACTTATTTGTAAATAACTGACATTATGCCTGTGCTTAAAGTCAAGCATGTCACTATTGCAGCAGTGTGGACACCTGTTGCTCCTTACCCTGTAATTCCTTCACTATGCAGCCTTGTAAAAGGGATCCTGATTCTTTTGTCTGCCTCACATCAGCAAAACTGCCACAAGATGGGAGAGGAGTTTGCTGAGCAGAAACCTCCAGGATCACCCAATTCACACTGAAAGTAAGCATATAACTCTCAAAAGAGAAAGGGCTCTGTCCCCTGCCCTGTGATCTTTTCCTGCAGCACAGCTAGTGCCTTTCCAGGCAGGGGGACAGAAAGGGTAGCCGGGCTTTAAGTGTGCTCCAAGGAGAATGCAAATATTGCCGCTGTGGGGAAAACTCGGTTGCAGCTGACACTTCTCCAGGCAGATTGCTCAGCCCAGTCAAGAGTCAGCTGAAGAATAAGAAACAAAACTCCCTGAAAAAATCTCTCTGCATCACAGAGACAAAAGTAAGACAAAAATCTGTATTACTTATAATTACATTCACACCATTATAAGAAAAGAGCATCAAACAGCAATATCCAAGGCTTCATGAGCACAGTTTACAATATCTATAGCACACTATTGCAATTGCAGATAACACATATAGCAAAAAGGGAAAACACGTTTCTTTTTATACATTTAGGTTGTAGGTATGTATTGGTTAAATCTGTTCTGTTTACATGGATTTCCAAGGTATCAGCCTCAGAAATCATAATCCTCAGTGATGCATAAGAGATGGAAACACTTATTGTGCCTTTGAAGCGGAGTGGTTTTGCATTTGAAACTCCCATAAACACATTTGAATTATCTCTCTTCATTTTCTTTGATATCTAAAAGTGTACATATGATTTAATTCACAGAAAAATATTTCAAAGTTCCGTCCTTTTCAAATCAGTAGTAATACTTTTATTTACTTCACTGAAGTAATTATTTTACCCTCAAAAATATAATCATTCTACATCCCCCCAAATCAACTTGTGGAAATAATTTCTAAGATTGCTTCTTTTCCGCCATTAATTATTTTAGCAATGGGTTCATAATAACTATACTTTCATAGCTTCATTAGTCTTTAATACAGAACTCGTCTGTCCACTGGAAATTGTGGCTCTGTCCTACAAGATATACAAAACTTAGAGGTGCTATGTTTTGGGGTAAGATTTTTTGCATTTGTGTCTTGTTTTTTAAAAACAAGGAAAAAAAGAAATCCATGTATCAGATGAGTTGCAAGTACTTGTGTCTCTTAGAAGTTTATATTTATTTTTATTTATTGCATAAATGCATTAAAAATTTTCTGTTAATTTTTTTTCTTGGTGGAAACCAGAAAATATGGACATTTTCAGTGTATTGTGACAAGATTTTGCAATTGCCTTTTGAGAAGTATATGCAATGCAATACTTTCCTTCACTTTGTGATATTTATTTGTGGAGTATAATTTTATATGATATTTTCTTATAAAACAAATTCCTGTCAATAAGACTTTTGCTTAAAAATAGTAATAACAAAGCCCTGTGTCTCAGTCAAATTGATTTTTCTGATGAGAACCTTGGAGAAAGTTGTTATTATTTTTTAATCCATCACACAGATACTATATGAGAATAAACCAATGCTGCAGCTTTAGTTTATTGTATATCTCTTTTTCATGGACCTTCATTTTTTTTCATTCCCCACCAAAGAACAACCAGTCGATCAAAATTTATTAGCTAGTGTTGACCTATTTGGATCTAGTTAGAAACTGTGGTCTCCTACCTTGGCCATTTAGTGAAATTTTCTATGTAGCTGACCAGAAATACTATTATGTTTGAGAATTTGCATCTACTTTAGTGTTCCCCTAAATTTAAGGGCTTAAGAATAAGTTTTAGGCTTCCTGTATTGCTATTAAAGGAGAATGAAGGTCCTGTTTAATTTATTAAAGATGATGGACTCACATTATTATTAGAGTAGTAGTATTTTATATAAAAGCCAAGGGAGGATGTTCATTTATAAGGCAACTTTTCCCAGAATTTAAATTGGTGGTAACAGATAATGGGCAGCTAAAATGTGGTGTTAGTCACCATTTAAAATCATGAGCTATGGCTGAAGTAGGTGAACACCTCTGAGTGCACTGCTAAATGAACCTTGGAGTAGGTGATGGAAGAAACACATACTCTGGTTGGACTCTACAGAGACAAAGATATGTCTACATTTTACATTTAGTTTAAAACAATAAGGCAGTCCTACAAGTGGATGATTGACAAATTATATGATGTGACTCTGTCTTACAAACCAAAAGCAAGAAACACTAAAAAATATCTTGCCTGTCCGTCAAAGAATTGAATAATCCTTGTATTTTCCTTTACTCATACTGACTGACTAAGGGTGACTCCCTCCACTCCTCTGATGGGCAGAGATGTCACTTCTTATTGACTCAATACAAATATTTCTGAAATAGGATAATATTTACTGAAACTGCCCTTATTTTAGAAATAAATTATCTAATCTGGTGAATTATTTATTAAATAACTTCTTAGGTGACTCTGTGTGTATCTTAGTGTAAACTCTTATAAAACCTGTTTTTTATTCTCTCATAGTGCTGCTTTTCCTCTCTGAAAAAGAAAAAAAGTAGAAAAAAAGGTTATTATGCAAGTGAAGTCCTGAAAAATATTTCTGGAAGTAATCACAACTTTGGATGTTATTAACACACAAACAGGAGAATTCCTAGTTCATAATGGCCTTTAATTCATATGATAGATACCCCAAGTCAAGAATGAGTTTTATCCTCAAAAAATTATTTTATTAAAAATTATCTACTGAAATTAGGAAAGAATAGGAAAGATACAAGTACAATTATTTTTATTCTAAAATAGCCCCTAAAATGACAAGGGGCACATTGATTACTTCCTTTAATATCTTGCAGTTTTGCCTGCCTTACATCTCTACAAAACTCCAGTCGAATGTCTCTGTTCCCAATATTGCATCTTTCTTTTATTATTAAGGATTTCAATTAGTGTTTATCAATATTTGTAATAAAGGAACCTGGGAGAATCTCCCATTGGACAGTCTCACACCTCAAACTTCTACTCTTTGTATCCCTTTTTCCCAAATAACCACATGTAGAGCTCCTGCTTGAAACATAACAGCTGCTAAATCTGATACCATGGTAGTCACTACCTACTAAAAAAGTTTCTAAAAAAATTTTGGTCTCACCATAGATCTGTCTAAAGTTCATCTATGTGTAAATGAACCAAATCACTATATGAAGCCTGATCCTGTTAATGTTATTCAAAAGAAAAATATCTCTTCCTTTAGGTAGATAAATGCACATGTTGTAAATGTATAATGCTGTATAGTGTAATATAAAGCATAAAAGAAAGACACACACACACGTGTAATAGTGGAGGAGTATTGGCCTCTCAGGAAGGAGCAGTAAGGGGGCTCGAGCAATGCCTCCCCTGCTCCTCTCAAAGGTTTTCCAGGGGAGTTCAGCTCACAGCAGGGCTCAAGTCAATATTTTGGACCAGCACAGCGAGGCCCACTCTGTCAGTCGGCAACCTGGTGGTTCCTGTGCAATGCCTAGGGAGAGCATCTGTATAATCTTAATATCCAGAAAAAGTCACAATGCATAAGTATGAACCCTCAATCAAAATGGGAATCGAGTTCCAAGATGTTTCACTTTTTGTTTGGTTTATGTTATTAAGTTTTTGTCCCTAATTTTTTTTTTATAATCTCTTTAGTATGAGGCTTCACAGGAAGTTTGACATCATATTTGTTTGCTTGAGGCTTCAGCCCTTTGCCTTTGCCCGGATAGACCAAGCAATGTCAGAAGTTTAACAATTTTATCCTTATCCTTTCTTGCTATCTTAACCAAATGAGCCTTTTGAACTTGTCTTGAAGACTAGATAAAGAAAACTTAAGGAAAGGAGGAAAGATAATCGAAAGTAAGCAGGATGACTAAAAAATGTGTTTCTTACTTCTTAAAGCCAGCAGGACTGATCTTTTGCACACAATGAAGCCTCAGTTCCCAGTACAGAGATACTTTATAAAGACAAGTTTCAATGTTAGTGGCTGAAACACACCATATTCGGCTCACTCTTGACCCACCTGCAGTGGTGAATAAAGTTACTGAGAGAGGAACCACAGCCTATTTTTCAGCTTGTTATTTGCTGGTGAATATCCTAAAATACTTGTAAAGCTGTTGATTCTTTGGTGTTTTTTCAGTCTATTATAAGTCTTTTTGCTAACAGTGTGACTCTCACTCTTTCTGTAGACCTCAAAACTTCTGGCCTCAGAGACATCGTGTGGCAGCAGGGTCCAAGGTAGCTGCACTGAGGATATAACAGCCTTTCCTAATTATTTCTAAAAGTATTGCAACTGGATCCTATCTACTCTTTACACTGCGAAAGACAGCTAATACCAGGATCAGATTTTCAATCCGAATACAATGTATTATTTTATATACTTCTCCTGTGACTGTCCTGGTGTCTGTGTGTATGTATGTATGTATGTATGTATGTATATATATATATCTCCTTAAGTAAATTGCATCAGTAACTCCCTGACCGATGTGAAAATTGAAGGCTTTTTACAAAAATACTGGACTTTGTATGTACAAATGTATATGACTTTTTGAAGAAAACAACATATAGATAATATGGCGACCTAACTCCAAAATCCAGTGGCACTAAATTTATGGTTTTATACCTGCAACAAGACATTAAATAGAGTGAAAGAATATTGCTCTTGTATCCCCTAGTTGCCAGTTAATTTTTAGAAATAGTTATTTAAGGTTCATGAACCAAATGAAAAATAACTTTGGAAAAGAAAGAAAAAAGTCTTTGCTGTGTTTTGTTTTATGTGTATGGTGGAATTGCTGAAACTTTTTAAAATATCTTGAAATAATCATAAGAGAATGTGTCAGAGTTCTTCTGGCAATGGCTCAGAAATGTGAAACTTTTGTCATCTTGACATTCACCACTGATAAACATACTATGCACACTAAGTCAAAATGGGTATAAATGAGTGCCATGTGACAGGATAGCCTTTGCCAAATGGGCTGACCTGTAATGAAAAAGTCAATCCTCTTCCTCTTTTTTTTAAACTGAAAAAAAATATAGCAGCAATAATATGGGTAAAAGCCTCAATAAAATCTGTCAGAATTGATTTCTAGTGACACATAATGTCTGGCAATCTAAAGCTTTATTTTGCCAACTGTTTAATCTGTACTACAAGTAAAAGTGTTCCATATGCATAACTTCCCATTTCAGTGATGATCCTGTTTAAAGATTTGTTCCAGCAGCATTTATTTAATGACCTTTATAAAGAATTTTCTCATTCTTCTGTGAGTTATATTTAAACTAGGGAATAATAAAATTAAAGTGCACAATGGGAAAAAAAAAATCTCCATTACCCACTACTTTTTTGTTCAAAAATGTAATTACTTCTTAGGCAACATTAATGAGGAAGCCTGGGAATATAGGCATTCCAATGTTAGAAACAATAGTAAACCAGTGGTCATTATTTACATCCTTTTAATGTCCTATCATACATTTTTTGTCACATAATACCTGTGAAGAAAACTCACATGCACTGCAATATCCACTGCTATGGCTCCCTTATTCTATCGATTTAAATATCTTTTTGCTTCTCCCTACTCAACAGGAAGTATGAGGTCATTGCTATAGCTGAAACACGTCTTGATAGAGCACTATTCAAACCAGATATACACCATACTTTATATCATATTTTGAATTATTTATCTGTCATGGGAAATAACAGGAGAGGAAGGAGTTAGCTGGGTGTTTGAAAGGAATGTGGCAAAAGCAGTAATCTGCAGGTCCAGCTGCACAAAATCAGATGTTGAGTCCTGGTACAAAGGGTCAGAGCCAGTGATGGTGGTAAAGCTCTTGGTAACACCAAGAGAGCAAAGAGGCTCATAAATCCAGAGAAGGGCTATCACATCCTGTAAACTAGGTACAGGTGAAACAGGGTACTAATTTCCAATGGACCGTGGAATACGGCTGCCTGAAACATATGTTTAAAACTGACACGTACACACAACCCTGCCATTCAGAAACTTTCATATATCTGTATAAAGTACTGAGGAAAAGGTTAATCAAGAGTGCTGTATAGCTTAAGGAAATGCACAGAGTGGCTGGCTGATTTGATTCATGTGTCCCAGTGACTAAATTCTTTCCTGGAGATCCATAATGTCTGGGTCCTTAATTATCTGGTCTTCTGTGCACGTGTGAGTGTATTTAAAAAATGGCCAATAAAATTTTGGCCAAGAAACACACTGTTCATTCCTTTCAGGTTTATTTTAAACCTATTGCACTTAGGTTTCAGCTAAATCAATTTTTCATGAATATCTACCCTAGCAGATTACACCTCAAACCAGTTCAGATCTCCAGAGAATTAAAAAGAAATAAAAAAAAGAAAAAAGAAAGAAAAAAGATTTCTCAACAAGTAACACCCCAGGAAAAAGAAACAGGGTTTTTAATTGCTTTGTGCGCTCCATAATTGAAGGCAGGCACCTTCTTGAGGCACTCACTGCCAGGAGGAGTGTGACTCCACTTGGCCCTGCCTAGTTAATCCTGTGATACAAACCTTCTGGCTTCAATTTTCACATTTCTGTCTCTTTTTAGAGGTGATAATAAAACTAAAAATTTATGTTGGTTACTGTATGACTATAACGGTGCCAGCAGAACACAAATAAACCCATATGGATGAAAGAGACCTTGTCTTCCCATCCCTGGCTTCTCTGTTTTGTGATGTGTACAGGGACACACTTTGTGCTAACAAGAAAAGGTAGAGAAAGATTCGGTAGCAGGAAGGAAGTACAGGTCAACAGATTCTTGTGATAGTCTGCTCTGCTCAGATGACTCACTGAAGCATATGTCTTATTTGTTTATTGACAAGATCTCAAAATAGAAGTACACACTCTGGAAGCTCAGTCGAGCTGGCTACAAATCACAAAACTGCACAACAGCTCTTAATGAAAGACAAATTGTGCAGCTTAGCCTTTAAAAAGCAGTCAAGGCTGTTTGTGCAGATGCCTTCAATCTTAATAGCTTGCATACTGTGACCTGTGCACACTCCCTTACCAGTGCCTAATGAAAGTAATAGACCATCTTTATTTTTCATAGAATATAAGGACACCACTGTTATTATTATTATTACTAGCATTATGAGGCAAGGAATTAATTCTTGGACACTGAGAAATTGTATTTACAAACACACAGACACACACGTAGCAGTTATGAAATACAGTAAGACAAATTCTCTTTTTACTATATTGCGTCTATTTTCATTGCATTATATATAAAGTGGACTTAAACCTTACTGTATTAAAGTGGAAAGGGTTTATTTTGCCAAGTGAACTAGAGAAATATTCTTCCAATAGAGCTGCTGCTTTTATTTGGAAGTACATTGCTGGTTTCATTCTGTTCATCCTACTCTCAGGACCCAAAAATGCAGTTCTGTACATATATGCAGTTGAGCATAGTTGGATTGTACCATGGATTTGATCATTTTTATTAAAGGATGTGATGGAAGAAGAGGGAAAAAAAAGAATGATCTTAATTTTGCTGCTGTTGTTGTTCTCATTTCCTCATCTTGTAAAATGTCACGTGTCTCTAGGGATATTGTTTTAAAATACGTAATACATTTTAGGGTAACAAAATGCCTCAGCTTTGTGATGGTGTGCAAGCTGTCTGCCACACAAAAGTTGGGAGGATCAGTGTGACTGGAAAATTAGGATAATTTTGCTGCCAAACTCTAGCAAATTGCTACTGAGCATCTACAAACTTTTCTGGCTTCACACTTCAATGCATTGGGACAAAAAATTTTTATGGATGACAGAAGACTCAGCCCTTTGCAATTCCTCAGAAATTTTAAGTACCTTTTCCAAGATGGGTTGTTGTTAAATTTTTATCTGAATGTTTTGAACAATTCACCCTTGTTTCTTAAACCCTGGTTTTGGAAAAGGCATTACTATTACAGCTGAAATTTTAACCCACAAACAGAATACCAAGAACAGAAAGCTCAGTTGAAACACTTGGAACAAATGCAAAAAAGAAACATATAGCACCAAGCACAAAGCACAAGTGGCATGGCTCAGTGTTGAATATAAAGCTGTACAAGACAGCCTAAGTGAGAGAAGTATCAGAAACAGAAAAAGAGACAATTACCCCACAATTGGTACTCTCAATGGGCAGGTCTTCCTAGGGAACAACTGCTGCTCCACCAGTATGTTTTAGAGAAGGAATACAGTTTGTTTTATGAAATGTTTAAGGAGCAGAAATAGATAGATGATAGAAAGATAGATAGATAGATAGATAGATAGATAGATAGATAGATAGATAGATAGATAGATAAATAGACAGAGTTTTTGTGGGGTAGGATGGTCAGGAGAATCCTGTATCAGTAAGAATATATACAAAAAGAGATGGAAAAATTCTTATCACATATAGGATGTTCCAGAGAAAAGAACATGTATTTATTGATTATTTATTGTATCTTCTACTTTAAGAGACTCCTGATTATTTAATCTCTTTTTTAATCTGAAGCCACAGTGTTCTACCAAATTCTCATGAAATTTTTTACATAACTAGTTAATGAGCTGCATGTAGCAGACAGACCAGGTCACCTGTCTTGAGTTTCCTTTTGTAGTAGAAGTGTTTCTTTTTAATTGCCAGTAATTCTATGTAAAAATGCATGTGCTATTTGACTGTCTTGAACTCAGAATAAGGCCAATTTTGTTTCTAGAGTGCAGCATCAAGTGCAGGAAGAAGGGGAGAGTTTGCCCTTTGTTCAGTTCTGGAGATGGCAGGATTAAGCCACTTTCTCGCAATGGAGACTAATGCTTAGTCTCCAAGAATGCCTTTCACAGCCTTCTCAAAATAACGCAAATATTTTGTAGCATTTTGTAGTATACCACAAATAATTCCACAGAGAATTGGGTTAAACCTGTTTCACTGTAGTGTTTAGTCTCCAGCACTTTGCCTAAACTGTTCTTTTGCTGGAAAACTTGGGGATTTCTTTCTAAACCAAAAATTAAATCTCCATCTCCCATGAGGAATTGTACTATTTCTAAACAAATTATATCTGTTTCATTTTAAAATATTTTTTCAACCAATTCTATTTCCATGCTCTCTAGTTACACAGGCATGTGGGGTTTTATCTGGCCCTGATCAATAGCAGATTTGTTACCACGAGTTGGTGGGATAAATTTTCAGTCTTCACAAAGCATATCAGGTAAGTCGTCTCTTAACTCTCAGTAAGTTCTGCTATGGGTAGACCCCGAAGCATCACACCAGGGGTTAAAGATAAGTAAGCAGTGGCTTCACAGCCACTACAGGGAAGCCCAGCAGCTCAGAAGCAGCAGTAAAATGGGTCAATTAATCTAGGAAGGGAATCAGATCCTCCTGAAAATAAAGTTCTATTGGTACAAGTGCTGTCAGCTGACGATGAACAATGTCTTCAGTTACGTTGACACAAATGTGTGAGAGGAAGAGGCAAAAGAATGATCAAGTGCATTTAGCATAGTCTTTTTGTCCAGGGTTTTGAAGCCATCCTCTTTGACTTGGATTATGTGATACATTAGAAATATTTCTACTACCCCTCTTTGAATGACTGGACTCTATGTAAAATCATATTTCAAGTTAGGGCTTATGTCCCATTCCAGTTGCACTTCTGTTTAGTAGTCTCACAAAATCTTTCATGTCATTTAGTAATATGCTTAACCAGGGCTGGAGGGGGAAGAAATGGATCATTGTAAAGTAAAAATGAGAAATGTAAAACAGTGCCTAGCCTACAATAAACATTTTCCATGTAAGTGTTTAATTTTTTTACGTACTTTTTCTTTTTATTAATCTAATTTAAATAACTGTTTTAGAGACTATGATATATGTACAATTAAATGTCTGGTAAAACTGTCATTGTAAACAGTCAAGAGAGCTATATTATTTCATATTCATAAAATCAAATCAGGGAAATTTTCTGAAGAAAAACTACACTCAATTAAACTTAAAATTCTGGAGACATATAGTAACTCATAGCAAAATGTATTACAAAATAATGTAAATAACATAGGATAAAATATAACTAATCTGGGAAATAAGAGCAGAGGTTAAATTTCTATGTAATCTCATTACAATAAAATATGAAATCATACTGATTATCTCAGCCCTGTCGATGTTGCTATGCAGTGACACAAATGCAGTAAATATGATTATAATGAAACAGGTTATGGTTTTTGTTCTCTTACAGGATTGAAAAAAAAAAAGGACTATCTATTCACTTTGCACTGTTCCCTCCCTACTCCCAAATAAAATGCTTGCAAAGTTTATACAGTTCCAGGTAGGTTGAACATCTGTAGATCATAAAGTGTTGCAGGGATTCACAGTTCTGCTACAAATTATGGTCCAAATTGTGACCCAGTTTGCATGGCTATGCAGGATAGGAGGGAGAATAAAGGAATAAAACACTCCTTTATTGCTAATACCCAGGGGAGCTGTGAGAGGCGAATAAAAAGAATAACCACAATAGGGAATCTTGCACTGTATGACCTAGTTGCACCAGCATGTAAGACCTCAGCACTGAAAGGGAAAGCCAGGAGACTCATTGTCTCTTTGAGCCACAATTTGCCTCTCTGTTTACTTTAAGGCAATGCAAAAATATGCTTGGCTTTGTTCAGGGCTCAAGAGTAGTCAAGACCCTGCTGTAGTTATTTCTGTGAAAAGTGGTTGATTTCTATGTGTAGTATTGGTATTTCCTTGAACAACTAAGTTAATACCATTGTGTTATCCTTCATAATTAAGTATGATTCTTTTGGTTGTGTCATGCCTTCAACAATTAAGCCCAATACATAAAGCTCATTCCCTTCCATGCAGCAGTCAGAGATTGGATCCATTTTCTGCCATGTCTTTCTCTTTTACTGCAAACAGTTCAAGCTTCTGAAGAGTCTTAGCTTTACAGATGAACAAATTACTTCCATCACCATGAAATGTGATGAAGGTACCTCAAGCTAAAATGCAGACTTGTGAGCATACTGTGTATCAGATTATGAATAGAGCAAATTATAGAAGCAATTAACAACAACAAAAAAAATACTAGTTTTAATTTGCTACATAAAGGAGGAAGAGCATTCTTGAGAGATATAATAGAGACCTTTCTTTAAAGTAGAGGACTTAGCTAAAATTTGGTGCCTAAGAGTCGAAAATGGTGATAAAGCAATCTTACCCAATCCCTAATCATGGTAGTAATCTAACCCAGATCACTTAGATCATTAAATTCTTAATCTTATTACTTTACTTTTTCTCATGTCCAGGTTCTCTGTGTTCTTCTGACAATATTTTTCATCTCTCTGGGAGGAAGATAGTAGTCTCTGTATGTACACACAGCTTTAATTGTGCAATACCCAAAGAAAAATAACTGTCCCTACTACTGAAGTTCTTAAGTGATATTAAGAGGACTTCCTTTCTTTTTTGGTCTGTGGAAGGTCTCTTGGTTTGTCTGGAATCTACCTTAGTTTCAGCTGTCCTTTAAGGAGCATAGCTGTCTCTTACAAGTTTATGGAAGTTACTAGTTTTGAGACCCACCAATTTTCACTATATTTAATAAAATCTTACCATCTAACAATATACATGTTTAAAAAATCATTAATTAAATTATTTAAATTCCAAAATCACGGGTTGTTATCACTTTTGCATCATCCTCCACTCACTGTATTATTTTTCCATATAATCAATAATGTCATCATGTGTTAGCATTAGTGCCTTTCATTTGAACTCCCACTAGTGACAGCTTTTAAATCTCCTCTGGATTCAGTGGGATGTGACATGCCTCAGTGTTGGTGGAAACAGTGCCCTACAATCTATCCACTTGAACTGATGCTCTAGAAGGCTTCCTCATATGATGTTCTTGTGTTTTGGTTATTGCAATGGTTGCTCCAATCCTGTTGGGACTTCTAAATGAACTGTAAGGCACACTATAATAAAAAAAAAATGTAGTGACTTTCATAAAATCACATAATTCCTTAGGCAAAACATTAAGTCACTCGAAGCAGAAAATACCTGATCTGCATCTAAACTTTAGCAGTGTTCTGAGTTTCTGGTTAGAAAACATAATATATTAATGCCCTGCAACCTGCACTGTGCTCACTTTAAAATTTATATTAAGTAGATTGTTACATTATGGTAATGTACTAAATTACCTAAAGCAAAGTAATACAATGATTAACTGACCATAAACATTGCTTTATGGTCAGTTTATAAAGTATTACAAAGATTAACATTATGCATTTTCATATCAGAAGAAAATTGCAGGATGAAAAATCTCTGGATTGACTTGATGCTATTAAGAATAATAAAACACTGGTATAACTCACAACAGTCTCAAGTTACAGCTTGCAACTAAACTTCGGTTTAAATCATCTTTGAAACCAGCAGAGATATTCATCGTTTTAAAAAATGCCCAAAGCTTTCCAAGCACAGAATAATGGTTTCCAGTATATGTTTTCTAATATATAATGTATTACCTTTTTTTTGCCTCTTTGTTATTCGGCATATCATGTCAGATTCTGACCTGGCATAGCTGCTCTGATATCAGAAGCATTTTACCACCTTAGCCAAGACAAATAGGGATCTCTTTTTATCAGGTTACAATATTTGTCCTAAAAAGCTATAAACAATCAAAGTTCAATGCTTTTTGAGTTAAATTAATTTAATCATGCGTAGGTAAAAGTGCTGTTCACCTGTTGTTCCCGGGTTTCATCTGGTCTGTCTGTGATTTTAACCCTAGCAACCTTGTGGGTTGTGGCAGACAACACACTATGAGCCAGCCCAGCTCCTTGCAGTGAGGAAGGCTCAGTGCACACAGCTGCAGGAACCAGAGCATGGCAAGCAGCTCCAGGGAGGTGATTATCCGCCCCTGCTCTGTCTTAGTTTGCCCAGGTTTGTCCATACTCTAGTTTTGGGCTTACTGATGCAAAAAGAGGTATTTAGAAGCTGCAGAGTCCAGAGGAGGGAAACCATGATTTGGAGGGAGCTGGAGTACTTGACATGCACGTTAAAGCTGAGGAAACTGGGTCTGAAGGCTGAGAGGGTATCTGTTTGCCTCAAGGAGAGTTACAGAAAATGCAAACAGATGCTTCATATGGGTGCACAGTGAAAGGAAAGAAGTTGCAGTCACAATTTACAGAAAGAAAATTACAATTGGACTTCAGGAAAAAAAAACAATGCACAAGGGGAATGAAAAAGCCCTGGAACAGGTTGTTTGAGAACTGTGGGAAACTGTCCTTGGAGATTTTTCAAAACTTGGTTGGACAGGTCCCTGGGTGACATGATCCAGTTTGAGATTAACCCTGATCCAAGCAGAAGGCTGGACCAGATGGCCTCCAAAATCTCCCTATAACCTAAATTTTGAGATGATCCTATGATTCTCCTTCTGTGTTCCTTCAGCCTTAAAAAATGCCCTTGGCTACTACTGCATTAAGATTTCGATATTCTAAAGGTTAAGACCAAAAGTACTATTCATTTTACTTCAGTATAATAAACCTTAATACCTAAAGAGCCTTCTGAAGTTCAAAAAACTTAAATTAAAGTCCGTTTTCTTCGTTTTCAGGAACTTCAGGAATCTGATAAGCTCAAATGAACTCAGAATACTTTTTCAGGTTTTTCTATGCAATTATGAGATCTAGAAATATACTTAATTTTTAAATGAAAGATAAATGTTACAGGATCAGGAACTCTCAGAAAATAATCAGTCACCACAATGCAAAATTTGCTAGAACTAATGAATGAAATTTCTTATATTCTTGTATTTCTTATATCTATCTGGATCGGTTCCCTGATGTAATCCACAGTTACATGCAGCAACATGAAAGAGAGGGTGTCAAAAAACTGAAAACAAGGCAGAACTGCCTCTCAGAATGATACATTTAGGTGGTTTCAATCTTTTCTGAAATTTTAGCCTAAAATAATTTAGGCAAATTTGCTTCTGAAAGGACTTATTTTCCTCCATTGGTATCTATACAAATACTTATATGCTTAAGCTTATACTAATGCCTAAGGGCTACAGTGCTAAAATTGGTTGTAAAGAACCAAAAGACACTTTAAATACTGGAAAATTTCTCATTGACTGAAATCTTGAGAGAGAACCGATGTTTTTGTTTACTCCACATAAATTATTAACATGGTAACTGAAAGACATATTGAAGATGCTGCACTTATTACTACAGTTGATTCCTAAACATCAAAATATTATATTATATTTATATACACATTTGAAAATAGCATATGTGTTATTTATTCATTATGGAATAACATACGAACAGCATCACCTGGTAACAACTGTAAAAAAAAAAATCCAATATACAGCCTTTGCTTTTTAGAGTAGTTTTGTCTGGCAGAATTCCTCTGCCTTTCCACTCATACTGGCAGAAAGGAATACAAGGTGTTCTCAGACACTGGGGCATTTCATCACTCTTACCCAAATTTTTCTGTCCAACAATTGTTTGCCCCAGAGACACTTCAAACTTCATCAATGCAGGTAATAATGTTCTCCAGCTCTTCTCAAGAGGTCACTACTTTCCAGACCATTTCCATCAAACACTCTATCTTGATATGCAGTCATGAAAATAACTGTCAAGAATGTTTATGATGTAATTTGGCTCATTTCGTATTTCATACTGGATGACTAAATTATGTGGTAAATTTGTGCCTAAAGTACTTAAGGCAAAGCTGCACACAGTGCAAGTACAGACACAGGGCAGCAGTAAATAAAGATCAGAATTCACAGAGAATATAAGGTGAGAACACTGGTTTTAAGGTGTAAGAACAATGAAATGAATGACAGACAGCTGTCATCAGCACAGCAGACATCTGTAGGCACAAGCACCAAAAGTGGCAAGAAATGGAATTACTAAAAACGGAGGTTTTAGAAACTGATATCCCAATTTAAAGTTGGCACAAGAGGAACTAAGAAGGAATATGAGAAGGAAAGCCCTGTTTGAGAGAGAATAAAAAAAGCATGAAGAAGAGACTTCCATCCATCAGTGCCTCTGTCCTAATACATGAGAGTAGATCTTGCCAATGGTGAGTGCAAAGTATGAGCAGGTAGACGGGGAGTCATTGGCTTTCAGGTGAGAAGTTATAAAACCTTATTACTATGCTGACTATTTCCCATGAGTTCAAACTACATTTCTTTGTTCTCATCTAGGAAAAATTTACTCCACTTCCAACTGCCTCATCTATAGGCATGAGTGGGTGTCTGAAGGGCTGCACTCATCACATTTCCTTTCAGTTGAGTGGGACAGATTCCCACAGCTCTCAAAAAAAAAGTTAGACTCAGATATCGCACTAGCACCACAGAAATAAATACAGTAATAGCAAAATTTTGAGACTCTGGAAGGGATTCAAACTGAAATTATTCTAACAGTTGATAAGATGTATATCTGAGGCCCCTGAGTACAGTGGAGTTACCATGAAGTTTTAAATCTCAGCCTCCTGGATATTTCCTATGCATTACCTAAAAGAGTTAAATATATCCACAAAGTGATTTTATTGCAAAAATTAATGTCATCACAAGTTTTTGAGAACTACTGCCTTTTAAATTGTTCTCTAAAAGGAAAAAGATGGAACCAAGATTTTTACCCAAAGAAAATAATGGTTTATGAATGCCTTACCTACAAAGCATGCTAATGTGTCTCCTCTTGTTATGCTGCCATGAACACAGACTCGTGATTTCTCTCTGCAGTTTTAATGCAGTTCATCATTTATTAGTTTAGTTTCATTTAGAAAATAGATTTGTATGGTTACAACATGCACCATTAAGTATTGGAGACCCTTGATAAACCTGAAAAAAAAATGTTCTAAGCTTTCTTTCTGGCTTAGACTTCAGACGTGTCATGTCACTGGCTCTGAAAGTTGTCTGGCAACAGAATGATGATGCATGCACAGAGGTTCATTCTCTAGGGTACCCCAGAGAAGCTTACGAGTTATCCCCCAGAAGACTTACTATTTTTAATACTAAGAGTATATGCTTTGGTGACAGGTCATTACTTCTGCCAGCGCTGCTGTACTGAAATCTAATTTGTTGCCATAGGGAATATTGTCACAACAAAAGTGGGATCATAAGTAAATTCTTTATGTTTTGTTCAGTGGTATTTCATGTTGACTTGTAAGGTCTGGGTTTCACATGTTTTCTCAGTGATTAGGAAAAAACTCTTCTCTAGCTAATACTTACTTTGCAGAAGCTATTTAAAACCAGATATTTTGCAGCCACTTTTTCGGCGGCATGAAGGATGGACGAAAAGATGACAGAGCCAGTCTTCTGTCAGATGAATGAACAAGGAGAAATGACCACTGAGTGTCATCTCTGGCTTTTACAGCCTGTTGTTCAAAGGAGCAGATTATATGTAGAAAAATACTGCCTTATTCCCTCTGAATGCACTAAATTCTTCTTAAATTGAAAGAGGATCTGAGTAATGATGTTTCAATCATTGAAATTAAGAAAGGGCAATACTAAGTGCCTATACTTACTTATGATTTTCACCGGTATCACCTGCCTTTTAGATGAATACGTGTTATTTTATGTTCTTCATTAGGCAAAATTTCAACAAGTAGAATAAGGTAAAATCATCCATGGTATAGGCAGATACTAGACTCAAGACACTGGAGAGCCTGCATGAGTTTTGTCTGGGAAGTTTTCATGACATAACATTTACATTTACATTTACAGAGAAATTTTCTGTGGAAATGCAGTTTCCTGGAGGCTTCCTAGTAGCACCAGGTTAATGACTAATTTTAAATTTCTATATATTATTTTTTTTTCCGGATTAATTCAGCTGTAGTTTGACGTAGCCAAGTCTTAGACTCTATCTCCTCTCCTTTCCTGAAAAAAGAAAAGGACTTGGACCATGGTTGAGATCTATACTACTACACTAAAATTTAATTAATTTTAAAGACAGAGGGAGACTGACCACAGGCAGATACACTGAGATAAGGTGACTTCATATCTCATCTTTCCTTAGCACCATATCCTTGGAAATTGATTTGACCCCATATCAACACGGTTAGAAAACAAACTTCTTTCTTGATCTCCAAAAGCAACTTCTGCGCTGAATGTTCTAGATATCTAAATATGCAGACTGTCTCTTACTTATCACAAATAAGGGGAGGCAGGGCATATAATAAGAAGTGTTTGCAAAAGTCAGCTGAGTCTAATGAAACTGGTATCTATAGCTGGCATAAAAAAAGGGTGCTAACATTGTTCTTTCTCCACACAATCAATGAAAAAGAGGGATAGTGACACCATGACTCCTATTACCTTCTCTCATAGCCTCTTCTCTACACATACATATCTCCTTGGTTATTTTGTTCTCTCTCTGCACTAAAAATCCCTCACTGCTGAATGCTGTGGAGCTAAGCACTGTGTTATTGAGGTCTGGCGTTGTCTCATGTTTGTCAGGGCAGTTTGGGATTCCATGATTTTCACACCTTTCTAATAAATATCCGTGACTTGCAACATTCTGAAGTCCTACGTGAGAGCTGGTGGACTGGGTGCATGGAGTGGGCCTAATTGCACAAAGTTGAACAAATATAATTAAGAGCTGTAAAGCTGAGCTAGGCACTGTTTGGGTGGTTAATAGAGAGGAGGAGCTCAGCCTGACAAAGGAGCCCTCCAGCCTGGCTGACTTGAGCTGAAAGACTGCCCATGATTGCACAAAGAGGAACAAATTTCATTACAAGCCTCACGAGCCACATTTTTAAAAGCTTAGTGGAATGGGTCAAGTTCACAAAAATAATTTCATTACTACAAAAACATATCCATGACGATTGACACTTTTTATACAATCAGAGTATTTCTGTCCTTTAAAGACCCAGCCCTGCTATGACATAATTGTCCAGGTTCACTCAAGTGCTTACTGTGTTTGACCAAAGCATCTAATTAGATAGACTAATGACTGACTATTCCTACAGTTCCAACATTCAAAAATTGCTTTCTGTGGACCACCAGAAATAGTAGAGTGAGAAAAAAGTCTTTATTTTTAATGTACTAAAGGAATTTGTGGTGGATCTGAAAGGAAAATCTGCAATCAAACATTCTCCATTGGTTTTGAGATTAAAATAGTGGAAGATGAAACTAAAATATGATATGTATGTGTGTGAGTGCGTGTATGTATGTATACATGTATATGTCTATATCTCTCTATATAAATCCCTGCTTCTTTGCTAATTATTTTCTTTTTCCATTGATTTTTACTGAGATATAAAAGGTTAGGCCAAGTGATGTTAAACTCTTCTGATTCAGATTCCAACATTTCCTTTTCTTTTCTTAATAAAAATTCTTTGGACACGTAAGTGCAATTGCCCTGTGAGTTTCCTCTTTCAGTGATTGTCTAATCAAGAATATACCCTGGTTTATGGAACATGAAGGATCTCAGAATAGCTTATCTTGCATACCACAGTGGGTTCAGCACTACTGGTAGTTATTTTAAAAAATCATAATGGATAAAAGAGATACAAGGAAAAACCCCAAATATTATAGTAATCCAGGCTATTTTGCATTTTAAAACCTTCTTCCAAGCTTTCTTCTGATATAGATTACATATAAAGCATATTGACTTGGTAGTATTAAAGGATGACATGCAGGGAATGTTTTCTCTGAAAATACCATATTAAACAGAATGCGTATATTCCTCTGAAATTATTTATATAATAATTTCTCATATCACTTCAATTTTCTTAAGGATGCTAATATGCTCTTTTTTTGCACAACTTTTCAGTAAAGAAAATAAAACACAAAGAAATGTTGTATCTGCGTAAAAGCATGTGTGCAGAAACTTCGTGAAAAGACTTCAAGCAGTTCCAAAGAGTAGGATTTTTAAATTTACCTAAATTACCTAGTGTCTAATGCACTAATATTTGTGGGAGGCATAGAAATTTAATTACGCCCTTCTACAGAATAAGAGCTGAGGTACCAGCCTGAGGTTGGCAAGTGGTTACTATCATGACTAATCGTATTAAAATCAATGACATTAGTTGTGCATGGAACTGCTCACCAAGCTGAATAAAAGATTTCACATTCTGACTCCAAGAGACAAAGTGGTTTGCCCAAGGTCTATAGTCTGGGACTCAAAAACCACTTAAGCTTGGCCTTAATTTGTAGCACATGTTTAAGTGTTTTTCTGTAGCAGAAATAAATAGAGAATTATCGACAGAATTTAAATCTCGGTCTCTCAAGTAGCAGGTCATTTCCTTAATCATAAGAACACCTTGACTATATGTGATAAATGTTAATGGGAATTGAGTATGTCTTATGTCTCCATATTTGCTGATTTTTGTTTTGTTTTAGAAATCTGACTGCAGGGGAATAAATCCTAAATGCATCTTATTTTTTATGGGAAGATGTCTTGGCTGAAGTATGAAAAGAGAGCAGAAACAAGGTAGGACACGCAAATCCCTAAAAATGAGAAGATTAAAAGATTGCTCTTACCCCAGCAGCATAATTCACTCAGAATAATTCATAATCAGGCCCGTTTTCTTTGTTAATACTGTGTCATGGTGGGTTCCTACAGGAAGCTGGCAATACAGCAGGTATCATCAATTTCTTGAAATGTGTTCACAGTGCACATCTGGAATTCAATATATTTTTTGTCGTTCCAGCAGTAACACTTTTTAGAGTTGCTCTCCTACAGGCAAAATAGTCTTTGGGTATGGAAGTTGCAGAGAAAAACAGTCAAGAACTGTTTCACACAACATGTACAGCTTATTTGTGTATGTGAACCAAGAATGGGATATCTCCTCTTCCACAAACACCTGGCTCAGTATTGATTAACCTACATTTTCACTTAGTATACACCACTCGGTAAATGTAGTCTAAAACTCAGTTCCACAGGAGTATAAGTGATATGGGATAAGGTACTCTGGGAAAGGTGAAGAAGGAGATATGCTATACCAATAAAAATATATGAAGGATAGTTCACTGATATGAACAGCAGATCTCCCCATCTGGTGGTCAGCTTCTGTCTTACGGATTCTTAGGGATGCATAAAGGTCTGATCTATTAGCATTTTTAAAATTTGTTTTCTTATAATGTGTTTTCTGAAGTTCAGGCTAAAAGAGTTAAAGATTTACAAAGAAATGTTTACTTGCTATTCAAGGTAAATTGTACTTTGATCAAGATATCCAGGAGAACATGAAACACAGTAGAGGTTGCTCCCAGTGAGTTGCTTGCTACTTTTTGAAGGTGTATTGGAGAAAAAAAAACATACTAAAAAGCATCTGCTATAGTATAAATATTATGTTGCAAGCATCTGGCTCTGGAAATCTACTATACTGTACAGGCCAGAGTCCTTCCTGCTGAACTGAGGTGCCAGCAAAGCAACCCTTGGATCCCTGGCATAGCTGCCTCATTTCACACAGCAAAGAAAAATTGATCTGTGATATACAATAATACTAAAAATAATAAAAATACTTCATGTACTTTATTTTCCAGGTCATTAAACTCCCTCTCACTGCTTCATACGTGTACCAGAGACTGTGCACTTAAGCCCGAGATTTTCTGGCAGGAATTATGGCTGGAACACCGTGGAGTTTTGGTAGTTATGGAGAACTCCCAGGAGCTGTACACAGACTAAAATGGGTCTTTTGCACACACCTTACGCAAGAGGTATCTAACAAATGCTACTGCTGCCACTTTGTATTCAAAAAACTATGGATGGAATTTTTGCTTGAAGAAGAGAGGAAGAAGGGAAAAACTCATATTGGAATAGCTCAGCTCTACATTGCCTTCCATTAGTATGTAGGAATTTATCTTCGTGGCATAGAGAATAGCTGACCGGTGATCAACCATGAAGGATTGTTCTGTAAATGGAAGTGCTTCAGAAAGTACAGTTCACCCCAGGACCACTGTTTATTGCTGCATCTGCTACATTAGATGTAGCAAGGAACCAGAATCATGGTAACTTGTTTCTTAAAAAAGACAGGGATGGCTCCCACAGATAGTGAAATTGCTTGCTGTTACAGTGTCCTTTTTTATTTTACTCAAGTAAGGCACTGCTTCAATAATAGACTTGATCCATCTATGCCTTTCTAGTAGAATTTGTGAATGACTTCATCACTCAGTCTGTACACTGCATGTAAAACCTTCCTCATGGTGTAGTTTACTATAAACAAAAAATTATCATAAAGCTTCTAAAAAACCTAGAGATTCATGCCCAGAAAACATTCTTTCATCCATCCTTTGGGGACAGAGACACTTGGATAATGTATATGCCTTGCATACATTTCTCTCCCTAAATGCAGCAGCTGGAATGAAACCGTCTTTGTAGATAAAGTTGATGTTTTAATTTTTTTACCCTGAAGGACAATATATAATGTAACTTTTCAATTTTCATTAACTATGTCTGAGGTTGCTATAGGCTAAGCTCTCAGCTATGAATTAAAGTAAAGCAAAGAAATTCTACAGAGGAGCATTTCAGCAAAATGCCAACCTTGGTGTTTTGTGGCAATGCTAAGCTTGGACGGGACTGCAGTAATTATGTTCCTCTCCTGCTCTTCTAACAGTAAATTCACCAGGAAGATGTACCTTTTCCCCCCTGTTCTCAATCACATGCCCCCAGGTAGACAGGATGCTGGTGAATCATAACTGAAAATGTAAAAGATCAGAATTGTTGCAGTGTGCTATGGCTGACATCACAGCCAATAAGACCAGGCCCAGTGGTTTGATGCCCACACAGCCCAGGACCCATGAGATTGCCGTGGAACTGTGTGGCAGGCAGATCCTGGGCCCACAAGTGGCCACCACCTTCTCATCCCCTTTTCCCCATATTTGGTTCCCCTTCTGGAAACTTCTGTGCTGTTCAATCCCCCCTTAACCCATGCTAATTCTCCCCACTTCCCTGTATTCTTATTGGTTGTGTACCTCTTTCCCCGCCTTTGTAACTCCCCTTTGTTGTCACCCCATTGGTTGTTCAGTGTTTTCCCCGCCCTTTCTGTAGGGTTATAAAAGCCCTTGTCACAGCCATTTCTGGGAGTTCTTCGTGCGTTTCCCAGATTTATGTTGGATCTTCTGTCTCAATAAACCCTCTACTTTCACGAAGAGCTCCTTCCGCCTCGTCCGTTCTCCTCCGCGCACCCTCTACGTCGGTGGGCAAGGTGAACCCGAGCTGGGACTTTGCCTGCCCTCCTGCACCTGAGCAGCCTCTGTCCCCTCCTCCGATGCTGGTGGTTGCCTGGTGCCTGGTGGTCATCACTAGCTGGCAGGCAGCACCGCGGCACTGAATTAATAGATTTAATAGAAATAGGATGACACTCAGAAAGAAAAGCTGAAGGAGAATATATAGAATGGGAGAAAAATTATTCCGAACAACAGAATTAGAATAGCCTCTAGAACAGTTGTTACTTTGGTGACTTGACATAGCTCCAACACTAGAAAACATACTGAATATATTAAGGCAAGACAGAGTCTTTCCTACTCCAAACTTGAATACTGATGCCTGTGTTGAATTGACTTCCGAGCCCGTCCTTGAATGATATACTAGTCACAGGCTTGGTTGCACCACTTTTCAAAATCAAGTAGTTAACATTGTCTTCCGACAAAGTTTATTAGATGCTAGCATAAACTTTCAAATTACTGGAAAGCTGATATTAAATATTGCCAAATCAGAAAGTCTTAGTACATATGTTTGGGATGTCATCTGATAACTATTGTGCTTGCTCTTTAGGTCAATTAATTATACAACAAGGAGTTTTATTAACAAATGTAGGGTGCTTAGAAAAATGAAGACCATGGTTTCCATCCAGTCTCCTAAAAACTAATTTTAGGTATGTCAGACAGACTTCACTGGCTGAAATGTGACTGTCTTTAGGCAAATCCTCAAGCCATCAATAGTTCTCACACAGCTTGCTAGAGTAGAAATGAATAGTTTTTATTTGCAATCTAGTTGCAAAATTGTCAAAAATGTAGCTAGATATTATGAGATCAGTGTTTGTGTAATGTAGAAACATATAGAAACAAGTTTATTTTCCCTATTTCTGTTTCTTCCTCAAGACTGGGAGAAGGGGAAGTCTCTATCTTAAAACATAAAAGAGTTTGCAGAACAGACTGGCAGCATGAAGAAATTAACTCTTTAAACCAGAGAACTGAGTTTAGGCAGTATCGTGTTGTATAATCTCTCTTTACTGGCTATGTTAACAAAGTAGATGTATGGTATAGCAAGTGTAACTCTGCTTTTTCTTTGTCAAGCCATTACATTATGACTTACATGGAGAGTGAGAAGGAAATTATGCAGCTCATACTCATCCAGTCTGGCCCAAATAAAGATAACATATTCAACACAAGATTTATGCAGAGAACCTTTCTTATGATGTAAATAAAATTAATTATTTTTCTTTATTCCTTTGGATTTGAAGCGTTTATTTCCGTAATGCTTCAAGACATCTCTATGCTGACAGAGGAACTAGACTGTAAGATACCATCAGTGATCAAAATACTGACAAACTGAACATATATTTAAAACATAGACAATGGACATATTTAACGTTGAAATAAATCTACAAACAAGCTTACTGTCACATACATAAAGCTATTCCTAAGCTTCAAAGATTTCAAATATCTTGTTTAAGGGTGATCTACCTTGATCAAAATACAAGGTACCATTTGTTACTCTTTCATCCCAGTGTCAGTCTAAGCTGTATATACTTGATGACTTGCTATGGCAAGGCTTCTTTTGGAGTGAGTGGAACTCCCAATTATTGTTCATACTGTCACAATCTGGTTCAAAGCACTCAGAGTCACATTTCAGCTTGTCCATGAGAATGCTCAGTGTTAGTCCTATAAGTCCACAGCAAAGGGAAGGTGAGATAACTGAAATTAAATCTTTTCCAAATACTATTCTCCTATGCCTGCCCTACAGAGGTGTTCTGTTGAGCCCTTGGTGTTACAGCAGTTTAAAGTCCTTTTTTTCCACTGTGTTGTAAGTATTCAGTGGAAGGGCTGGAATCGCCACTCATGGCTGCTGAAGGGTACCCAGCTAGTTTTGATTTATTACAAGGCTTTCAGAAAGCATGTTAAAATTCGCTTGCTTAATGTTCAGCTTCTTTTCTTGTTGAAAAGCAGAAGCTGTAATCATAAATAATAGTACCTTAATCTATTAGTGGTCTTACTAACAGTTGCATAGAACACTTAATAATGAAATAACATTTTAAGCTATAAATACTAAATCAAGATGGAAACAGATTGTCTTATACCTCAATATAAATTGCAGATACAATACAACCTAAAATTCAAGCTGAGATTTAAGATGATTCCCAGATACTTAAATTCCAAGGCATAATTTAATATGGGTTTTACTAAAGACTAATGTTTAATTGCTCCTTACAAGAGCTCTTTCAACAGAAGACTTGATTATGCCTAAACCAGGCCAGAATGGTATTAAAATCATGCTGCAGAGCAATATAAATTTGACCTATCACTGGTGCAGTTCCATAAAGAATGGCATTATCTTCAGGGAGAACCATTTATTTATATTTTATTTCTATTTTGTACGAACTTGATAGCTTCAAGGAAATAAACTCTCAGAAAGAGCAGCTGATATACTGAAAGCCTGAGAATTTGTTTAATCGATGTATTTTCTTTGTAATTAGATAATATGAAAATTATCAGCCTTGAATATCCGTTATACAGATAGTCCCTTTTAACAAAACTTTGCAACATTCGGTTATATTTTGGTATGTTCAAGCTGAGTCAAGACAGTAATCACAACTCAGCAATAAGCGGGGTCTGAGTGGATCTCAGGAGATCATAAACTGCACCCCGCTTCCTTGGACAGAAAGCTCTAGTACCTTCAACATTCGCGAAGAGTGAGGATTAGCCCACTACCACCACATCCCCAGGAATCTTGTGTAGATTTATCATCCTTACTGGACACTCGGAAAAACCTGCTTAAACTAAGTATTTCATGTTGGAGTTTAAACCTACTTGTCCAATCTTCCCTAAGGATAAATTATTTTCTTCCCTAAGGATAAATTATTTTCTTCCCTGAATCAGTTTGAACATTTTTGCCATGGTCTCCTTCTCCCCAGGCTTTTCTAGACCCAAGAACTCCATTTCCTCACTCTTTTATTTTTCAACTTCTAACCAGCTTGTCTGGACTTGTTTGGACCCCCTATCAATTTGAATCTTACTGCACTTGGGTAAAGCTGAAGTTCTGTCAATTCCAGCCATGGTGGACAGTTTGCTTCACATATTCTACATACCAGATACAACTTAACACACAGCCTGGTGGGTTCTTTTCCTTTTTCAAAAGAAGGATACTGTTGACTAATGCTGAGTGTGTTGTTCCCAGATCTTTTTCAGAACAGTTACTGAACAAGTTCCTCACCCTCTGTTTTTTTACAGTTGATTATTGATTATTGATTACTTTTGCCCAAGGGCAATATTTTGCAGTTGGTTTCAATCAATTTCTTACATTTTGGTTTTCCAAGCTGCTTCTTCATTTGGTTTGTAATCTTGTACCCCAGTAAACTCACTGCTATACATCATGGTGCCATGAGCAAAGGTCATGGCAACTGTATGCTCTGGTCCTTTATCCGGGCTATTAATGAAAACATTGAACATATTCATGACCGAAACAGACCTTGGGGAACCAATTCTTTACATATCTTCACCAAATCTGACAACTACTCTCTCCCTGTATTTATCACTCAGTTTTACAACTGTTCTCTATTAATTAAATAAATTACGATATCTTGTCTAAATAATATACAAAATAGTGTCAAAAACCTTACAAAAGTTATCTGCTGCTATGCTCTATTTGTGTAGCCCATTACCACAAAGAGGAATATAGGAATTATAAAAATAGCAATTGGAAATTAAATATCCTATGAAATATCAAAATTCACTATTTATTGTAACTCTCTCTTTTCTCCCCCTTCCCATTCCTGGCTATTTTACAAGGCAATTTCACCCTTTTTAAAAAAAAATATATTTCTTCTGCCTTAAAGCAATACAACTTTTTCTACATGACAACAGGACAGGAAGAGGCCTGAGGTGGGAGTGCTTTTCTCTGGTCCATGGAGCAACTTTCACAGAATGACTGAACTCAGTGTCTACAGAAATACCTGAGTGGCCCAAGCAGGAGATTCCAAGTGTACCTAGGTCTGTTCTGTAATGTTACGCTATGTACAACCATTTTGGATGCTCTAGGATTAGAGAACCTCGCTGATATACAAAAGAACACAAAGAGTACAAAAGAAAACGAATTTTTTTACATATCAACATGCTTCCAGAACCTGCTCCCAATGGCCTTCTGGTCATAAACAATTAGGATCCTTAGGCTTTCTGGTCATAAAATGGAGATCTTTTTTTACACCCTGAACCCCACTTTGTCTTGACAGTGAGTAACTGGGACAGGTTATGTAACCAGAGGCTGTCCCATGTTTATGCACACAGCCTGCTCCATGTCTCCCAGGAGATGGATGGAGGCGCACATCACCCAGCCAAGCAATAGGATGAGGACTGAATGTACAGCTTGCAAAGACTTCTAGATATATATCATCTTTCATTCCCTTTCTCCTGCCCAAGGAAAAGAGACTATTCTGGGTATGGAATACATTAAAGAAGACGGGATAAGAGAGGCCCTGTGAGAATCCACATGCCCCAGAAAGGGACAAAACTCAAGCGAGCTAATAGAATACCCATAGGAAGTTCTGTCTTCAGACAGTGCCTAGACTCGCCTCATCCGGAGGCAAAGCCATCCTTTAAATCCTTCCTAACCCAAACATCACGGTGCTTCCCCAGGTAACAAAAATCTACGTGTATTATCAATATCATGGTACTGTACTTACCTGGAATTGATGCTGTATGCAAATCATTCCATTACTAACCCTTTGAAACTAAGGTAAGAACCTGAAATCTCACTATGTAAAGGATCCAAAGGACAAAAGTCATCAGTTCATAGTAGAATCCTGCGTAAGAAGGAGTTTTGGGCTCCAGAAAGAAGAATTCTACACAAGATCTCCCAGATATGGAAGACTGAAAAAAAACCCAAAACACAAACAAACAAACAAGCTCCCCCCAAAAACCAAACCAACAACAACAACAACGTGACCCACCAAAAAAAACCAAAAAAAAAGAATAGGAGATTTTAAAATTAATATTTGGCTCCCTGCAGTGTAATTGTACAATATAACAGAAAAAAAACTTGGGATGGACAGTATCTCCGAACCTGGGGGGTTGTTTCATAACTTTCCAATTTCTTAAAAATATTGAGAAAAGTATCAAATCAAAAGGATTTTTCCCCCTAGACATGTATCATTTGGAGGAATATTCTGCAGCAGACTGTGACTTCTGACCTGAATCCAGCAGAAAATCAGCAAGTCCATAAAGATGAACCTGGACACATCCAGTCTGAAAACAAGATCAAAGTCAGGGCTGCAGAGTTAGTTTCTTAATTAAGACAATTTGAGTAAAAATAACGAAGGCGGAAGTTGCATTTCTGCAAAAGCAATTTGGCAGAAGGGTTAGCCCTCCTCTTCATAGTACTTCAGATGAAAAAGGAAGACGTTATTAGTTGCTTTCTTTGTTAAGTGTTTGAATTGAAACCTTAGTGCCACTCGTTTACTGTTTGCCAGTAGCGTGGAGTGAGTAATTCTCTGCCTGTAATTTCTTTGACTAAATTAGCCTCTTTTTCTTCTCATGGAATATCCATCAGCAGATCATGATTTTCTTATTTAAATTCACTCAACAAATATGTCTGAATTTTACCCTGCAAAAAGATTGCAAATATTTGAAATTCAAGCTGCATCATTTATTTAGGATTGGTAAATCAGGTCACACTGTTTGTTCCTTCTGACTGAAAGAGTGTGAGGAACCCTACTTCTTGTGCACACAGTTGTGTGTTCCTCCTCAAAACCAGACGTCCATAAATGCTCATGGGAAACAAAATTTGCATTATTGCATTTATACACCTTTCTGCTAAAAGTAAATCTCAATTGATTGTGCTTTCACCAAGAAGCAAATTTGAATGCATTCTGTGTGACTATGGGTAAAAAGAATTAATTTAAGAACTGTAATGATTACTTGTGGATTTTTTTTTTTGTATTATTCATGCCATGTTTGTTTATTCACAAAGAATGAATTAGATAAAAAAACGCCTTCAGTCCTTAAAACATCCTTACAAAAGAGAGAAAAATACCAAAATAACAAAAAGATTTAAAAAAAATATTACCAGTATTCAACGAGGGGAATGCTGAATCATACGGCAAATTTGGCAAAAGTAGAAAAACAGGAAAATACGATCACTCCATTTTGCACCATTAATCAAAAAACACACTTTAAACAAGCCAGGAATAAGCTCCAATCTGCAGTTTTTGTTTTCTTTCCACAGAGCAACAGGATTCTGGTTAAGGAGGTTCCTTGTGGACCATAATTGCTATGCTGTTTGCAAATGTTGGTGTAATTTGGAAGTCTAAAATTATTGTCACATGATGGTTCCATGGATTCAGCTAGTCCACTGTTGAATGGAGAATAAGCAAAAGTAATAAAAGAATATTCCAAAATGTGGTCATTTATTTTCACAGGGGTTTAATTATTATAAATATAAGCATGCATTTTCTCTCTTTAAGTATTTTGATAGTTTAGAGAAACAGATAGATTTTCTGGGAGAGAACTGGGGAGGAAAGGAGTGATTATACACAGATAGCGAATGACATCATGGAAAAGCTCATAAATAAGTAAAATAAGCACGAACACACACAGGGCAGCTGTCCTAGTTCCCAGCTTCTCAGATGACTCTTTCCTACAGGCCTTCTCTCCCTCTTTACTCCTCCTGACCAAGGTCAGCTCCTTCCTTTACCTTTAAAGCAGCCATTGCTTAGCCATCTAACAGATCAGCCTAACCACGATTTTCAATAAGCAAAGGCAAGCCTGGCACTTCTGCCTTATAGCCACGAGGGCAGACAGACTTTCCAGTAACTGTGCCAGGCACATAAAACCCATATAGAATATGTACTTTTCAAAATTACAGTCATCAAGGAGAGTCAGTTTGCTCTACCAAAATGCTGACCTGATGTAGACGCCCATGACATTATAGTATGCACTAAGGGTATGCATTTCAGCGCCCTTCACGCTGAATTCCATGGGCCAAAAAATATTCAAGTAAAAAATTATAGTTCTTAATTAGTTCTTAGGCACAAAATCTGTCCCACCCCTCAAACATGAACAATCTTTGACTTGTTGCTGTCGTTCGGGCTCTGTGCAGCTTAAGCCACTCATCCAGACAGAGGCCATTTCATGGCCTTTGTTTTTCAGTATTTTCATTTAAAAGTTACTACTTAGCTGTTGACACATATTATATTTCAAAACTGTCCCATTCTGAAGAACCAAAACTGTCTGAACTCCAGGAGCACCAACACAAATATTGAAAAAACCTTACCCCTACTCAACACCAAAGCAATTATCTAAATGTAAGTACTTTAATGAGCACTATCCCAAACAGGGGGTAAGGAGAACATATATGTTAATAACAATAATAATAATAAAAACTGCAATATTTTTGCAAGTTATCTAAATAGCACGGCTTTGTTCCTAAAATAAATCAAGAAATAAATAAATGAATTAAATGAAATGTTAGATTTCTATCTGCCTATAATATTAAAAAAAAAAAATCCACAGAACTGCAAATAAAGACACAGAAAGTCACAATGAAAACATATATAAATATATATAGATCAACGCATCTATATCTGTAGACCCATCTCTATCTATCTCAGCATTCCTGGCTTTCACACGTTTTTGCATAATGATAGGGCTAATATAACGTAACAAATCCTAAACTGTTTTCACAGGGAGTGGAAAAAAGATGTGTAAAAGTATGCTCTGTCTTGCTTCCTTCTGTTCACAATGTATCTAAATACAACAAATGGTGTTCTTGCTCTTTCTGTCTGTTTCTCAATCTGTTTGGAAAGTAGCCATCATTCTGCAGCCAACCATAATATTTGACACTTCCTGACATCATGAAAGCCACCATCTGTCTATCATTGAAGCCCTGTACTTTTTAAAGACTGCTTGGCCTGATCTTTAATGAAGCTTTACTGTGAATGCACAGATCAGTTTAGATAAAAACCTGGGGAAGTCTGACAAAAAGCCTGTGCAAAATCATGTTTTAGTTAGATTCAGACACAAAGCAAAAGGAATATCAAGACCTTCTTGCTGTTACCAAAGAAAAAGTTCAGTTCACTTTCAGTGAATCCAAGGTCAAAATTCATCATGGAAAGTTTGGAGCATAAAACTGAATTCAGACAAAAATTCAAAATTATCCAGATAGTGGTTTTCCTTCCTCCACCTAACTACTCTTTTGAAAGACAAATATAGATGCACTTAGAGAGTTTGTAAGTGGCATAAAGTATAGAATACGGTATTCATTGGAAATCATCCTGCGATTTTATATTTAGGCATTACAACTGTTTTTAAACATCCTAAAAAGGGTTTTCTGTGGTTTTTGGCTTGATATATAAAATTTAAAGACTCTTAAATACCAAAAAGTTAGAAATCTCTGTTTTGTAAATATATGCTAGAAGAAAAGCATAAGCTTTTTTCTCCCCAGGACATATCTTAACAGGGAAATTTATTCCCTGTGATATTTTAAGGCATGTGTTTCTACCATAATTTTTGCACAAAGCAGTGACTCAAGGTGTAGCAGCTCTATTTGCTTTACTTAGAGCAGATTTGGATGCAAACCTGTAGAAATCCGACCTGGAAAACCATGACCTTTTAATACCCTATGCTCTGTTTCCTTCATCTAAAAATTAATTCAAGTGTCTCCACATGGCTACAGAGGCAGAATTTCCCATGCAGCCTTCAAATCTGCTATACCCCTACTGATCTACAGCTCCAATACAAACCAATTCATGGATGGAGGGCCGAGACCCTTGTCGCCTTTGGCTACCGCCTCTCCTCTCCTGCTCCTCCACCAGTCTGCCCTCCCCTTTACTGGTGCTGAGAATGGAGATAAAGCATTTCCTGTGCTTTTCTCAGCACAGCGCCCGTAAATGTGGCTGGTCCTTCAGCAAACAATTCAGGTCAGGAGAAAGCACTGTGCACAAGCCGTGCGGGGGCTGAGCGCCCTGCAATCACAACCAGTCTCACAGGGTGACAGTGAAGAAGCAGCATTCAACAGGCCAGAAAGCTGCTTGAGGTCTCCGAAAGAGCTTCTAGAAAAGAGCTGCAGTGCACTTCTCACCACTACTCTGCAAAGCATCGCTACTAAGGTTGAAATTAATGGGCGTGAGGGCATGAAAGGGAAATGCCTTTCTTCTTGACAATAGATGACAATTATAATAATTATTATTTTCACTTTGATAATTATCTCAGAGCCAGCCATAATAATTACCAAAACAAAAATTGAAGTGTGGTCCTGAATTTTGCAGTAAGAACAAATAAGGAGGAACATGGTCTGAGTACCTCTCCAAATCCCATTTTCAGCCCTGTGCCTATTAATTTGTGCACCCTCCCACCCCATGCCGCAGTGCCTGGAGGTTGTCCCCTGGTCCCCTGTCAACATTATTCATCCTGTATTTCCTGCCCCACTGTCATACCATCCCAAGCCACAGCTGCAGGAGTTGGTCTGCACATGCAATAGTTTTGTATGGCAATGTTTTGGCAGCAGGGAGGCTACAGGGAGTGACTTTTGTGACAAGCTAGTAGAAGCTTCCCTCATGTCTGACTGAGCCAGTTGGTTCCAAGACACTATTGGCCAAGGCTGAGCCCATCACCAGTGGTGGTAGTGCCTCTGGGATAACATATTCAAGATGGGGGGAAAACCAGTTTTTCTGTTGCTTGTTTGGAATTTATGGCTACCAGGATTCTCTCTTTCATGCCCTCCCCCTCCTCTTCTTTCTCCATTACCATGACACCTGAAAATCTCAGTCTTTCATTAATTTACCCAGACAATGCTCCTGTGAGGCTGGGAAGTGCTATTGCCCAGCCTCATGATAATATACTGATGGCAGAAAGGTGATGGATGTGCTCAGCACAATGTCAACTCTCAGCAACAGAGCAGGAATCTGAGCACAGCTTTCCCAAGTCCTAGGCTAATTTCCTCATCACTGGTTCCCATTGAGTCTTCCTGTTCAAGAGTCTTTATTGTTTTATCAACATCTTTAGGTTTACTGCTTTAAAGAGCTATATGTTATGATTTCAATAATCAGGGTTTTTTTCCACAGATATTTTTATCCTTTCACAGCCTTTTCTGCTACATATTTTTCAGTTTATAAAAAATGGCGTCTTCTAAAAATACTCTCTTGCTTTCCACACAAGTATAGAACATTGGAAGTTGATTTGGTTGATTGGAAGATTTCACTAAAAGCAAAAGTGGAGTTGGTTTGGAGAACAATAGGCAGCAGAGTGAACACTTGTTGTAAACTAATTATCTTATGAGATACAGATACAACCTCACAGTGTGGAGAAGAGATGGCTTTGTATTACCCAGAATGATAGTGACATAATCATAGTACCATGACATTCAGTACTGTGGAATTTGCTTCTTCAAGCCCAAAAAGGCGTTCAAGGAATACCTCAGGCATTTCTTAAAATGTAAGCCTGAGGACAGGCCTTATACACCAACTTCATCCAAACCCTGTACATACAAATCCTTATGTACAGCCCTCTATGCTGTACATAAGGAGAACTTACTCCTTATGTGTTGTACGCTGTAGAGCAGACACAAAACTGAATCTGGATTTTTACGTTTCCTTTGTGAAACACATTGAGTTGCTCAATAAATGGGGTGTAACAGAGTTTATCTATCACTGAAATGCAGGAAAGAAAAGTAGTAGCCATTTGAACTGTGTCTTCACAGTAGAGAAAGGCGAGTGAAAAACAATCATCTCTAGCTGACATTGCAAAGTGGTAACGAAACAGACTTTGTCCTTGGCACCTCTTTCTCTGTCTTTGAGAATGTTACTGGATTCCAAATCAGCAGCACTGATCAATGAAACGGACATCAAAATGATCCATATCTTGTCTCTTTACTGGGTAAGAGAGAAGGATGAAAACTACTCCAAATACCAGCATCAGATGCTTTCAAAGATCTTCACGCTCTAGCCTAGGAATATTCAAGTTCAGGGAAAGCAGGGCAGGACTGCAATCCAGCAAAAAGATAAAGTGGAAAAGGACCTAGAAACAACAAAGGTAAATGTGACTATGTAAGAAAGTAAGTAAGTGATCGAGCCACATACGTAGTAAAAACCTTCATCCTCTATACAAGCCTCATTTCTGTTACTCATCAAAACAACATTTAGGTGTTTCTAAGTTTTCACTTACAAACCAAAAGTGAGATATGATTGTATATACTGCTTCCATTTACTATAGATTTAAGACAAATGCATTTAAGTATGGGTATTAAAGGTTTTAGAAGAGTAAGCTGCCTGAAAAAATGATGCATATTGGTTAAATAAAGAATAAATTATTTGGAGCAGCTGTTCTGGTTAGAAAAACGTTTTTCAACATTGATTACAAACTTCTTAGTTTGTTTTGTGTGCCCAAAACCAGGGCAGTCTAATCAGTATCGCTTAAAGACTATTTTGTGCAAAAATTTATGAGGACTTACAAAGTTGGTCAAGGCCAAGAATATTTAGGATGACTATAATATATTTTTTTTTATGCCCTTGATCACCAATTTATTTCGAGTTATTCTCCTAAGCACTCTTACCATAGGGAAAAACAAAAATGTAAAAGAGGCAAGCCAAACAACCCTTGCTGCAAATAAGAATTGAAAGGTTGATATAGTCAGCCTTTGAATCTGGAGACAGTGAAAAGTTATTGTCAGTTAGTAATGGATGCTGTTCTTTCATTTTAAAGGAATTTTAAAGAAAATTCAGAATATAGCTCTGCTGAAATCATGTTGCATGCCAGTAGTGATAGCAAACTTTCTTGTATAAAGTTCTATATCCTGTCTACTACCAGATGCAGCACAAGACTTTTTTCAGGTTAAATGAATAATTATAGAGATGGATTGGATGGAAAGTCAGGAGATCTAGGTTAAATCCTACAGCTGCCACCTATTTCTGCATGACCATGTGCTGAATGCTGAAAATCTCCTTCCATTTTCTCAAACAGCGATGCTGATATTTCTCTCTTTGACTATCATGTTTCCTTCGAGTACAAAACCTTCACTGCAAAGACTGCTTCTCCTGTATCAAATAAATCATTGTATCCTTGGTAGGGTATGTTATACTCAGTCGTAAGATAAATAATCATGTTCCAGTTCCCAACTCAACATTCATAAACTGGGAAATTGTAGTTAACTCCTGAGAAGGTTGATTTGAATGGATTATGAAAAAGGTTAGAATGACAGCACAATGACTTGGGATAGTCCTTTTAGGTGGAAATGTGTTGTCTTTAATGTCTGTCACTACATCTTTTATTAGGTGCTGAAAAGGTCTGTAACATGAAAATATACATCTAGCACCATCTTCATTTATACCTAAATTTTCAGCTCTAGAAATGTTCCCTGAACTATGGAGAGTAAAGAAAGAAAGGAAGGGAGGAGGCCAGCCCTAGTGAGAGTTAAATTATTTCATGCTAATATCTGAGTACTTTCTGGAGTTCATCCAGTCCCAAACAACTGCTCTTCAGTTTGGTCCTGCAGTTCTACTTCACTGTGGTCAGACGATGAATCAATTCCTATGCTCTTTCTGTCCATTGCCTGTTTTTCTTCCTTTCCCTGTGTAATTAAACACTCTTCTATTAGCTCCCTAGAATGGACTTAAAATATAATTGACCTGACCCACAAAATGGTAAGGAAATATTATGTATAACACAGCTATCTTCACTTTGTCGGAACATTCGGTGGGATAGGGAGATGCTGCCAGCCTGGTGCTTCAAAGGATCAGGCCCATAAAATGCTCAGTAGTTTGTATTTATGCAACAGAAGCTACATCCTGAGCTAGCTAATCTACTGTATTCCCCGTGGATGCAACCCTGCATCAGCTACGTTTGCTATCTCTATTCCTTTTTAAAGGTGTCAGCCTAAATTCAAGCAGCTGTCAGCTACCTAGTGGGCTTGGCTCTTTTCTAGCAGCTAATTGTGCAGACACCATTGATTGGGGTTGTAGGCCAGTTGCGCAGGTTCTGCTTTGCAGGAAAACAAGGAGGAAGAAAGAGAGGAAAATAAACCCATTCATTATATATAAGCCAGACGTAACCAATATAACCCCAAAGCTATTTGTAAGCTATTTGTAAAATTAGCTAAGCATACATGCTTAATGTGCAGATTATTTTCCATATCTTGATCGTGCCATGGCCAAGATAGGCTGCAGAAACTGAAAAGAGATGTAAGCAGTTTCTTTTAAATCTTGTTTCTGATTTCAGTTATTTTATTTTATAATGTTCTGAGGAGACAAAAATCTTTCAGAGAAAATCAGATTCATAAAGTTTGCTGGCCAGAAGGGAATATTAGTACAACCTTTGTAAAACACAAGCCACTTCACTCTGTTAACTCTGTATCAAACTCAACAGTGTGCTAATGTCTGATCACGGCAACCATTCCACAAACATCTAATAATCTTCAAAGTCAGAAAATGGAAAGCATACATCACAGAGTGAAATGAAATCTAGACTTGCTCCAGAAACTTTCTCGACAGACTTAAGTTCCCAGCAAGATACAAAATATTTTAATAATTTTTCCCTGCTAATGCAGATGTGTGAGACATATTCTCTTTTTGTACACCATGAGTGAAAGACTTTTATATGGAAATAATGGATCCCTCAGCATTTTTACTGAGGATGTAACCAGTATGGCTTTACAGACTAGCCATTTGGGGTTCTGCTTTATAGCTTAGCAGACTAGCCATTTGGGGTTCTGCTTTCATGTCCTGGCATATGTTTGAGTGAAGGTTTCAGGTACTGAAGTTTTAAGGATGTTGTTCTGTTAATATGCAGTGCAAACTTTTTTAGCATTTATTCTAAAAGCCATATCATAGAAAGAAGCTATTTTTTTTCTTTCATTGCCTACTGTAAAATAAATATGTACAGACATGTATGTGTCCATGTGCAAACGAAATCCTGACTTAAAATGCTCAGCCATGAAGAATCACAGCATTTCTTGCGTTCGTAAAGAAAAATATAGCATAGACATTTGACAAAAATTCATTGCAAAGCAGTGGAATAGTCCTTCAAAATCACTGGCCCTCCATGGGATGTCACTTTTCTCAGAAGTGACTGACTGAGTAGTCAAATATACCTGACATGCTTTGGGGACTTAAATCCAATAACACTGAAATGGGTAACGCAATGATCTGGATGGTGACTTGAAGAATGGTGGATTTATTAAATAGATCAAGCTCAGAAACAAGATTCATCTAGTGCTGACTTCCCTAATTATTCTTCTCTAGTGACCCTTAACATGTTTAGTTGTTATGCCTCCAGCAGGGCCTTAACCTGTATAATTTTCCACTACCAGCACCCACGTGTTTTCAACAGAAGGGTACTTCTGATACAGATTTATCAATACCCAGACATCAGTATCAGAGCATGGTGTTAACTTCTAGAAAGATTCAGAGGACTTTCAATGTCCGAAAATTTTAGTAAACTGACATTTTCTATCCTTAAAAGCTGACTAAGCCAAAAGAAAAAGGTGAAACAAGCTTAAAGGATCTGAGAATCCTATTCCTCCCCCATCCCTGTTCTTTTTCATTTCCCGTGGAGAGGAATATGACATTTGTTTTGGTACACACAGAATCTTTTTGAAAATCTGACTGATTGCATATTGAGCTTTGTGTGCAACCACTTTGATTTGAAAGAAACTGCATTTTCCAAAATAAAGCAAGGAGCGCTGAGAAGAGAGAGACACAGCTGTATGAAGCTTCATGTCCCAGCAGTGGGTGTGTCAGGTCCCCCCCACTTCTCCAGATGCTTGTTGCTTAGCTTCTGTGCTTTCAGCACAACTTTAGAAGAGTTTCTATCTCATGATTTCTGACTCTGCCTAGCAACAGTTTAAAGATTTTTTTTCTGTCTGGAATTTTGTCTGTGAATCATTTCAAAGACCATATTTCTGGTGATACATGCTATCAGGCAGAATTAGCAAAATTTTGCCTGACGCAGGCAAACAATATTTGAGCTGGTTTGTGGCATCAGGAAGAACACCCACAAAGAAAGTGCCACTTTTTGAATTGTCTAAACTATCCTTTTCAATCTATAGGCAATTGGCACCTAGGCCTCTTGAGAATGGCATCCCACCTTTGTGGTGGGCACAGTGCCACCCTAGCAGATGGTCATGAGTGTTGGCATGCTGAGAATCAGTATGTGCATCACGTTTGAGTACAATAGGTCAGCCTCTGATCCAAGTATGTGGGAATGAGAGTGTCTGTGCTGAGCTTCTGTGCCAATGGTTAAAGGAATATACCATCATTAAGGTAGCTGAAGAAGATTCATTTTTGCAAAATTAAGTCATGTTCTCTATAGCTATCTGGGAGCAGCATTTCTGCTGCAGTTCTCTGGTTAGTGCATCACTGATAGAAGGCAGAGTGCATGTATGCACACATGCACACAGACAGCCCAGCCAGGGAGACACCTTCTTGTTTCAACAAAGATGTATTTTTGCCCTATTTGGTACCCCTGCTGAATGGCTCATCTAGGTACAAAAGCCAGATCCATAGAAGCCAGCATATAATTTGAGCTCAATAGATCCCTAAGAGCACTACAGTATTTGGCATGGAATTTGCATATGGAGCCCTTGAAGGGCCTTTCCCATCCTGGAACCAATGGAGTCTAATTTTGATTCAGTAATGAAAAAAAGCACCTTGCTGACATAACAGAATGGACTTGTTCGAGATCTGTTTTTCGATCACATTTAGAAAGTTACTGATAACAATAGGCATGCTTTCTTCACTATCTTCTACCAAAACTGTAAAAATTCTTCCCAAGTAGTATGGAGGCTCAGGCATTTAGACTGAATTGTCTTGTCACAACCTCTTTTAGTGTAAAATGTGGTAGGAAATAAGACTGCCATTGTCTGTCAATGGCTCTTCTAGCAAAGGGCATATAACTAAGTGCAAGCCAGGAGCATCTGGTTCTCTAGAGAGATGATGACCACTCAGACTTATTGATGTTCTTTGGCCTTATGCATTTGGAACTACATCACAAGATGCCCTGCAATTCATCAAATTTCTTCCCTATATCACTGAATATTCTGTTTGTGCTTCCAAATGTCACTCTTATTGGAAAGGTAGACAGTTTAGTCCAAACTGAATAGATACTCCTGTTGTCATCAATTTTAAGTAGACATATTGAAGAGCTTTTTTTTTTCTGGACAGTGAATAAAACCACCTATTTTTTACCTAATGTATGATCACTTGTATAATATTGTTAAATTAGCTTTATGATGCCATCAGGAAGAATAACTATGAAACTTTTCCACTACCCTACTAGTCATTCTTGAGAAAAAGAGAGACTGACTATAATGAATAAGTGAGAAATTGACACGGAAGAGCCAGAGTTATATTTCAGATTTTACCTCACTTGAAATTATTTGAATTGTTAAAAATAATCATTGACATTATCAGCTGAAATCAAATAAATGCAAAAGGACTCAAGTCCGCTTCCAGTATCAGAACTCTTTGAATCTGTTCCCTGGAGGAAGCTCTGTTAATGAAAATTATCAAAATAGTTTAGATTGGGAAGAAGTATATTCTGGATTAAAGCCAACAATAATCAGGTTTTATAACAATACGCCAATTACATCTTACATAGGTAAATCAGTTGCCCTAGTATCATCAAAAAACTAACAAACTTTGATGGCACAATTTTCAAAGCTACCCATGAGGGTTTAGAAGTTTACCTAAGTTATTCTCATTTTAATTATTAAAATTTCCTCTATATCCTCAAGTTACCGATAATAGCTAGATAGGCCTCAGAATCACAGAATCATCAAGGTTTGGAAGAGATCTTAAAGGTCACCTAGTCTAACCTTAAACCCAGCAAGGTTTGGAAGAGATCCTAAAGGTTGCCTAGTCTAACCTTAAACCCAGCAAGGTTTGGAAGAGATCCTAAAGGTTGCCTAGTCTAACCTTCAACCCAGCACCACTGTAATCACCCCTAAACAATATCTCTTCTTGTTGCAAGAAGAAAGCTTAGAAGCTAGTCACCATTAACACCTACACTTATTCATCTCTATGGTCTAACAACTTGATTAGTAAAAGCTGCATAGGGATTCACAGGGAAGGAGAAGAAGGTTCTGAGTACATTATGCCTGCATTCAATGACAGGGAACTAATGATATTAAAAAACCCAGGAAACAATTACATAAAAAAATAATTAACATTCGAACTGCAACTGTTGTTTATAATAATATTACATATATAAATGTACTATAGTCATATAGTCATATAAATTGATACAGTAAAATAGTAATATATTGTATACCACCATAAGATAATTAGAATGCTAACCCATGCTAAATGGTCTTGTAAAACTAACAAAATCATTAACTAAAAAAACTAACAAATTATTCAAACTGTACTGCAACACTGAAACATCAAATCCTTCCCTGGGAAGCTGAGAAGAGAATTCTTTTTATGTGTTAATTATGCAATGGGCAGATTAACAAAATGAAAAATAAAAAGCTTTTATTATATCATTTACTTAAGTCTTTGTATTTCAGATTTTACACAAGTGAAGAGCTCCATCTGGCCCTTATAGTTTTAGTGACACTAACCATGTAATAATTGTTTCATCATTTAAAAATAAAAAGTAAAATAGAGTTACCACTATATTTTATCATATCAGTGATTTGTTCTTAGTCTTTCAAGAGATGACTGAACCTTAATTAATTTTTAAATAAATAAAATTATCATTTCAATTAAATTTTTTAAAGTATCTGCACTAGTTCAATACACAGCTTGAGTTGTTTTCTTCTCTTTTCTTCAATATCTTCCCAGATCCTTGGAAATAATTGTTTTGTTACTTACAATAAGCCAATAGAGCAAGAGATGACTAGTCCTACCATGTCTTATTGGGACAGTAAGTAACACACCTCTCTGTGCCCTCATATGTGTTGAGAAAGAAAAATAGAGGAAGATACATTCATATGTCTGGACCTTCCTGTTACAAATTAGGGCAGAGCTTGGAAAAATGGGAGAAGTTCTGACAGTCTCTCTTTAGTGCTCTCAACAAGATTGCAGAGGAAAACACCTTGCCTAAGTGAATAGAGTAATAGTAATATATTAAATACCCTTTTATAAGACACTTTGAAAACTACTAGATAGGCAGACCTCACACCTAGAAGGCCATTGTGCAACAGAACTTATTTTACAGAATGACAACAAGGAACCTGAAGCTTCTGAGCTAGGAAGGACAATTCTCAAAGATGACCATGACCATTGTATACTCTCCATAACTAGAAAAACAGATTCATCCTTGCATTGGTTTTCTGTTCATGATTTTATTTTACTGTTTTGCTAAGAACCTCTGGATTGAATGAATCAGGCCTTTGGTGCTGTCATTGGTGACCAAAAGAAAGATAATAAAACCATTTTTAAACCGAGTGTAAAACTTGAAATTTTAGCAATGATAAAGGGGTTTTCTTTGTTTTCACAGACAAAGCTGTTATTACTACTTCATGTATTAAACTAAATTATATCATATCTCTTGCACATCTGCTTAAGAAACATGTAAATCGACTTCCTATGTACAGCAGCATAGCGGTCAACATGCTTAGTTTTCTGTGAGAATTATCTACCCTCCATCCTTCCCCAGAACTGGACATCCTTCCTGCATGGCAGTCCTCCAAAGATTTAAAACAGCTAGGACAGTGACAGAATAGTAGAATGCATTATCAGAAAGCATAGCGAACGTCATTAGCAAATTATTAAGTTAATTAATATATTTGTGTCCCTAGCTAATTTCCTTTTTTTCCCTCATTAAAGGTAATATCATACTACCTTCAGTTAAGCACATGACATTGTCATACTAAGTTCTTTAGATACACCCCAGGGCCATCACATTATGCATGAACAGGCACCATGAATGACAGTGTCTGAGAGAAAGAAAAAAAAGAGATTTAGATATTTTCCCAATTATTGCTGCCAGTAACATGATAACTGACATGATGCCTGTGCTGGTTTTGGCTGTAGTAGAGTTAATTTTCTAAATTACATGATTTATAATCAAGTATATCAAAGAGTCAGCTTTTTTTGTTTATCATGCTTTTCTTGCCTTTTTCTGTTTCTGAAAGTTCTAACTCTCTTTCAAAGAGTTTTTTATAAAGAGTGGCAGCAAAAAAGTTAATGTGAAATTTGAATTTTTTTATCAGAAATGTTATTACAAAAATAGTCATTCATGATTCATCTAATCTGCCCTGTTTGACTTAGTTAAATCTGTGGAGGATTCCACAATTAAGCAAATTATGCAGCAAACACATCTGACAGATACAGAGATATCTTTATGCAGGTTAAGGCAATCTGACTCAAACAGCAGGGGAACTAGAGAAGGTACGTTCACCTAAACCTATCCTGGGCTACACCTCTTCCAGCAGCATGAAAAAATGTTTTTCCAGAGCTTGGCTTTCTAGACTCCACCTGAAATGTAGAGGTACTCTCAGGCTGAACAAGTGGTACTCAAAACCACAATGATAAATAAAATTTAGGCATCTCACTGGCTAAGAAGATGTTCCACTCACCCCAGGAGAGTAAGCCAGAGCACACATGCATGCTCTGCACTGAAAGAGAGTAGATCAAGATTGGATACTAGGAAGAAATTCTTTCCTGTGAGGGTAGTGAGGCACCAGAATAGGTTGTCCAGGGAAGTTTTTGACATCCCATTCCTGGAAACGTTCAAGGCAGGTTGGATGGGCCTCTAAGCAGCCTGGTCCAGTGGAAGGTGTCCCTTCCCACGGTAGTGGGGTTGGAACTAGATGATCTTTAAGGTTCCTTCCAACCCAAACCATTCTATGATTCCATGATGCCCAGCTCCCTGTGTCATTTCTGAAGAAAGGCAGATGTGTTTACAAGGTTTGGTTTACAAGGTGCCTGGTTTACAAGTCAGGGAACTATGCAAACTCAGTAGGAAACCAAGACCTAGGTGCAAGGTTATGGCTCAAAGTTTTATTTCTGAAGCTTTCAAGAGCAAGAGACCATGACAAACTGAGTTACTGCAGCCCTGAGAATTGCCCGTCTGGCTAACACAATATTACTGGAAAGTCTGTTCCTTTGTCATAGCACAGCCTTTTTCCTGACAGTCATGCCTATAAGTCAGTGAAATTGTGTTTCAGTTCCCTCAGCAGCCTTTGAGAGGTTCTTCGTCTCCAGAAGGAAGACTCCATGCAGCACAGAAGAGCCCCCAGCAGCTGTGCTGCTTTGCTGGGGGCAGGCAGCCTTTCCGTAGCTGCAGTCTGGTGCTGCGGGGCAGTGGTAGTCCTCGGTGGTCTCTAATGGTGCCTATCTGAGCAGAAGTCAAGGACCTTTTCTCACAGTCTAGTCTCGTTTTTCTGTTTGTTTGTTATTCACCCAGACCATTGAATGTAACGAGGCATAAATAGTCCATTGAACACAGATCAAAATCCAGATCTCACATACACCGTGCCAGCCTCCTTAATCAATAAGCTAACGATTTGCTGTCCCACTTACCTGTTTTCATTCTGGCCATCAGAGTTAGGCAGTGATGGAAAGTAGACTCTCTGACTCCCTCTTTTGAATTTGGGTATCTAGGTTTTATCAGACAAAGTGGCCTTGTCTATACAAATGTCATTAATTCTCCCCATTCATTGGGAGCTAGGATTTCTGTATGTGCCAATGATGCATGCTAGCATTGCTGAAAACTGTCTGGCTTCTGGGAGCTTCTAAAAACCTGCCTGGTTCCCAGTGCAGGCAAAAGCAAATATAACTTCCAAAGGAAAGATCATTTATATGGAAAGAGTGAGGAATGAAAATCCACTGGGATTTTGTAGTAAATACTCCTACTTCTGTGCAAGTATTACGGAGTTTATTCAAGTGACCAAGTCTGTTTTGTTTTATATGTATATACTTTATCTAAACGAAAACGTTCATTATACATCACTTTTACACTATTTTTTCTGTCTTCCTTATAAATACGTTAACATTATTATAAAGACTGGAATACAAAGAGGTGAGGGTAGTACACTGAACAATCTACAATATTGTGGGCCTGGTTTAGATCTCATCTGATCAGTATTTATTAGGAGTAACACTTCAGAAGTCCAGGAAGTCAAACTGACTTAAAACTGGTGCAAGGTCTCTGGCTGGAGATTTCCTACACATGAAATTACAGTTGTGGTCCTCTTCCTGGTTTACAGAAGTGTCATGCATTAAGGAGAGGTCAAAAATTTGTGAAGTCAGTGACTGCCATATAAAGAGTTCAGTCACCAGGGCGAGAGCAACCTGACACCGTCTAATAATAAAGCTAAAATTTGCCTGTGTCTTAATGTCCTCTTCTCGAGCCCTTTGAAAAGAGCCATAATTTATCAGATCCAAGGTAATTAATAACTCGAAGTGAAGATGGAGACTCTGACCAAGGGCATGAGCCTCTTGCAACTATTCCCACTATTGCTCATGCCAGGCACCTCTAACCCCTCTGCTGGAGTCCCAAGAACTGAACTAGATATCTAACCTCTCAGAGCCATTTACATGACAAATTAGGCACCACTAAAACATATCCTTAACAAAATCATATAGTGAAGGGGAGCTTCCTAAGGAGCTGGGAATCTCCTGTGTCTGGCTAATAGGAAATGCCAATCTTGTCTGCAATCCCTTCTCTTTCCTCTGGAATTTTGATTCTCTGATCTGAGCTGTGAGCAGACAGATACTCCTTTTCCATTTGGGACCCTCAGTCCCAAATGCTCTCCTGAAGGAAGCTTTACCAATTGCTCTTTGTGCAGAACTCATTGTTTTATTTCAAAAATAAATCCAAAGGAGGAGCTACATGTAATAGCTTGGTGGTTAGAGGCACTCTCTGAGGAGAGTGGAGGGGGACTGTGCTCTCTTCAGCCTGAGGGGGCATCAAATTAGCAGCTCCAGGAGCTGCTCCAGCCACCGGGCCCAAGGGGTGTCTCCTTCCTCCTGCTCCCCTGAGCAGCGTGCGGCTGGCAGCAAAGCCATCGCAGCTTCTGGGGCCAGCACTGAACAGCCAGGTCTGACTGCAACTAGCAAGTGGTGACTGGCCATGGTTTGCGCTGACAACTTGTTCTGCCTTTCTCACAAGGAGAATTTATACTACGACACCACTGTCCAACTGTCCTACTCCAGCAAGAACGCCTGCAAATATATTTTCTATAGCAACTGTCAAACCTGATTCACCCAGTAGCACTGCGGAGAAAAATGTGGAAATATTCACATCTCCAAAACTGACAGATACCATCTGAACAGTAGCACCTAACTGCTGTTAATCATTGTTACTGTGCCAGTACCATCTTCTTTCTAATACTGACCATTTTTACTTTTGCCAAAATGATTTTTTCCCTTCAGCCTTCTTAACTTATGTAAGAGTTCTTTTAAGATACATCAGCATCTGAAATATTTCTTGTACGATGTTGAAATAGAAAGGAAGCACAAAGCCCTACTCTATTGCAAAACAGTTGGCAATTTTTGTCAGCAACAAACAGAATAACAGGATCAAGTGATTTGCAATTAAATTTATACTACTACTTGAAAAAAAAAAACAAACTAGCAAAAAAGGTAGCAATCTCTCAAGATTCCTCATATAATTTTTTTTATGTGCTGTATATTAACTCCTCCAAAGATGGATCTAACTACATTTCATCATATTCTCTATATTCGTTCACTATGCATTATGTGACATCAAAGGTCAGAGTAAATTTTTTCCTACTCAAGACCTGTAGATTTTAATACCAAATATTTTTTCAAAGAAAAAGAAGATAATTAGTGGATAGGATAAGCAGAAGTTTTATCTCTAGAGAATTCACTCCTCACAGATCTCTAATTAAAGCAGAAGAAATTGCATGATGTGCATATACTGTTAAGCGTTAGCACAAGCAAACCTTGAAGAGGGCTGGTACAAAGTGATATAGGATATTTGCTTGTTTCTCAACCCTTCATGCAGACAGAACCTCTACTTTCGCTTCAGCTGTTAATCAGCTTGTCTGGTTACAGGATGTTTTTTTGTTGGCATTATTAATGATTATTTACATTGCCTTGGTACTTAGAAGACCTATTTACAAGCTGAAATTATGCTACTCCTGCCAAAAAAGCAGGCTTTGCTTCAACAAGATTACAATTTAAGGATATGTCTATACTGTACAGGAGACTACTGCTCATGATAAAATCATTTCATTTAAAGATATTTCAGATATTTTCTCTCTATTCTGCAGCTAGCTCCATAAATATTATGGAGATGTACCTGAAGTATAAGAGGCAACAGATACCGACATATGGGGGAATACAAGGGAAAAAATTAGAGAATATTGGTCACCAAGATTGATAGGGGTCAAAGCACATTCACATCATAATTGCTGTCAGCTGTTCACTAAAATTTATGGCCCCAAAGAAGAGGGTTTTAAGCAGGGAACTAAAAAAAGGATGATACAGTAGCTGTGTATATAGTAACAGGAAGCTTTTCCCCAGGATGAAGAGCAGGGGGAGAGAAAGTTCAGAGGTGATTGAAGATACGAAAAGTGAATAATGAAGACTCAGGTGTGAATGGGGGGGGATATCGAGGGTGGAGACAGGATCTGGAGAAACCTAATGGTGAAGACAAGCAATTCAGCCCCTATATATAACAAATGTGGGAAAAGATACAGAAAAAGTACAAATTTGATCCTTTAAAGGATTGAAGAAAGAAGCTAAAAAAATTGTTGTAACAGCATTTTACATGAGACCAGACTTGTAAAATCTGGACTAAGGCATCCTACAGTATTACATTGTTTGTAGTTATTAAGTATCCACAAGATTTAGATTCACAGTGACCTAAAGTTATATTAAGCCAGTGGCTGAAGCTACATTTACAGATGGAAGAGTGAGATTGGCAGCTCAAGAAGATAATTCATCTTCTACCCTAAGAGAGCTCATGTGAATCTCCTTTTGACTAATATACACAATCAAAATCTTTCTAAACACATTTGCAAATGACTGTGTTGAGTTACTTTTTTTATTCCATTTTTTTATGCACCGTCTCAGTTACATCCAGGCTTCCTGTCTCTTCCTGTTCTCTAAAGGTTATGAAGTTAATTTATCAAAGTGGTTTTAAACATGAAGTGGTAATGAATATTTACACACTCTATGTCTGTCTTTGATGAGATAAAATGTGAGGATTTATTAAACAATTTTCCAATTAAAGACAGTCTACAAAGAACAAAAGATAGATCATTGGGCAGAGCAAAGCAGCACAAGTGGAGATGTTAAAAGCTTATGAATTTAGGGAGTATTGACCTGTAATAATACACTACTTCTGAAAAATCCAGCACTGTTTTCTCAGACACTATTAACTTTTGCTATGCATTGCCCTTTCTGTGATTCTTGGTAGGTTTGTACCCCATGATGAAAATTTCTTAGGAGGTTTCCATCTTAACATCTGTTGTAACCTGTACATAGTTTTTCACATAAAAATGTACTTTCTTGCACATCTGTAAGGTATGGCACGCCACAGGAGGATGAGTAGAAAAATGGTATTACTTTTCCTGTGTTTGAGAGGAAGGGTGTTTTCTTTTGGTGGTGGTGGTGGTCATCATGTACCAAGACGTCAAGAGCTGAGTAAACAGTTTAGCTTCCAAACAACTTGTTTTAGCGGCCACACAAAATCTAGGGAAAAGTGCTGTTAAGTCCTGCATTATGTCTGGTTTATACATATATATATAAACAGAAATATATAGGATTCTTGGGTCCTCCCACTTATAAGGAAATATGAGTAATGTCAGTATTCCTGAAAACCAGTGGGCAAATTCACAGAACCACTGTCAAGCTGAAGAGTTTGTTCAATATTTTTCCTTTTGTTATTCCATGTGTCCTAATTTTAAAGAGTCTGTCACTTCTCTACATAACTACATTATATACAGTTCAGCTGCTGGTAGGAAGAGAGAAACAGAGAATCTGCACTCCTCTCTTTGAACTCCAAATTACACTCATGTTCAAGAAAATATTTATGTTACACAATTATCAGATTTACCCTGATCTGAAATATTTCTGTAATTTTTATCAAATGATGAAAATATAATTATGTCCTTGTCTTTCAAATCCAGTGCAAGTTCTAGTTCACATTGCTGAACCTTTGAAATAAATCCAGCAAGTACAGTGAAAATGAGTTATTTGTCAAACATCACTAACAAACTTATACAAGGGCCAAAAGACATCTGTATATTTTGATGTTGGGGGTGGGGGGAAACCACATTTACTATTCAAATGAAATAAGCAGTAAATATAATCAGACTAGGTTCAGGTAGTCCAACTCATCTATAAGCACTTAAAGTTTCAAAGCATGTTACCTCATGCAGGAGACCTTTTGCTGGTGGGTAATCCACCACCCACATGAGAAGGCATAAAAATAGGCATAGATGAGGAGTTATCAGGCATTGACAATACATTGCACGTTGCTGCTCTAAGTCAACCCCCAACAAAGAAGTATAACCACTTCAAGACATGCTCTGTCTTCTCAGAAGATGATATGGCATGTCAAAAAAAAAAAAAAAGATCAACTGTGTTAAAATGAAGCAAGAATTTTCTTCAGCAAAATGAACACCATCCAATTAGAATTTTCCTAAAATCATCTGTTGGGTGTTTCTTCCTCTTTTCTTTCACCTGCCTCATTTCAGTCAAAAAAGGCAAAATCTCAGTGTCAGCTTCGAACATACTGTCTGCAGCTGATGCAAATTAAACTAGTTATTAGCTTTGGATAAAGGAAATATATCTTGACAAATAAGGTTTTTTGTCAACTGTGTATAAATCCTTTGATACATATTCACAACTGAGCTTGAATCTAGATGCACTGTTCTCCTTAAGCATATGTGGTAGAGCACAAAATGAGGTTAAAATTTTTAAGAGGTAATTTATAGTAGAATGAACAATTGATATGATTTTACCTTCCAAAATATGAGGGTGATATCAGACTTTTGACTCAATGTGGCCAGAACAAGTAAAATTGTTTTTACTGTTCTTGTCAGTGAGAAGCCAGTTGCCAGCCTATGTTTGTATTAAAGTAGTTATTAGTGCACAGATCCTAAAATGAGTTGCTGCATTCAGAAATCTCTTATTGAGCAGGATTGATCCTTGACGTAGGCTGAATTAAAAAAAAATACACATTTACCTGTGATTTAGTAACATTTTGACATTTCAGACAGAACATGTCCAGTCTGGTGAAAGGTCAGCTGGGGCTTAGAGCCTGGTCCATGATGACAGAGATTGCTAGCCTTTTGTGTCAGGCAACCCTCTGAAATCTGTTACGTGACAGCTTTTCTTTTGTGGGGTGACTTCAGGTTGCAACTGTCATTGCAAGTTTTTACAGTAAATCTAAGAGGCAGTTGGGCCTTAAAATATTTCACTTCCACTTTCTTTAATAAATTGCCTTTAATTCATTAATATACTTAAGAATTAATACATGTAAACATTATTTATATTATTAATTAATGATAATTAATTAATGGAGTCATAAACAGGTATAATAGTAAAAATGTGATTAATGCAGAACATAGCTACTGGAAAGTACTTTGTAGTTTTTCATAAATATTAAACAAATGAGAATCATAACACATTTTAGAAAAAATATTGGCAGGTAAATTCAAGAGGGGATTGCCTGCAACTTTACTCACTTCTGCCATTTTGGAAATTGTCTCTACTAATTATGTCACAATCTTTCAGGTTCTCCATGGAGATTCTAGCTGGCAGCAGAAAGGTAAATATGTACCAGATAATATTAGTCTAAATTAAAACTGCTGTCATTATAATTGAAGGAAATGTGAACATAGGCAAATTCAGCTCCCTGAAATTTAGAGCCATCACCTATTCAAGTCAATGGGTCAGCATTAATTTTAATTTAAGCTCCTATTGCACTACATAATGAAATTTTTAAAATCAACAGAGAAAAAGATTATATGGTTAAAGTTTTAAATCCAAAGAGATATATACATCAAGTCCAATCTCACACCATCCCAACTGCCCCTTCCTACTCTGTCCATGTTCCTCCTAAAGAATGTACTCACTGCTACCTTCAGTGCCATTGCCCTGGCAACTGGATGGTCTTTGCACATAGTCCCACCCCAGACACTTCTGCACCAGAATTCAGATCAGTCCATAGCAATTGCTGATGTGATACAACCCCAGGGGTTCCTGAACAGAAGCTGAAATGCCACAGCACCTTGAGGGAACTTAAGAATAAACTCTTTTCTACCCTCAGGGCTACCTTTTGAACTTACAGATTCCTGTTCAGCTTCACGCACGCTTCCTACTCTCACTTTGAGAGAACAGTGTAATAATCAGGCCAGTTAACCTTAAATTGATTGTTTGTGAGACTAGCTCTTGGAAAACTTTACCTGTTCTAGTCATCAACATGTCGTTCAGGAAATCCATCTCATATCTAAAAAGAGTACAAGAAGGATCGATCCAGAACTTGGTCCAGCTGAATGGAACGGATGCTGTTTGGTGAACTTACATGCACAAATATGTGATTGGGGAGCTTGGGGGGTGGTGTTGGTGTCCATTTCTTAACCTGAAACAAGGATCCTTTGCCAGGCTAAAGCTGGCTTTATGTAAGAACAGGAATAAGGCCCCAATCATGTTGATACAGCAATATTTGCCTCTGATTTCTAGTTCTGACACAGACCTCCAGTGGGAGCATGGACAAATTAATGGACCAAACTCTGCCTCAGTAGCCTGTTTTTAGACCAGAGGCTGTTTTTCCTTACTTCTGAGGGATTAAATTTTTCAAAGTTATGCTATAGCTGTAGGAGAGTCAAATTAGGTAGACGTCCCACATTTACTTTTCAGAGCAAAATGAATTAGCCAGGATGTAACTTGCAGTTAGAATCACAGAATCATTTAGGTTGGAAAAGCCCTCTAAGGTCATCGAGTCTACTAACCCAGCACTGCCAAGTCCACCACTAACCCACGTCCTCAAGTGACACATCTACACATCTTTGAAATCCCTCCAGGGATGGTGACTCAGCCACTTTCCTGGGCAGCCTGTTCCAATGCTGGAAAACCATTTCAGTGTTGCAGCTGGACTGATCCTAAGTCCTTCTTTAGAGGTAACTCAGTTTTGTCTACACAGTGCTGTATATTCACAAACATTGCTGCACAGGCTGTAGAACCAGTGAATCTACTATCTTGCTAACAGCTTATCTCTGTCTGGCTTTTTGCTTGTTTCCAGCATATACGACACCCATGTATTTATATTGGTTCAGAGATGACCAACCCCCAGACAGCAACAGTGCAGACAAATCCATTGAGTTCAATGGAAATATTGCTGTTTAGGTCAGCAAACACAGGGTCAGACTTCCTTACATTCAAATGAACAATTAACAGGCAAAGAATACACTGACACATGTTCCTTAAGGCTTCAAGAAGAATGAGGAGGAAGTGTCTTTTACAGCTCAATTATTAAAGGTTAAAAGCTTAGGACATCTGATTATAGGACTTCTAAGACCCATTGATCTAGGACATACTTGCACACTAAGCAATGAGAAATATCTTAATTGAATGTCCCGATTAGCCATGAAGTACAGGGCTGAGCCAGCTGGGCACTGAGCACTGCCCAGGCTCAAAATCAGAAGTCATTTCTAATTTAACTGGTTTGGGGGGTTTTTTTGGGTTTTTTTTTTGTCCTGCATTTTACTTGCATATGCTGTGTTTATTCCTGTCTGCCAAAAGTCTTAGCTCCTCTGCAGACTAGCAGCTTGATCTCAACATCAGCCATTCCAAACTCAGACAATGCAAAATCAATTTTGCTACCAACATTTGCCAAGCCACAGAATATGTTTGTGTCAGCTTTTTAAATTATTTGACTTTCTTTTCCCCCATTGCCCTGTTTGCAACAGTGAGGGGCTCAGCATTTTTTTAAGGTAGGAGGGTTTTTTTCACTTTGTGTTAGTGCAATATCTTCTATACAGATATCTTCAAATGTTTTACGACCATGAAGTAACCTTACTGCATATCATGGGAGGTTGTGTATTTGTCTATCTGTAGAGCTACATTTACACACATTATATATTATCCATATAGCACATACACACATATGCACATATGTAAAATAATACAAATATTAGGATACATTTTGCATCATATGATTATACATTATATGTGGTTGCCAGCTAGACGTATGTAAGCCCTCAAGGAAATGATGAAGTAAGATAATTAGGTGATTGCAAAATATGTGAACATTTCTTAGTCAAAGATCCTGCATATACAAAATCATTGTATATACAATCATCATTGTCCCTACTCATGTCTGGATGAACTATGGCACATAGCAAATTCCCAAGATCATTCAACAAATCATGAGCACAACTGGGAATAAGCAACCCTAGCCATGAGATACAATTTCTTTTCAGTGCTGTGTACTGAGGGATGGAAGGCATTAGAGAGGGTACTGATACCAGTGCTAAACAGAACAGTGTTTCTTTCTTCCCTGACTTCTTCATTCTTTGGCAGAAACAATTTTATTTTTTAACATTTATATTGTTCTTGTAATAGAGTGCTTCAAAACAAGAGTGTCGGAAAGTTAAAGTGCAAGAAGATCAATGAAGCTTTTAAAATGGTTTCTAAAAATGTGATAAATCTTTCTTCTAGTTTCTTCTGTAATAAGCACAATGTTTAACAAAGTAGTTAAAGCAATTTTGGGCTCCTGTAAATCTGACTTAAGCTGTTCTAGCACTAATATGGAGAGGAACATTAAAGAATTAGAAGCATTTGTCTTAGCAACTTTGTCTATAGCTGATTTACTCTCAAGCGATAAGCATGTTCTAAGGCACTCAAGGTATTTCTCTTTTGTCTGATTAAAACGCAGTTAAGAAAACATATAATTAAAATAGCTGTAACCTATGATTCATAATCAATATTTAGTAGGGTAGCACAGAGATTGCTAAGGACTAAGTCAGGTATACATAATGTTTCTCAACAGAATGTTAGTGCACACTAAAAGAAAAAAGTATTATCATATGTCGGTGGCTAGGGAATTACCAATTTTCTGCATTACCTCCTCCTCACTATGTTACTACCATAGTTTTCCAGCAGTGGTTTGGTCACGGCATGCACAGATGTTCTTAAATACAGTTAAATTAACACTACTTGCAGTCCATGTCACATGGTCTCCATAACATCAAATCACTTAAGCAGTATGAATTGGTTAACATATTTTATGACTGAGCCATATTAATGAGTATTAAGCATATTTTAACAAAATGAAAGAAAACCAGCCCCACACGTTAGATTTAATAGGTGACTTAGAAAACTAAATGCTTTTTTCTGCTTGAAAGTAGAGTCATCTGGTTTTTTGTTACCGTGTGAATATGAATATTCTGATGAAACTGGTGTAGCTGTTGCTTTCTGTTGCTCTCTGTTACTCAGTGTTTTCAGAGCTTGGGAACAGATGGTGCACCACCTGACTCTGCACACTCTAATGTAAGATTCATTGTGCTTCACAGGAAATCAAAGATCAAGCAACATTGCAGAAGGTGAAGCAGCACCTCAGCAACCAGCAACACAGTATGATATAGTCAAGTGGTGGAGCAAGAAAGCAGAAAGAGAGGAGAGCGAGAAAGAGAGACATAAAGAAGAAAGAAAGATAGATTTTTGAGGTTTATTTTGCTTTCTTCTTTCTCCTTTTATGTTCTACTTTTTTCCTTCTTTTTCTTCTTTTTTTCGATCTCAAGTCTATTCTTTGAAAAAGGATAATGTGATTCCAAATGAGAAACTTTAGGTTGTCAAAAGTTCAGACCTGCCAAGCAAGATCTGAATGTTTAGAAGCAAAAGAGTTACTTGATTTGCTTGTTTGCTTCCATTTCACTGCAACAAATGCCTGTTTGCAACATTAACAGCTTTAGAAATATTTAAAAGTTCATTCCAAATTTCAGAGAGTCTTACGGCGGTAAAGAATTACAGGTATTAGTAACCCGCCCCTCTTCACTTCCTACCCATTCTTCCCTCCATTTGCCCTGACTTTCTATGCCTGGACAGCACACTTAGGCCTGGGACACTCCTTTAAGGAAATCCAGAATTCACAGGCAAACTGTTACACGCCTAGGCTATGTGACACCAACAAGGGGGATTAAGCTCTGGATTGAAGGGCCTTCCTTCAAAACACTTGCCATCATTAAATCTTTCAGATTAAAGCTGAGCTCTTGCCTTGGACACCTGCACTGATGTCAAAAGATACGATTTCAAGTGAAGCTGGTGTTACCCTGGTCTACCTTCTTATACATACATTCAGAAACTAAAAACACTGCCTAGACCAGATGGCATTTTCAGGTACCCAGCACAGCACCATGCAGAACGCAGAACGCTTTGCACTTCACTCATAAGAGACAAGTAACTATCTGAAAGGATCATCTCCTACTTTCTCATTACTCAAGTACAGGAATTTGCATAACTCTGTATCCTTAAAATATGTATCCCATCCCAGCACCTAGGCCTGACCTAAATCTAAGTGAAGTCAATAGGAAAACTGCTTTATGATCAATTTGAAGTTCACCAGAATAAGTCTTGCACTAAAATACTGTAGGGCTGTCTGAAATATGCAAATAGCGGAGCAAAACATGTGGCTGAAACCTTTTACCACAATGAAGAAAGTAAGGAAAGTCAGGGATCACCTAAAAAGGAGAGCCAGGGAAGGGCACGCTGCAAAGAAAACATTCACTTAGTTCTCAGATCTATTTGTGTGCCCAGCTTGCATCTGGGTATCTAAAGTTCAACGAATTAAAAGTGAGGTGGCCCTAGAGGATCTGATCAAGAAGACTGGCAGGTCAGCAAAATTATCAAAGCCATTGAGAAATACAAAAACTATGTTATTACAGAGCTCTCATGCTATAAAGAAGATCAGATCTAGGCATAAAAATACAGCAGCAGACTAGAGCATGACTGCTGTGCCTCTTTGGCTTATGCTGAGTCTCAGGAAAGCCAGGCTTGTACCTGTCACTTAGAAAGTTTAGAGCCTATCTTGTTAGTTTTCACTTTTAGCCCTTCTAGTAACAGAGTCCTGAATCTTGTAAAGTCCCTGCTCCTCATCCTTGGCACAACCAAGGAGGGAGGTAAATATTAATTTTGTCTAGGGAAGCTTAAGATAGATCTACCTAAGACTTATGATGTCTGAGAAGATACTGAGAAGAAAAAGTGCAAAACCAAAATTAAAAAGCTGATTGTCCCACAGGGAGAAAATGTGTGTGAAGCTCAGCACACTGCAATACCAGACAAACAGAAGTTACACCAATCTTAAAGACAGTGAAACATCACAGAAGACAAAGAGCAGAAAACAGCACATCAGTGTTTCACTTTGCTGCATAGACAGATGGTAAGACCAAATCTTGCACTCCTCCTATGGCATTCACTTTTGAAACAACCCGATTGCCTCTACACATATGCTTTCCAGTTACATGTGCCAGCTTTACTGCGTACTCCTCTTTTACATTTCTAACACACCCTGTATTTATAGAAATGATGCATAAAGTGATGGTTTTTTCTCCAGCTAAAGCAGTGCAACAGGGAACTGAGCACAGCTGATGTGCTGCCAGTTTCAGTTCACTGCAGTGAGGCTGTATCTGAGAGCATTACAGTGGTGTAGCTAGAGGGATTAGTTTAGTTATCCTACCTATATCCTACTACTAGGTGGTACCTAGTCCCCTTGGTCAGACACAGTGAACAACAGCTTTGATGTTTAAGCCTCAGGATTTATAAAGTATCTGGTAATACAGGAGAGTGCAAACAGTTGTGCTATCGGTATGCCAATCATAATAAGAAATTTCATTGGTTTCATAGGTTTAAAATGGCCCCTTTACCCTTAAGCATAATAATAACAATAGAAGTAACAAATTTTAGTTATCAGGTTTTTTTGCTGAAATCTTCATATACAAGACACAGCTTAAAGCAAATCCTTATTTGCAGATGGATTATTGTTCTTTGACATATGGAAACTGAAACAATATTCTTTTGCAAACACAGCAGGCTTGACACTCTGCATGTAGAATCAATTTGATATTACCAGTATACATTACCTTACTGTAAGCTTTATTTTCTTCCTTTTTTTGATTTTTTTTTTTTACTTCAGGCAATTATAGTGTAACCTTTGCAAGTAATCCTTCACAAATCACTGCCCGTGTAGTGCTCTACATTGAAAAGTGATGTGGTTGGAATAATGATATTTCTATAAAGAAATAACCAGCAGGAAAAAAATTTGGAATATACTTGGCATTAGGGAGGAGATACCTAAATTTCTCCTGGTAAAATCCAAAGCAGCTGAAATACAAAATTCAACAATCTCCTCAATCTAATTAATTTTTATATTCTTACAATATTTGCTCACCTTCATTAGTAACGTAATTTGTTACTTCAGAAGTCACTGCAGTAACTTAGAGTGACTCTTGTAGCTGAGCATGACACAGAATGAGAAGAGATACTTTAGCTTCAATTTGTCCATGATATTTGAAAACAAAATGCTTAACCTCTTACAACAAAAATCTAAGGGTATTAACCAAAGAAGATAGTAAGTTTGAATAGGAAAGATCTAGCTATCAGTGTGATTACCACTGTTGTTTATACTGTGTTCTACCCTACTCTGCAATTACAATTGGCTATTTTTAAAATTCACTAAAGATACCTTAATATTTTTCTTAGATGACAGAGGCATTCTGTGGACTGAGAGAGGAATCTGCTCTTCACCAATGGAGGGAATAAACTGTACTTCATCTTTTTCTGTAGTTTTTTTCAGTTCTCCACCTTATGTCATATGTTTGTGACTGTTAAGTCATACTCAAACACAAACTACAATAATCCTGTCTACTCCTCTCCCCTGGCCATGCTGTTTCAATTCCTCCTTCTCACCCATGCTGGTGTTTCTGTGATTGGGCATGGAGCTAGTTCGTGGAGCTGAGTCAGCAGAAAATCACTTTCTTTTTAAAGGCTGGGGACGAGAGGCAGAGCTGTGACTTTGATCGTACACCACTCCAGAATAATGCTCTGAGGGACGGGGCTCACACCAAAGCTCTTGAGTCCACTTGAGAGTTTTTAGTGATGCCTTGTACGTGTTGGTGTACAGCCTGCTCCTTCAATAACAGATACAAAGGGGAATGGGTGGAGCACTTCTAGAAAATCAAAAGTGTTAATTCTTGGAGATATTCAAAAGCTGTCTGGACACAGTCCTGGGCAAATGGCTCCAGGTGGTCCCACTTGAGCCGGGGGGTTGAGCCAAATGACCTCCATAGGTCTACTCCAACCTCAGACATTCTGATTCTGTGAAAATTACCCAGACTCTTATACTGATCTGTTTTTTTCCAAATATGGTACTCATAGCACCTTGTTTCATTCCAGCTGTATATCTCAGATCTCTAGGCATTCTGTTGGGATGTCTCATGAATCAGTTCACACTCTTTAACTAGCATCATTGAAAACCTAGATATACAGTATCTTAAAGATTTAGTCATGGGTCTTGGATCACCTTCTTAAAAACAACAGAATTTGTTTTTTAACAAAAGACAAATGTAAGCCTGAACTTTTCATAACCAACCTCAGCTTTCAGACAAAATTAATTTACTTTTTCCCCTTTTACCAGGAATGTATTTATCACCACTGCAAAGCAATTTGCACATATCAGTTTTACATGAATACAGAAAGGACCAGGCTTTTCAGGAAGAAGATGGGAAATTGTCACAAGCAAGGCTACATATTAGGTCCAGAGTAGTCCTTCTGCATCACCTTTCCTTGGAAACACAGTAACTCTGAAGCACAGGGTTAATAGATTCCACTTTTTAAAAATCCGAAGTGTACATTGACAATAAGGTAAAAGCTGCCGATGTAACTAAAGTGGCTATTTCTTGCCACAGATATATAGCAAATATTTAACCTAACCTCGGTGCTGGAGAGCTGACTTTCTTTGGTTCTTTCTTGTGGTACCAATGTACAGGTACTAAGGGTTATATTCTGTACAATAAAAATAATGAAGAATTTACAAAGAGATGATTTCAGAAGTTTTATTAAGAAATAACATCTGGTTCTCTTAATCTAAAAATAGTGCTTCCTCTCTTGAACAACATAGCTAAAGCTAAGCAAGAGTGGATCTAAAACCAGATCTGTATTTCCCAGAGTCTTCAAAAAATGACATTTTTTTGAATAGGAAAGTGAAAATTCTTCTCTAAATGGCTTCTCTGGGAACAAAAAAATTCCCCCAAAGACTGAACAAACAAACAAACAAAAAGTAAAAAGCATTATTGGAGTCAAGTCTATCTGCTTATTAGATAATTTGCAGGACAATAGCTTGATCAACCACAACAATGCCTTCTTTCTCAGGCATTATTGCCTTTTTATTCCCAGTGTCATTAAAAATACTGGAAACTCCTTAATATTCATATTCCCTTACCTATAAGGACTTCCACTTGCACTCTTCCCTTCTACTATTTTATCCTCTCTGTCCTGTCAGCTGTTGACTGCCTTTTTGTTCACTTTCCTTGGCCTACCCACCTGTCCTGCATGACTTCCAGAGATTTCCTATCTTCTTTCATACGTAACTCATCATCCACACCCTATTTGTCTTTCTCAGCCAAATATTATCTCACTCCAAATATTTGTCTTTCACTCTATCAAGACCAAATAGACTTTCTGTTATCCTGGCCAAACCCAGACAGCAACAGTAGCCACACACCACTACTCTCATTCAAAGGCTGGGTTGAGTCCTGTAGGTCTTCACCCCTGCTACGTGTCACCATCCAGGTTGCCTCTCTTGTCCATACCGTATCTGCTCCTGCCAGGTTTCATCAGCTCATTGTAGCCATCACTTCTTCCTTCCCAAAACATCAGCCAAACAGAGGACACAGTACTGGTTTTATCAGTCCCCCAAAGGACTGGGTGAGCAGCACTCTCTACCTCCTTGGAGAAAGTTGGGATCCTGAGCACTCCTGGTAACACTGTCTTTGTGTTGGTCTTCATAGTAAAATGCAAATGAGTGGAACCATGTTTCTAGATACTGGCATATCCATCCTTCAAGGATCACATAGTCTCTATTGCTTGAGCCAGGACCAGGAACAGCAGAATTTTAGAAGACTCTTCTGTGCATCCTATTTATTTATTCATGCATTTTGCAAATGGTACTGTTTCTCTCCTACATTTTCGGTCCTGGGAAGATTTCAGAGCATGTCAGCCAGCAACAAGCCAGCAACAAGCCAGCAACAAGCAGTGTTTTAGGAGCCTCTGGAATATACCTAATGTAGCTACATATGAATGTACACAGGCTGGGGCCTCAAAACCAGAAGATGGGAAATTCAAAGGAGCTGCTAGTTTCCCTGACTCAATATTTCTCTACAGACAGCTTGAAAGCCCTGTCTTTGTGAAGGTGAGGGTTGTGAGGCTCTGAATTTTATCCAAATAGAATTAATAGCAATTACAATACCAAAAAAGGTAAAGAAATTAACACCTCACCTCTTTGAGAAATGGGAACTTCTTCAGGGTATATCCAGATGATAGATTCTTGTTCCAGCTTCTTCTCTTTCTGCCCCATTAACAGCTTTTGCAACTTCATATTACTCAAGAACAAAATTGCTCCACAAGGAACTTCTGCTTCAGCAGTACTACAAGCCTGACTTGCATTCAGATTTCAGACAGACTGTTGAACTATAGAGAATGGATATTATAACACAAGCTAATAGGTCACGGCAACTTCTTGCTGATTTTGCTGTTATTTTAAAAGTAATTTTCATGCTGTCCTTGAAAGTTAAAAACAGATCATACTAACAAAGAAGGCATTTTTCTGGAATCTTTAGGGCTGTGAAAATCATGATTTGGGCCTTGACTTTTCTTATGTTGTCGCTTTGTTCTTAGAGCAGAGACCTTGCCAGCTTTGCTTCTTGAAGGATATTGAAGTAAAACAGCTGAACATCAGAAACAGCTCATGATGAGCTTGTCGTTTGAGTTCAACAGCAGGGGCCCCACACTTGGTAACCATTACCACTGCCTAATCTACTGCATGTTTTCTTAGTCAGTAGAGATTAGAGCCATGGTACTTCAGACATCTATTGGGAATAGAGCTAAAATGGAATCATGAAAATTATGTGTAAAAACAAGAATGTATAATATAAATAATGTTACTTTGCTGAATGTTGGCCTAATAAAAATGCTGCTTGTTGCTATGCTGGAGTCCTACCTTTGGGAATTGACCGTAGACTCTAACAACAAAACATAGAGACTATGGGCTTTTGAGGCTTCTATAAATTTAGAAACTCATTGAGAACACTTGTCCACACAGGGGGAAGTTTTCTAAGTTACATGCTTGGGATTAGGCTATGTGATTGCCAACAATGTTAATGGGAGTTATTCTTGCCTCTGAAAATATCGGCCTAACTCTGTAATAAAGTAATTTCCTCCACTATTGGTTTAAAAGCTTTGTGCCAAATTTCTGACCTCAGTTACTTATTTGAAATGCAAGGTTGTTTTTTAGATTGTGTTGTAATGAATCAGTGCCTGCAGGCAAGAGAAACAATTGCTCAATAAAATTCAGAGACATCAAGTACATCTAGGACTAATACCGTCTGCTTCTAATACATATTTTTTGTACCACTATACTCCATGAATAAACCACCAGTAGGGGACATTAAATGCATTATAAATAGAAAGCTTGTGAAATAGCTTCATAGATTAAGTAAAGAAGCATCAGCTTAGAGAACTGCCAGAAGAATCAATCCAATGATTAACCAAGGTTAGTTTCTGGCCCTTCTCCTTGGGGCAGGCAGAGCTGTTCAGTGCAATGCACAGGAGACTAAAATGACAAATGCCAACTTTACATTCCAGAAAGTCCAGTATCTCTTGAGACATTGTGGCTTACCACTGCACTGCAGTGAACTAAGCACTGGCCCACCACAGCAATCCAAATGGGCTGTGGGAGGCTGTTTCACTAGTTTAGAAAATGTTCACTAAGATGCAATAGCTCTGACAGACCAGGAAGAAAAGTTTTTGAGGCCTAAGTAGGAGTTGGAGAGATGCTTTACAGGCAATATCCATACATCAGTGTTTATCATGATTCCAAATTGGGATGACAACTTGAAACAGAACTACTCACACAGTATAGTGAAAAAAAAAATCATGGTACTAAACATGAAGCAATTTGTTTCTGGTCATTTCAGCAGCAAACAATTTCATTATACGAAGTAGAAATGAAGCTGGAAGACATTTTTCCTTCTATGAAACTGTCAGTCTGGTTTGACTATGTCTTATGGAGACATGTGATACTGTTCCACTCTTTCTGGGTTTCCAAAGATGCCATAACAAGCAGCTGGATAAGTGGAATTCCCCTTTCCACTGTGGACAAGGCAATGCTCTAAATGACCCAGGCTATGTAAAATTGAGTTACATTGAAGAATTGTTCGCAGAAAAGTAAACCAGAAACTACTGTTTAATATTAAATTTGTCTAAAAAGAAATTAATTTGATTTACATTAACAAAATAAATTGTTGTTAAGAGATTATAAGATATCATACAGTAATGATAGAAATAGTTTTGTTTCTTTTTCTTTTCTTTTTTTTTTGTGTGTGTGAAATAAGCATTTTTGAAAAGAATAAACATGTTAATTGAAAATAGTATGACTAGATCTAGTTTAAATGCTATAAGCCCTTTGCGTTTACAAAGTGCTGGGCATCTTGGCTTTGGTCTAGTAAAGCAGAGTAAAGTATATTTAACTTCAAACACAAGAACAATCCAGCATGTATACTGTACCTGCATAGTTTGCTATTCACTGTGGTCTCTAGCTGACTCTTTCCCATCAGTGGAAACTCAGTGGGCCACCACACATCCTGGTCTCCTGATTATTTACAGCAAAATAACCTGTTGGAGTCACAGACACTCTGTTATTTCCTGTATATCAGTATTTGTTTACAAAGAAGAAGGGGACTATGCCTGCCTCTCATCCAACATGTAGTCAGAAGTACGTTGACTAAGGCAAATACTCGAGGAGGAGAGTGGTTTACACCTTGTCAAGCATTCACGCCGCACCATAATACATCTAGAATGTAAAGAAATTTTACAACCTTCTCCATCTTGGCTTTGGGGTAAACTACACTTGCATACGTGTCCTTTTTTATCAGAAACAATAAAGCAGATTGTCGCTGCTTCAGTTTGGCAGATGCTGACAAAGGTCACCCCCATGTTCTTGCAAAGGCCAGAAAAAAAACATCAAATTGAGCACCACACTGTCTTAGTCACCACAACCAAAACTCCCATGTAAGAGCAGCACAGTTATGAAAAGGAAGAGATGGACTTTCAGCCAATGCAGCACTTACGCTACTGCCACTAGGTCCACTGCAGTAGTGGATTATCACTATTTTTGAAGTGCTGCTCCACTTAGATTAATCTTTTTCAGCAGAGACTTACTCAAAAAAAGTTCATTTTTCCCAAAAAAGTGATTTTCAGTCTTTCAGTGGGAGCATACTTTACATGCCTCTACTCTAACCTAGAAGATCAGGTCAAGAAAAGCAGTGTGACTCAGACAAGGAGGCATTGATTCTACACCAAATACAAGAAGTGGTTAAAGGTGTTGTGTGGATTATAGACCAAACAGGAGAGATCACTTTGGCATTTACAGTCGCTGGAAATGGCAAAAAGGTCCTGTATTTATTATCCTGTTCAGCAAAATGTCAATTTGAGAAAATTAGGGAATTGGCAAGAATTAGAGTTTAGTAGCAAGTTAGCAATACTAAATTTTTCTGCTGGGAAATTGTTCTTCTCAGTTTCCCAGCTAAAAACTGTGAAAATGCAAGTAGGCTAGATTGAGTGAAGAACCACCAGCATTTCCAGAGGAGAATGTTGCCTTATATCTGCTGATAAAAGCCTAGATCTTTGGTCTTCAGTCTTTTTACAGTATGTTATTTATGGTGTTCTCTCATGTCAGTCCTTTTATCTCATCAGGTTTCACATGAATTATTCACTGAAGCTCTGGCTATATGATTTGATTGCTCTTCTAGAATGTATGTTAAATTTAGTTATGCTGCACTTTTCTTAGTGAAGCCTTATTACTGAAACTCACAGTTTAGCAGGATACAATCCCCTCCTCCCACCTTCCAACTGTGGGTTTTGTTGTGGGTTATTTCTTTTTAACAGAATGTCAACAGCATAGTGCTAGACAGATCCTCCATTTATACTCTGAGGCTGCATTTTCATCTAGGTTTTCACCTCTCAGAAAGGTCTTGAATGTCTTGAACTATGTTCTATTCAAGTGTATTTCTTGTAGGATGCCAGCTGCTTTCCTGGCACTAGGCATGAACGTCACTGCTAAATTATGCTCTCTAATACTGTCTCTGACATCTTGAATGCAATGTTTCTAAACCTGACCCCCCTTCTGAATTGAAAGACATGTTGAGGATTATTCCTGTTCTGGCCCATTCTTTCTCACTTCCACTTGTGTTGTGTTAGATAACTGAACTAATTGCTGTGACTCAAAAATGTCACAACTTTGCATGTAGGGGCTTGCTATCTTCTTCCCAGACAACCGACAGCATGAATAATGTTGTATCAGCAAAGTTTTAAAATAAGGATGATTTAAAAATACTCTTTGTAACTGGGAAACAAGAAGATCATTTGGAAGACATCTTTTCTGTTGTCTGCCTAATGAAAATTTTATATTGGCACATAAACCCTGTGTATCTCTTACCGCTGAACTTATCAGGACTGAAAAATCTGAAAGTCATGGTTTGAAAATTTTCAGACTAAGGTCTGAAAAATCTGCTCTGTGAAATCAGAAAAGGCTTTTTGAATAACCACCCACTGAAATGAGAGTGGTCAATAAATCCTTTTTTTGTGTAGATACTGATTTGGTCAGGTTTCCTCACCTCTGCTTAATTCTGTTCTGCATACCCAAATTCTCTGTACAGGCATAGCCCTGAACTTCCCTTTCTGACCTGAACAGTGTGGTGAGCATGGCTTTTTACAACACCTTCAATGGGAATGATGGGGAAGAGCACAGAATATGACATAGAAAAGATGTGAAGAGTTCATATTAATTGCACACGTTTCAACATTTTATGAAGCTTGAGCATGAATGTCTAGACTTCAAAGAAACACATAATGCTCATATCAGGAATACCACCTGCATCAAACTTTCTTTTAAATTATTTAGTACAACTTTTGTTTATAATTCCAGTTTGAAATCAAGAACATCTACAACCCCAAGCATCAATGCCCTTCAATATCTAATTTCACAGTTTTCTTAACACATATCTCATGTTATTTATTATAGTCAGTGTCATCCCAACACCTTTGTCTGCTCTTGCTACATTTTAAATGGTTTAGCTGGCAAGCCATCAATCATAAATCATGAGACATATTTTAACTTCAACTAAGATCAGTTTAGAAAGAAAACAAGTCTTCTATGGCCTAAATGTGTACATTACTCACATCTATAAGTGATAAATGCCTGTTCTGGAAAACTCTTTTTTTTAGAGTTTTGGTATATATCTATAGAAACAAACAAATTTTTCCATTTCTTTATGGCCTGGAGCAACAATGTTATTGATAAAACCAAGGCTTTTAATGTGAGGAAGCCTCTGCAGACCTAAATTTCGGTGTTCAGAAATACATCCATTAAACACAAACTTTTTTTCTCCAGTTATATTTCAATCACTAGGTAAATGGAGGAATGATATAATCATAGGAATAACTGAATTTCCTTCTCTGGAGACATAAAGAAGCTGAAATCATTGTTTTTATTTACTCAGTGTATTTCAAAGCTTCCCTTCCCGTAAGATATCTCATACAGACTAGTTCTTCAATTGTTCTCTGACTAACTTCTGACACTATACAAAAACAAAGACACTTTTTAAAATATGAACCCATATGTGAGTTGGCCATATGTTTTTTCTACTTAGTGTTAAGGAATAATATGACAACAATAACAAACTCACAATAGAAAATTATGAAAAAACCCAAAACCATTCCGTTTTATAGTACAAAACAAACAAGTATTTGGAAAAGATGGCAGTCATTTCTATAATGCAATTTTAATTCAGAAGAAAATAGATAATTTTGTATATTTCATCAGGTCTATTGTACTAGCTACATTAACCAGGTGATGTTCATTTTATTTTACAGGTAATTTATTGCAACTGCAACACTAACTCCAAGGCAGTTCACAAAAAATAATTTACCTTAAGTAAACACCATTTGCCACTAATGATGGGGCAAAACAAACTTGCGGAGCATTTATGAACAGTAACATCTCTCTCTTTCAGTACACATTTGGAAACCAATCTCTGTTGTTTGCAGATGAATTAAGCATGGCTTGAAAAATCATTAAAGCCATCTGCTTTGATGAGAAAAAAACCTGCTGTGATCATTTTATTGCACTGACAGAGGCTAGGGACCATTTTACAATATTTTTTAGCATCATTTACCCTAAATTTAACGTCTTGTCTAAAAAATGATCAGTATTATCAGTTCATGTCATGCTTATTTAGAACTATGTGTACAGAGAAAGCAGCTTATACAGGTAACTCAAGGTATTTGTTTTGCTGGTCTCCAACAGATGGATAAACCTGTTTTCAACCATTAAAATCTGTAGTTACAACAAACTAAATGTTTACGGGTTCTGTAGAAAGCTTAATCTCCCTCCTAAATGATAGAAGCTAATAAGCATAAAAATATCATCAGTGTTTCAGTTACAAATTAGTTCCTATGGTCCATTTAAACATAACCTCTTTTTTTTTCCCAAGAATGCTCTGCAATTATTCAAAGTATAACAAACGAGTAGGTTAATATTGCTGGCTTTTTTGCTTTCCAAATACATACTTTTGAGACCAAATCCATCTCATTTAGCTAGAAATAACTTCTAATAAGTTTCAGAATCTCAATATTTCCCTTTTTAAAATACTATTTGAACTCCTATAATTTAATCAGATTTTCATCTCAAGTAGCTTTCAGCAGTATTTTAGTGACTGGATTCCACCATGACTGACTCCCATGAAATACTATACAAGATGTACAATTGCAGCAATCCTCTACCAATAACAACACTGTCCTACTCCCTATTTAGGTTTTGTACAAATAAAAGTACTGCACATATGAAAGTTGTTAGTAAAATTTGTGGCAATAAAGCCTCCTAACATTAAATGAGTCATATTATGGCACTTTTTTTCAATTTCACAAAAGAGTGGTGGATGGACCACCTAGAAATATCACTTATTACATCAACATCCTAAACAGGATGGGCCACAAATGACCTGAGCAAGGAACCAAGGAAGAGGAACCAAGGAGCCACCTGAGGCAGTAGCTGCTGCCTAGAACCACAGAAAGTAGTTATAAAGTACTAATAGTATTCCCTTTTCCTGTAATCACTATACTCATCTGAGTCTTTTGGCACATAACAGACTCTCCAGTCCTGGGACCAGTCTAGAATAAACAGGCCCTGAGTATTCCTTTCTGTGCATTCATCACAGTTACAGGTCCTTATGGAGCTACATAATCAACAAGTACATAATCAGTGCAAAGCAGCAATGGGACTGATGGGTTTCAGTGTCTGTTGGTGATAACTTCCTTGATCTATTCTAGAAACTCATCTGCTTTTTCGTGACCAGATCACATTCTTCTGCAGTAGGTAAGTACTTCTGGGTAAAATCTGCTTCAAGGCCAGACTCTTTAGAAAGAACTTAATAATACGGAGTCCTCATTCAGGTGCATCGGCCTCTTCTTAACTTGTGACTCTCCAGTTCTCTTCTCTTGATTCTAAGTCTTTTCTAGATATTCTCCTAATCTCTATCCCTTCTCCAACAACCCTAATTCTTCATATGGCTCTAGTCACAGAATAATCCTCTCCTCATTTTCTTTACTTTCCCTCCACTTCATTTTCTTTTCACTTTGCTTCCCACTTCATAAAGCCTAGAAAAGTACACTTTTCTCTGTTCATCCCTTACTTGCCAGTCCTCTCCCTTTTGCTTGCAGTTATACAGAACACACATTCTATGGGTGTCAGCAGCCACACTCCAAAAATCAGTCAACAGCTTAATAAAAGTTACTGAGTTTTCAGTACTTCTTGAATGCTTAGGTGTTCTTCTCTCAACCTCCCCTGTGGCCACTTCTGAAAAACCCTACTCTTTGTAGCAGATTGCATTAACAATCATTTATGCTTAACCATAATATTTGGGGATATCAAATCAATGCAATTACTCCCATTTTGCAGAGAACCTGAGCACAGAAAAGTGGAGATGGTGACCATCCTTATAAAGTAGGTCAGGTAAAGATCTGAGTGAACAGACAGGTCTCTGGACACATAGCGCTGAGGTTTGTTCATTTTCTATAGTGCATATGGCACATATTTGACAACAAATTTTAAGCATACTTTCCCCTGATAAACATGAAAGAAAAGTCACCTACCTGAAATCTTCCATACTGAGATGAAAACATATAATCTAGAAACTAATTGTTAAGTATGAAAGCATACTTCATTGCTTAAAGCATCGTGCAACGAAAGGAGTTAAATTTACAAGGAACACAGCAAACTCATCATATATGCTCATGTTTGTGGGTTAACAATGGAGCCCTTGGGCTCATTCCTTTCTCGCCTTTTCACAGGTGGTTGATCTGTAATTGTCATCACTCTACCTCCATTGTCTGAGAAATATATGTGCTGATACGCACAGAGATCTTTGCAAGGTCCTAAAAGCAGAATCCAGCTGTACCTCTAATGGTGCAGAGGGACCAGAAAGAAACAGCTAGGAATTTCTTTGACTGTGTAGAGACCACATGAAATGTTTAATGACTGCATAAGAAAATACTTGATATCTATCTCAGACATGCAACAGTAGCTGTTAAAGCCTATGCAGTATCAACTATACAATCACAACTCATTACCTTTCTCTCATTATCTATTCCATGCTAATTCTAAGAATAAAACATCGTATTTGCATAAGAATATTATCTTAGTTACTCAACATTGTTTTTAAAGGCAGACTTGGAAGTTAAATAGTGATATTTTTAAAACAGTACAATGAATATTGTATGAAAGTCACATAGCAGATAGCTGAGTGAGATAATGCATGTATAGTATTTTTCTGTCTCTAATAAATGATATTTACAAGCGTTGGTGATCAAGCTTCTATACTCATTGAATGATAGAATTGTGCAGTTGATCCCTGAACATCTCGACCTGCCTTTTAAGATCCACACTTTTAATTAGGTAAAGTGCCTTAGATCTCATTGCTTTTATCCAAAAATGTTCTCACATAACACTTTCTTTTTAAAAACTTCTTACGTTGTGTCCCAGACACACACACACACAAAAACAACAGTCTTTCAAAATTAACTCTGAGGCGGAATGTTCTCCTGCTGGGCTTGTATGGGAAAAACCTTGTCATTTTAAGGCTCTGCTACTGTTCAGCTAGTCTCTTTCAAATGAATTTATCCTTCCATTCCCCCAAAAAAAGATGCTGAAGGAAAGACAAAAGCTACACTACAATGGAAGACCTACTAAAATCTAACATCAGAAATTAAGATTCACAGTTTTGAAGGAGACAGCAGATGTTCCCTGTGTACAAGATGTAAAATATGTAATATACAACATACAGCACATAAAGAATTTCACATGTATATTAGTTAATCTTATAATTTCCTTCATCTTCAAACAATTAGTTAATATATCTTCTTTTTTAATCTGTTATACTGAAGAATACAAATATTCCGTATCTAAGCTTACAATCAGAGCCAACTTTTCCCAGCTGGTTAAGAGTTTAAGGAGCACTGCCAATACTTGCTGATTCACAAAGTCGTGTTACTCATTCTCTCTTTGTCTGTCTTCTGCATTTTCTCTACTCTTTTCTCTATTTTTCTGATCAGTATTGTACAAAAGATGCAATCTTTTCTTTGTTTGCGTATTTGTTCTGCAAAAAATAGTTTTGGTGGTTCTGATAATGACCAGAGTATGATTTATCTTGAAATATTCCATATTTATGTTTCATCAAAAATAAGACATGTTTTTTTCTATCCACTCCCACATCTTCTATGTTCTAGACAAATGAGCTACTAAATGAAGGTTTTCTTCATTTATTTTGAATAGAAGCTGTCTTTATTTCCTAAGAACCATCCAATTTTCCATCACCTCATTTCTTTGCTCTTTACTTTTCCCAGCCCTTAAACATTTGAGTTTTCTTTGTGCAAATATGCAGGTAGAGTTGTAACAAATTGAAGTTACAAACTAGAAAAAGTTAGAAGCTACAACTCGAGGTTCCACACTGAAGCTCAGTATTTGCAAAGTACGTTACATCAGTGCTATTTTTAGCGCAGCAGCAGTAAAAAGTGGATTCCAGACCCTGCTTCACAAAATACTGCATGAATATATAGTAAAGAAAAGCTATTATTCAGAAATCTTATAAACTCAGATCAAGCTACTGTAGGTGTCGGTGGAAATAGTTCTATTAATTTTATTTTCCTCCATGTTGATTTGGGCTTAATCTGTAATTTGCATTATAATTGTTATAACTTACATACAATCTCCTGAAAATTCAAAAGACTTCTGTGAGCACTAAGACAAAACAAAACCAAGCAGCAGAGAATATTTTCCCTGACTTTGGGCAACTAATTTAGGCATGTGCGTTGTCAGTGCTGCTTCTAAAAGCCAGATCAGAAAGCAAAGATAGCCCTGCCTGTTGTCTTTGTGGCAAAATCTCAGTTTCTTTTCGAGACCCATAGTAAGAGACATGAAGAAAGAAGGTGAGAATTATAATTACAGGAGGGATGGAAGAAGAGAATATGACGTCTGGACTGGCATCTGGGATACAGGGCTCAGTATTTCACGGCATGCCCCATGAGGACATTCATAGAATTCATAGAAATGTTTTGGTTGAAGAAGACCTCTAACATTATAAAGCTCAACTATTAACCCAGCACTGCCAAGTCCACCACTAACCATCTCCATAACTGCCACATTCACTTGTGTTTTTGAGCAACTGCAGCAGACAAGCAATTCTAGAAGTTGCTACTGGCTTAGCAAGGGGCATCACCTACTGTGGTCAGGAGAAACCACAAATTAACCACTTGCTGTTTGGAGCATCTACAACAACCCGTGCCTCGGTTCTGCTAGAGCTGATGTTTCACTGCATCCCAGCAGAGCTGGCATCTGATGGCAGACTGGACATGACATATAAAGGATTTCCTCATCTTATGGAAAAGCTCAATAGAAGAGAAAAATTTTTTTCTGACACACCTGTTTAAAGTTACTATAGTTATCATATCACTGAAAAGATGTTTTTTTAAATCTACACATGGTATTCCGTGTTCCATTTTTGGTTTCAGTTCTGCTAAATTCTCCATGAGTTTCCAAATGGAGAAGTACTATTTTATTGATAGGAGTATCAATGATCTATGATAAAGCTTTAGTAATATTATAGTTATTGACCATGCCTACATATATAAAGCACAAAAACCCTACACTCTTCTCTGCTTTTTCTGTCCAAATTTTAAAAAGTTAACTAGCTAGTCATTTCTTTGCTGTGAATTTTTACCTCAGGAAATTACAGAGGCATTAAATTTCTGAGTGAAGTAACAAAAGAAAAAACTCTAGGAACAATTTTCTATTCAATGACTCAAATGATTGCAATTAACAGCTTTCACATTTTCATGAGTTTAAGAAAGAATTTGACCTTCTTAACAAAGAATCAGAAACTGGGTACTCTTTCTCTTAATCACTCTCTGAAGCTGAGCTTATTTAATTCCTGGATGGTGCTGATTTCTTTGCTGTAGCACAAGTGCAGAAATTTGACCTTATAACTTATAAAAATTGGTTTTTGATATAAGTGCATTGGAGATGTTTTTATACAGTATTAATTGATGCTTATTGCAAGCTGGAGGGCTGATCATTTAAAGCTGTGGTATCAGGCATGCCTTGCCTGTGGGCCTTTGGACATGACAGCAAGTACAAAGACTATTAAAATCTCTTTGTGAAAACACACAAAAATCAATCCTCTTCCAGAAGGAGGTGCCCTCCAGCACAATCAATACAAACTGGTACAACAATATCTTATAGTGCTTGTCAGCTGCTTCAAACCTTTTTGCTCAGCAGAGCTCACAAAGTGCTGCTGCCTTTCATCTTTGCTGGATTGTGCCAAATGAAGATGTATTTCTAAATGAGTTGCAGGGGCAAATGCTGCCATCAGTTACCCCTCTGCAGATGGCTTTAAACTCGGCAAGGTTGTACAAGACTGATCTCAACTTAGATTTCATCCACTAGAGTTAAAGAAGACGAATTTGTTTACTGCCTTGAGAATTTTCTTTCCTCTACTTTAGTTATATTACAGGTTCTTGATAGAAACTTTTGCTCTATATTTTGATTCTTGCAAGCTGGAGAGGCCAGAACACGGAAGGAATCTGAGTCATGACAATCTACAGGTTCTTTCACCTTCCTTCTATTATTAATCAATTGTATTAGCTCTAATTACAAGGCAACTGGTAGAAAAAAATTTCTTCAAGAGCTTGATCAGGTGCATATCTACCAACTGCTTTGACTTTGCTTTGTCTTATTGGGGTTGTGCATCTGTCACGCTTCTAACACGTGGCTGTGAAAATCCCAGGATTTCTGCAGTGACTTTCTAACAACCTAGCAAAATTTTCCCCAGATCGCTATGAACCCATGGCCTGATAAGTGGAACTATTTGGTTCTTACCCCCTATCACCTAGTTCAATCAGTTTTATCTTCTGATATGTATCCCTTGAAAATAAGCCCCATAAAAACCAGAGTGACAAAGAACTCTGGCTTAAAATAATGTTGCTAACTGTTAGACACAGTAAAATACTCCACTAGCCCAGGACAACATACCTGCACACACATTCAATACAAAAAGACACTTGATAAGCTTGTACAGTGAAAAATTAAACAGTATTTTCTGTTCTCGTGCTGTATTTCTTTATGTAATGAGACATCAAACACCACGACTGAAACCAAATCCCATAAAATCTTGTCCAAACAAACCCAGTCAAATCAAAATCCCTTTTATGGAAATTAACCTTCTGTGAGAAGAACAGAAAACTCAACCAAGTGGGCAGCTGCATGACATTGTGAATTAGTACATTAGCCTTTCAGCCTTGGGAGAACAGAGTTTAAGTTCTGGCATTAGGCACAAAAGCAAACAAATGTTGAGGTCTCATATGAGTCATGCTCATGATGTACTGCTGATAGCTCATGTTCAAAGAAAGGTCACTGTGATTTGGATGGATGGTACAATAGATCTTTAGCCCCTGTTATTATTAGCTAATTAGTTAATTTATTAAAAGTAACAGTGAAAAACAAAGAACCATCCTGAATTCCCCTCCTAGATGAATAAAAAATATGCAAATGAGACGGATCCTGGTTTGCGAGTCAGGGAATGGTAGTAAAAATGTTAGTTTTCCAGTATTGCTCCATCAGTCCATTGACAATACAAAATACCTTGGGCATAGATGGAATTGGAAGAGGATAGAAAAACCTCCTAGTAAGTCCAGAGTGCAGTTGATATGCAAACGCTTTGATTGCTCTTTTGTCTCATTGAGATTACAAATACTCTAAAATCTCCAACTTTATTCTATACTTTTCAGTTGAGTGGAGCTGCCATTATGGGCCCTGGTTGACAGGAGATGTCTGTCCTGACAGCACTCCTGCAGAAATCAGGGATTGGCCCTCGTTTTTTGAAGCTGCTGGTGTCATCAGTGCTGACCACATTTTAAACATCACCTGCTAAGGGCACAGGAGCAGGCAATTCCCAAGTGTCAGAAGTCAAGCAGGTGAGGCAAAAGGACAGCTTGGCTGAACAGGGATCTTCTCTCAGAAATAGGGCAATCAAGGGATGGTGTATTCCCAGTGCAAGCAAGGTCAAGTGATTTGGGAAGAATAGAGAGATGCTGCTTTCCATTGTAGGGAGAAAATTCGTGTGGCCAAAGCTCAGCTGGAGTTCAAGCCAGCCAGAAATGTGGAGGACAATAAAAAGAGTTTTTTCAAATATCCTGATGGCAGCAGGCAGTGTAAAAATAATATCATCCCATTACAGGCTGATGGTCACCTCAAAAACAGGAACAGGGACAAGGCAAAGATGTGTGATGCTTTCTTTGTTTGAAATTGTTGTGTCCGTGTTTCAGCAAGGAAGATTTATTTAATACTGCATAATATCCTTCTGCAGAATTCTACAGTGGTCTTATTATAGTGGACAATGCCAGAATAGTTCAAAGACACTAACATTCTAAGACAAAATATTACAGATACTTGCATTTTGTAATGTTTTTCTGCCACAGTACTCTCAGTAAGACATGTTAACCTCTCTGAATATATTGGTATGTCTGCCTTAGCTTCCTGAAAATGGGATTTTCACAATGAAAGAGTGTAAAACACAGAAGAACATAAGCAAATGGAAGTACATGGGATAAAAAGAAAAAAGAGGTGAAAAAGCAGATTGCAGTGTTCTGGTGCTGACAGAGATACATAATAAAAATAAGCAATAGTCTGTTACTGCTAAAAAAACAGAGGAAGAAAAACTCTTGGATTTGCATGGAGAAGATAGCAAACAACTGGATGCCACAGCCCAGTTCTTTACTTTTTTATCTTCATTTGCATTTGTGCTGATTGGTTTGACCTTGCTCAATTCACACCCTCTACACAAGAATAAATGTATAAAGAAGGGGCAGAGGCAGAATGAATCAGTCTTCTCATAGCAAGCAAACACAAAAATCCAATAAGGCATACAAGATTAGCTTCATCCATATGAAAATGAGGTAGAGAAATAGGGAAATCTTGGGCCCAGTCCTACTGAATTCAATAGACTTCTGAGTTCTCATTTTAACTAAACTGTAAAAAAAAATTCGAAGAATTACTGGAGATGCTGGAGAACTTACCAAGCCATTGAGTAGAGTTCTGGTGCCAGAAAATGTTGACAAAAACTGATGCTTCTGATTGTGATTGGCCTTTGAACTCTGTCCCTTCATGGTTCAGAGTTTCACCTGTGCAGAGAATGTTCATGCATTCAGGAAACCATACATTGTTTACAGGCATAAAAAAGGCAGAGAGACCTAAAGTCTGTGGACCTCAAGGCAGACTAGAGAAAACACCTGAACTGTGTATATTAAAACACTGTGACTAAATATTCTTCTCTTTAACTTATTTTGACAGAGCTGATTATATTTGCAATCCTTAACTCTCTGCTACCAGCTGTAATTATTATACTTAACCTTCAATTCACTAATTACTATTCTTTCTCTTGAAGTCTTGCAAAGACATTCTGTTTTACAGTTCTCAGGAGAAGGTGAACATTTTTCTATTTTCTATTATGTAGAAACTTGCAGCAAATAAATGGATTGCCTTATGCCAGTAATGGGAATCTGTTGAATGTTTTCCCTCTCGGAACTGTTCAGTGCCTTTCTAATTTCCACAGCTATTTTGAAACTGGACAAAGGAAAACCAAAAAGTTTTGTATTTTTAAACTTTGAATATATAGCAGTGCAGTCCTTCCTATAGTCTTTTCTTAGAGATCTGACTATATTTTAAGTCCTCCTTGATCCACTTCCATATCTTTTCTACCCATTTCCCCAAAAATTGGCCTCTGTGTTCCCTTTTCCAGGGCAATTAGACTGGCTACTTTCATAGACTTTTATTAGAAGATTTTATGTACTGGTAAGAATTTAGAGCAGCTTTTTTGTCTAATTCTGACAGACCGGAATAAATGTCTTATGGGGATCACACTAAGTTGTATCTTACAGCTTCAGGATGGCAGAATCATTAATGACATCTCTTAATAGAAGCACTTATATATTAATAATGTATACATTAATTACATGGCTATTATATAAAGTGCCTATAGAGTCTATGTACATGAATAGTATCCATGTAGTAAATCACAAAGCTATATGTCAACTGTAATTATCCATTCATTTTTAACTTCCTTTTTCCTGCTCCATTGGGCAATCTCACATTCCAGCAATCTGGAAAAGTTAATCTTTCTTTCTTTTCTTTTCTGATAGAGTTTTCCTTCTTTCCCCACAAAATCTGAAGTTCAGGCAAAATAGGAACCACCAATTTCTATCTTATAAAAGTCTGAAATAATTGAAATATTTTGTTAAAAGAAGCAGTTTGAATACGTATGTGAGTACACAAATATTAGCTGATGCATCTGTGCTACTTCTCTAAGATGCTCTATTTTGACTTCACTTTCAAATTTTTTGTCAGGATTTGAGACTTTCCTTTACAGTCATTAACTTTATAAGCAGAGACATAAAAAAACCTGTGCCACTATTTAAACATTTCTAAACATTTGAAGAATAGTTTTCTCTCTCTTGTTCTCTTTTTTCTTTTTTTTTAGCATATGAGGCTCAGGAGGAAAAAAAACCTTGCGATTGTTTGCTATAAAAGCCTTTTTTATTTGGGCGGGGGGAAAGCTGTAAAATGTACTTCTGTCTCCAGAAACAAACAGCGTGGAAGTAACAAGCAGCTCGGGCACAGTAATACGACTCCTTCATATCCATGTCAATAAAAACCCTATACCACATTGCTCTATGATTATTCTGTAATTATGACAGAGCAACAACTGTATTCAGTAAAGCGTGGGTTACAGGCTTTAGCTTTAAATCTGAATTTTACCTTTCAACAATAAGAATAAAGAAAAAGATTAGGAATCTTGATAGCTATTGAGTTTTAAAGGAGAAGCTTATTTTTCCTTCAAAAGCAGGGTCTTGAGAAAAGCAAGCTACCTCTCTACCATTTAAAACCTGAGATATTGGAGAGGTTTGTTTTTCTTGGTGTCCTTTTCTGCTATGTATATAGGCCCTCCAAAGGGCCATTTTCTTCAACAATTATGTTGCTGTCCATGTACTGATTCAAATTCTTTTTCTCTTATCAATATAGAGGTTCATTTTCTTACGTGATGACGTTTTCTTTAGCACATCTCATTGAATATTCCAGATGGGCTTTTCTTTTAAGCAAATTTGAGACCACTTCATGTAGTGCAAAATTTCATTGACTTGAGTTACTTACATGTCCTGGATGTTCAGTCCAACAGAAGCTGAACTCATCTGTTGTCCCAGAATCAAAGGTCTCTTAGCAAGCCATTCCAAGCTAATTTGTGCTTCTCATGAATTACAATTTATGGCTTGCATTTGCCAATTTGCACCAAGACTGAAAGTTTTAATCTTCTTTTCTTGTGATCAATGGTTTCAGGATTCTTTCTTTACTCTTCTCTACCGGATACAGCTATGACAGTCTGTCCTCCTAATGTGTGGAGCTACTCTCTGTCCCATTTAGGGCTTGTATGAGAATTCAGCTCACACTTGCAATGATATTTTAGACTGATACCATTTTAGGACAATGAGTCAGCAGGTCACACTTCTCTGGCTAAATCCTCTTATATAAATTTTCAGAAATATTGACTTCCTGTTATAGTTTATGCACATGGTCACCCCCAAGTAACACAAATCAGCCAAATAAAACTGCCTTTAGTCTTCTAAAAATATTATTAACTGAAGACATCACATACACATATATTTCCAGAGGTTTTTTCTATTATTTTACATGAGAGATTTGGGTCTCTTGCTGTCTGTGCTTGTCATAAGCATCCCATCAAAATCCAAACCATCATGAGAAATCTGGTCTTGGATCCACACCTGCTTTCAGAGAGTCAGAGGAACTGCTCTGTTGATAAAATTGATATAAATGCATGAAGTCACCTAAGGTTTTAAGGAAGAGTCCAAGTCTGATGAAATTACGATATGTACTGCCTAATGTTATCTGTTGAGGCTGGAACTTAGAGCATTATGGATTATGGAATTGATAAATTTAGAGGCAATATGAGAATGGAAAGACATTTATTAGCGTGTTTTTCTCTCTCTCCTTACTTTTGGGGGTTATGACTTCCTAGCTCTACTTCAGCCTTTTATGTCACTATATAGCCTTAGCTTCCTATACGGAAAAATGTCACACAGAGAGCAAATATGGTGAAATGTTAGGTGTTAGTGGTAGGGATATAAAATGAGTATTACCCACTAATTGGTCAAATTTCATTCTTGATTTTTTTTCATTTCTTCTTTGTTGAAAAACATATACTTCCCAGCTAAACATAAATGCAGCAATATTTCTCTTCTCCATTTAAAAATAACTCCAACCCCAATGTCAGCAATTTGTAGTCATGCACAGGCCTTTGCAATTTAGTGTAAAAAGATCCAAACTACTTAAGTGAGTTCTGTTACCTCCTTTTCAGTTCAATTAGAGGACTCAAACAAAATGCTGTACAAAAAACTACCTTGTGCCAATAGAACTTTGTGCCTTCATTTCAAATACTCATGTCCAAGTATACCCAAGTCACCTGTAGCCAAAGGTACATTCCTTTGCAGGTCCAGCTTTCCTGGATAAATCTGCAATGTACCTGATTTTTGCTATTACAGAGAATGGCTGGAAGCTTAGTGCACTGCTTAAGACTTGCAAATGTTCACATGGTCTTTGTGACAAGCTGGGCAGGCAGCCTGACCCTAGAGATCCCAGACACCTTTGTAGACACTAGTACTGAGCCACCTGGAGCAGAGACTCCAGCACACAGAGTCTGCTAGCACTGGTCAAAAAAATTAATTGCAAGGATTAGAGGTGTGTATAGAGCTCCATCAGAGAGCGTTATACAAAAGAGGAATGACTTGTCTACATCAGTAGAATTCAGACGACATGTACTTTTGTTTAATTTCACGTATTTATTATTTATCATGTTATGCCCCAGGTCTTGATCATTTGTATATCTTTCTGAGTAATGCAACAAGTAAAAAAGTCCTGTGTATATGCTATGTTAGGCAGGCATACACATTACCAAACACAGGCTACAGTCTCTGTTAACATAAAGCTAAATAGCTGATTTCAAGGAAACCAAGCTGAGCTATACCAACCCAGAAGCTGCCCCATTATCCTGAAAGGTATTCTTTCTTCTTCTGTGTTTGTGGTCTTTGCTGGACTTTTTTAGTATAGTGGGATGATAAAGACACTACATTTACAGCCCCAAACACTCTCTGCATATACCAATATCTTTTTTGCTCTTTTAACAGCTACCAAACACTGTGCATATGATTTTACTAAATAATCAACCATCTCTCCAAAGTCAGAACTGATATTCCTGTCCTTGGGGGTATGCTACCAGGGCCAAACACATCCCCAGTGCAGCTCTGAGCCTAACACATTTGGCCCACTGACCACAAAGTGCACTGCCTCCAATTACCTTTTCTCTCTTGCTCTTATCTCAGTGTACTGACTCTGAACTTATCTTTGTCCCTTCCTTTTATCTAAAACACTGCAATCTTCCAAGTCCCCTAATGCAGTTCATGGTTTGACTCCTGTTCTCATCTAATATTATCATCCCTTTCTGTGTTTTACTTTCTCTCTTCCTTTTCCTAAAGCACTCCCACAAGCACCAGGGTCTTAAAAAATCACTGCTGTTTACAGAGTTTATTACTTTCCATCATTTCTTATGATTCTCCTGCAGCATGTCTTTCAAATAATTATCTCTGTGATTTACTATATCGGTCATATAACCGCCTTCTTCCTGTACTAATCAGCTCTGGAATAGCTACTTGGTAGAGCCAGATTGCCCCTGACAGACTTTTTCCCATCTCTGTGCTTCCTTACTCAAGCATGCTGGGATTGTGCTCTCTCTGGTCTTCTACATGCACACAGAGCTCCTCGCCAGATCTTCCAGGACAGACTCACTCTGGCTGGCCAGGAAGCAGCCTAAACTGCAGATTTCAGCAAATGTCTCAAGCTCTGAGGAGCTGGTGCCTCTGCAAAAAATCTCTATCTGCCTCTTTTGAGGTGGCGTAACCATATGTCACTGCCCATGCAAGGTTTTGACTGGAAGCCACCATAGAAAACCCTTTGCAGTAAATCTAAAATACTCAACACTCTGTACCCAAGCTTCTACAAAGTGCCACTGTACTGATGAGCAGATTGTTCACTAAAATATCACGGGTGACTGAAGAATTGGCTCGAGCTATCTTCAGATAGATCAGCTGGGTCCTATCACTAAAGGGAGGGGAAAAGAAAATCGTGACATCTCAATTCTTTCCTTTTCAGGGCAGCAGCAAGGAAATACTATTGCCTCTACTGTAAATTACACAGCAAAAATGCTATTTTGGACATCAATTCCCTACCTGGTTACTCAGAAACTAACTGTGGAAAGTGATACATATAGACATTCCTTCTGAAACAAAGCCAATTGTAGATACTCAAAAACTACTAAACCACCTGAACCCCTAAATCCAACCAGTGGCTGTAATTACCTCTCTGCCACGCAACTAAAAAGCATTTATTTGGGCATATGTGCCCACAGGTTTTGTAAGAGCAAACACAAAGACACGCAATTACAGCTTACCAGATCCAAATGCTTGATTGTAACTCTGCCTCAGGGGTACCTTCCTGTAACTCATTTAAATCTCATTTAAAATGAACAAAATTTCAAGGTACACCGAGTATTTTTGAGGTCAGTCCAATGAAACTATGTAATAAGGACAATACAGCAGTATTAAAGACATGATACATTGCTAGAGTAAATACTGCTATAATTTTGGAGAACCTGATGTATGGATATCTTCTTGGAGTTTATTTACCCTTTCCTTTGGTGATGCGTGTTGTGGTATTTTCACACAAAAAACATTCTTTGGGAAAATGTCAACAAGACACTTCATAGACATTTTCAGACTATTACATAAGAGGATGGCACAGATATTTCCTTCCCACAGAAATTAAACTGGTGTTCAAGGAGGAAACCAATATTTCAGCCTCCTGAAGTAAAAGATGAAGTTAACTTTATCTACCTACACAATCATGAAAGCTGGGAGGTAAGGGACAGCACTTACTGATGCATTTCTGAGTCTCGGGGATCAGACAGACAGATCTGGGTAATCCTGCAGTTTTAAAATGCTACTGCCCCTAGCTTTCCATCCTGCTGCTCTGCCAGAGATTCCTGCCCTCATAGCAGAAGAAACAAAAGACAATGCACTGTAGTTCCCTCTCCTGTGAGAGCATAGGGAGGGCAGGGCTCAGTACTGTATTGCAGATGCTCTAGTTCTCAGCCTGGTATCTTAGCAAAATGCAGTGGACTTTGAACTGGAATTTCTGAGGCACAGGCACCTGCTCTCAGCTGCTACCTCTTTTCCAAGCAGAGTAGCCTCTGATTTAAAACCAAACAAATCTAACAAAACCTGCAAAAACCAAACCAAACAAAAAACCCAAACACACAACAGAAAAATGCTCAGATAAGCAAAGAGAACTGAGAAAATAATTTCCTAGGCTCTTATGTTAGTGCAATATTCCAAAGTGATGATTCTTAGAGTATAAGATACCATATTAATTAAGACTTCCAAAACATCTTTGAAGGAGACCGTTTAGAAAAGTCCTCAGTACTATTAATGTGAGCCCTGAATAGGGCTGTTTATGGGTGCTATTACCTGTAATACATGAACTGAAGCTAATGCTCTTCAGAGGAGAAAGTACAGCCATTAACAACTCAAAGATTTCCTCATAATACCTTTTGTACACATTGATCTATTTCCTGCTATTAAAAACCAACCAAACAAAAAAACCACAAAGAAGACAAAAATATTTAATAGATGATATTGTCCCGTGAAGATGGACTTGCAGCCCAAACCAGTCAGATGTCAAGGGCAATAAAACTCTAAGAATTAATCCCTGGGGAATAGTCCCAGGTAGCAGAGAATCCCAAAGATGAAAAGATTCTGAGCAAAGGGCTCTTTGCAGGGAATTTCCGGAGAAAAACAATCATTTATATGTCCCAGTTTCCCCTGGTAACCTCAGCAGACCACTGTAAGAAAAGCAAGCAGATTTGGTCTGAGAAGCAGATGAAATTTGCTTTTTCAGTGAATGTAATGTTAAGGTTTGTCCTGTTGCTGGTGTGTGAGAAAGTTAGACTGGTGTAATCTTGGAAAGAAAAGGCCAGGCTCTCGGAAGTCATGTTCCTGAAGCAAAATCTGTCCATTGTCCTAAACTTGTAATGTTAACTCTCTCAAACGGGTTCTGAGGGGATCTGCCAAGTCTTTCACTAATTTCACGTGTGTTCAGCTATTGGTGCAGGTGAACTGTGATGAACATGAAACCTGAGCCCCTGCAGCTGTTCCACAGTGCTGGGTCTCCCAGCGATGCCTCCCGACTTTGCTTCACAGCAGCTCCGCCCTGGCTGCCCCACTGCTCTGCCCAGCACAGAGACAGATGAGCAAACACAGACAAGCTCATTCTATTACAGCTCCTACTAAAAACAGGTGAAAGCTGACTATTCCTTCCACTTGTGGCACAGCTTGAAAACAAAACCAAAATATCCCCAAACCAACCAAATGAAAACCCAGCCCCCTCACCCCAGCCCCAAACATCCCACATTCAAACCCAGTAGGTATTAAAATGCCCCTGGAAAATGTGTAAGTGTTCTTAGCAGGACTCAATCCCAATATATACATAGACCATCCTCCTTTCTTTTGTCAGTCAAATAGAATGCTTTGGTAACCTAACTCTTGGCTATAACTCATATATACACATACATGAATTATACATACTCCCCACCTTTTTTTTTTCTCCTTCTCTCTTTTTTTTTTTTTTTTTCCTGTTTTGTTACACTTTGAAGCCAGCCATTCTAGGCACTGGGAACAGACCATCCTCTCCTCTTTCAAAAGAATAACCCTTCCGCAGGGGCCTCTTCAATCCAAATGGTTAGGAATCCAATACACAACAATCTTGCAGAAATCAGCTGCCAGATTTATTATTCTACCTGAAAACCCCAAACAAAACAAAACAAAAAAAAACCTCCCAACCCCAAACAAACAAAAAAGTGGAATAAAAATAGACTTTAAATAAACCTCTTAGGTACATTTTAAAAAGGGTTAATCAGTTCAGTGAAAGACTTTTTTGTCTCCTGCTGAGAGATCATGTAATGTTGGTCTGACTGCTTGTTTTGTTCAGTGAGTCACTACCGTATACAGATATATATATATTTTTTCTCCTTAAATATTACACATTCAATGCAATTTTAAAATCTTTTTCTTTTTCCTTTTTATGTCCAACCCCTTCCCCCAAACACCCACATCCTGCCAAAGGCAAGAGGCGCTCTGTGCTGACATTAAAGAACCAAAACCAATCCAAGGACTTTTCATCAAAGCATGTTTCATTTGAACCTTATTTCAATGGAAACCACAATTTTTTTAAACAATATTACTCAACATTTTCCCTTTCCTTTTTGCTAGTTCTGCAACTTTAGACTTCTGTTTCTCGGTTGATCATCAAGTATTTAAGTGCCATTGAGACCTATGGATGACAGAATTAGGTGGCATATTAAGGCATATATCATAAAATATGTTGTCTCATGGATCTGGGTAAATTAAATACCTGCCCAAATGCTTTTTATGCACCTGTAGCTTCTAGTGACCACTACTTCTTTACTTTTGATTAAATGCGTATTAAAATGTTCATAACTTTAGGAGTGTCTTAACTGACAAAGGATGGAAGATTAACCCACCACCTAGGATTGTCTTTGAAACCCATTCATTATGATGAAAATGATTCTTGTTGTTTTATGGTTATGTATTTATTTTTCTCCCACTTCTTAGCAATCTAGGAAAATTAGATACTTCATATAATAACTATTTAAATTTCACTGGGCAAAAAATGAAATCCAGATCTTACCTCCCTTTCCACACCTTCAAACTATGAATTATTGTATTTCAAAAAGGTGCTCATAAATATTTCAAACTTTTGAGGTTTTGTCAGGGCTTTTTGTTTTTGTTTTACATACAGAATCGCATGTGTGGTTTGTGTTCAAGGTAACCCCTCTCAAAAAATAAAACAATTTGAAAAAATAATAAAACAACAAAAGAAACCCCCTCAAAATTTAAATTGTCTTCCGAGCATATCTGATCACATTTACATTTAGTGTCCAAAACAAGTTGATTGGTAACACCAGTGCCAGCACTACAACGTCATACAGCAACTTCATGGTATTCTTTGACAGTTCTTCTCTGTTCCACCGAAAATTACAAAAGGTTCTGCAGAGCTTTCCTTAGCAAGCTGAAGCTTACTAGTCATTTGTGGGTGCGCATAAAAGCTGCTTATAGCACAGCTATGGCGTAAGCTATTTTCTAAGCAATAAATGGTTCAAGTCATCTATTTTGTCCTGAAATGCTACCTGTAGTTACAGCATTGCTTATAAATGGTCATAGTAAATTCAGCATCAAAGAGAATATTACAGAAAAAGACAGCAGCAGAAGCATTAGCATTATCTAGTATTTATATATGTTATCAACATAACACAGCAGTAAAAGGTTTAAATGCATATTAATGGGTACCGTGTCTAAAAATTACTAAAGTACCTATTTAGTGTATTGGATATTTTTTTCAAGGAGTGCTTGCTGTGTCTAAACAGCATAATTAGATATGTGACTTAGTACAGTTAATTCCTATTGATTAAATAACTTATTTATGTACCAAAGGAAATGGAAGGATACAAAATGTTTTCTCCCTCCTGATCATGATCCTGTATTTAATGCTGACATGATCATCAGAAAGCCTACCCCATGTAATTACTACCTTCAAATGGATCTTGAAAAATCAACACCATAGCATGGGCCATATATGTAATGTGGTACCAGATACAGCATGCAGCTTGCAATCTGAAGTCAGGGATTTTGCTGCTTGGTCACTGTACTTACGGCCAGCCTGCCATTAAATATGATTTTTTTTTTTTTTGAGGACATATAAAAAAAAATTTGAAAAACAATTAGGAAAACTATCTGGTTGTTCTCAGAGGCAAGGTACAAGGTCTGCCACTGGAAGCTTCTAAATTAAATGCTGTGGTATATGTTTTGCTTCTCTTTTATAACTGCAGAAAGACAATTAAGAATGGCAAGAAACAAATGCCCTAGGCATGCTGTGCTGATATCATCATCAAGTGGTTATTTTGCACAATGAGAATTAACTGTACTACGGATACCCAGAGAAAATGTACAATATCTTATGCTGATATGAAACAAAACAGACATGATATAGCTTTTTTTTGTACTTAAAACCTGTATGTTCCCTTCCCAAACTTAAGAAAAAAACAAACCCACCCTTCTCCTCCTGTTACACAGAATAACGTTTAGGTTCCAACCCTCCCCTTTCAAATAAAGTGCGCTGTCCATGGCAGACCATAGGAGTAATGCAACAGGAAAAGCCCCTTTTAGTGTACTATTTAAAAAACAAACTGAAGTTGATTCAGCTTTCCTCTGGGTCTTGGGAAAGAGGAAAAGCTTAAGGGAGGGGGAAACATCCCCTTCACTGTCACTGTTGTTAATAGACATAGCCTTCGTTGTAGGGGTGGGTGTTGCAGCAGCCTCCGTCCTGCATGTAGACCATGCTCTCATCAAAGTGGGACAGAGGCACAGTGTCCTCCTCATTGATGTGGCGCTCCATGTCAGTCTTCAGCAAGGGGCGCTGGTTGTCCGGAAAAGCCATGGAGAAAAGCGCTTCAGGGTCACAAACAAACTTGTAGACGTATCTTTCTCCAGCCACCTTAGGACAACAGAAGGGGAAAAAAAGGTGCAGCATAAGGCCTTGTGCTTTGCAACTTAAAGTTCAACAGCCTTGTAAAGAACTCACCTTTGTTACACAATTAATGTGACAGCACAACTGGTAAGGCAATGACCTAGCAAAGACAAGTGGGACCTGCCAAAGCAGACTGTGCAGAATACTCTTGATTTTGCCACACGTGACATCCTGTTGGAAGATGGACTAAGTATTCTACCTCTAAACATTTGTTTGTGATCGTTTCCTATACTAAACCACAAATGGAACTGTTCGTGTTGGAAAATGTAAACAAATTGTCACTACAGTGGCAAAATAAAATTACATACTCTGTGTGCGAAGTGGAAAAAAGAATCACATTGCACGATAGAGATCCGGATTTCACTTTACACACATTGATTCATACTTACGTATAACAGCACTTTAGTTAGAGTGCATGCTGATTGTACAGGGACAGCGTAAGCAAATACGTAGGCTAATATGTACTTAGCAATTGCTCATGCAAAGCTGGGACATTTGGATTTGCTTATGGAGGGGCAATTTGTCCAAAGATCCTAAAGTTTTCCCTTAATCAGAAACAGCCTTAAATGTCTATGCTTCAATTCCCTAAAAGCTAGAGAATGATAAAAACAACACAGAATTGCTGTCTTATTACAAACAACAAACAGAAGTCAATACAGTGTCTTCTCAAGTAACTCATTTAAAAATTGCACTTAAAAATATGCATTATATTGCATGCTCACAATTTATTAAAATTATTTTCAAATAAAGATCATATCATCCACTTCTTGCAACTCCAGTTACTATAGCATTGAAGTGAGTTAGCAAAGATAGAAAAAGTGTTGCAAACTTAACAACTCTCTTCTTATGGGTGCAAAATAGTTTGAAGTGCCTCCTTACAATTCCAGTTTATTTACTCTACAAATAGAATTTGGTAGAGACTGTATCTGCAGCAGAATTTTTAAAATCAAATTAATGTCAGCAAGTTTGATAGACTATAAGTTGCATTCAGAAACCAGGTTTTTGCTTAACCTGCTATCACTGCTTGATTTAAAAAAAAGGAGGGAAAATATGCATACAAACTTTGCCATTAAGAAACCTGCTTTGCATCTACAACCCCCATTAGTTTTTAACATAAACAAACTGGCCAGACAGAGCGATCCCAGGACAAACCTGAAACATTGCTATGTCAGAAAAATAAGCATACAAGCTAGCTTTCAAAATGTGTGTTAAACACATTCTCATAGATAATAAAGTAGTAGTTTAGGACGTAGCAAGCTAGCTGTCAAAAGCACTTGTAAACTTTCCCTGTTAAATGGATGTGTGGGTTGGGGCAGCATTATCAGCCTTCTGGTATTTCTATCCCCATCTTCTCAACTTGCTTCCCTCTGCTACTTTTTTTTTTTTGCCTCTCTGCTGCCTTTGAAGTGTGCTGGCAGCACAGCTGCCTATGCTGCTGAGCTGTAACCTGCAACAAGGAACTCCTCTGCCTGAAGCACCACTCAGTGAAAGCAAGTGCTTCTGCTGCCCCCTGATTGGACCCAGTTTCCAACCCACTTTACAATGGCTCAGTGTGCAGTTACGTGACACACAAAAATGAATGAGGTGCTAAGCTACTGAGGAACTGTAAGCCAATACTAGCCCAGATTGTTGTCCAAGTTGACTCCTGGATAGTGAAAAAGCAGTGCACTACAACAGTCTCATAAACTAAGCAAGAGAGCTTGTAAGACTTCACAAAACCTACTGGAAAAGTTGCCCAGTAACTTGAGCTGAGAGTACTGTTTCCATCCATGGAATTGGCATATAGCAGGTTTGAACATGTTCATCATCACTGGTCACAAGACCGAGGTGAAAAGACATGGAATAAGTTTTACAGTCCGAGGTGTTTATTATGATCTTTGATCACACCTGGCAGTTTTGTAGATAGAGCAGACAGGTCTCTCCTATTGATTTCTCAGTCAATCTACACAGTACTACACAGAAAGATTTAAAAATATACATATAAATCAGCAAGCCACGGTAGGAGGATAGATTGAATACTGTCAGCAAGACAAGCCTGTAATATTTAAATTATTGTTAAATATTTCTCCTAATTCAGTCTATTATAAATATTAAATTCTACTCAAAACCAGTATTATTACAATACTACTGGTAAAAATATTAAAGTATTTGGTATGTCAATAGGCATAATTATTCTCCCCTATCTTGAACTTACTAAAGTACCCAAGCACGGGGCAGCTAATTTAGATCTGCAAAACATTAATCATACTATACTCTACTGTTTGGCTTTCCCAGCTGCCAGGAAGCTCTTTTGGATATTTTTGAATGTTACTTCTTTCCCTATAATCATGAAATGCATTGTGTGACCTAAAACCACTGACAATTTTTACATAGAAAAAAAAATATCTTAATGCATATGCTGGACCTAGTAGGTCAAAAAGCTTAGTGTTTGCCTAAACAGATGAAAAAACTACCTAAGCCATGCAATTACAAGTACTCCTTGTAAACTGACCTATGGATTACCATGCAAGACTCTGGTGAAATGTAATACAAAATTAGCTACTCACCTTTTGCATGATTCCCTTTTCATAATAATAGCGAAGCGATCTGCTAAGTTTATCATAGTTCATAGCTGGCCTGTTTTTCTGAATCCCCCAGCGACGTGCCACCTGCCACAAAAATGGATTAGCAATGATTTGTTAAATGCATTTAACAAGCAGATCTTATCATCAGATACTTTGTTTGAGGATGCAGGAGGGAAAACCCTGCAGGTGCAACAAACAGGAAAAGGTTGCCATGACCTGGACTTCCCATATACTACTATGAATTTTAATTGGATGTACATCATCGTTAAACTTGAAACAGACTTATTTGCCAATGTGGTGGAGGGTTGGGGCTTTTCTTTGCTTTTTAATAACGAATACTAATGAAAAAATAAAGCCACACAAAGAGATGACCGACAAAAAATATTTAGCATGTTACACCAGAAAACTTTCACAAAACCTTTCTTTAGTTTGCAGCTATGGATAATTGTACCACGCCTGTCTTTTCCTTGCTGTCAGAAAACTAAGTTACTTTAAACACACATGCATACACACTTAGTTCACGAACTAATACAGAGTGTACTTGGAATGACAGCAGTGTTGAGATTATTAGGAGATACAAGTCAAAAGACAACTCCCAGTCTCAAACATTACTTCAGCAAAAAAAATGAATTGTCTGAGGAGGTAGAATAATCGCTTGGTAGAACTATATGGTGGTATGAAGAATGGAATAGAAATTTCATAGTTGCAGTCGTATAATTTCCCTTAAAAATAACAATAAAAAGTGAATTGCAAGTAACTCATGAAACTATTCCATAGAGAACAATATGCCTTCTGCTCTGACTTTTGTTTTCTACTTGACTTCATGCTTCCTGTTTTATTGCTAAAGATAGTTTTGGACAAAGCGACCCTTTGTTTTAAGAGCTTAACTTCTTATTCCTTGCCTGAAATTTTAATCGGCTATTGGTGACATTTCAATTACTGTCTGTAAAAATGACTATAATATCACCAGAGAGAAGAAAAGGCAGAGATGATGAACTCTTTAAAGCATATTTTATAAAAATGATTGAGAGATGCGTATGCATACAGCTCTGGAAAAAGGACAGAGTAGCCGAGTAGCTTCTCTGCAGACTGCTCTGTGAAACTTGCCATAGCTCTCTGGAGCTTTTTGATGCAAGCCATGACAACATGCAGCACTGAGCAAAATCCATGATTTCAGTCTCCACCTGGACAATAATTCCTAAAATTTCTTTTGAAAGCTTTATTTCCTTTCAGTAGTACAGCTTTTCAGGCTTATGTAAATTATCGCAGCTCTGCTAACTTCAGCTACATTTTAGCTGTACTGAAACACACCTCCAATCATGTAAATTTATTCCAGCTGCAGATTTGGCCTAGCTGTCTCACTTTGATTCACCTATTCATTTTTGTAACACATGACCACAACACTCTTTTTTTATTCCTTCCAAGGTGTTTTTTCCCTGCATTAATCGGAGTCCTAAAGTCCCCAACACAAGGCTTGCAAAACAAATAAATACACAGCAAAGATAAACAATAAGTAATGGTAAAGAATATGTTACATTGTGTGGTATTTTGACACTCCTAAACAAGTAATCAGGCCCAGTTCCCATCCCTGAACTGCATAGCATTTACCTAGTCCTGCTCTGTGGAAGGGATTCAGGCTTCAACCATTCAACCCTACCTTCCTGCTGAAGGTTGCTGTCCCTGTGATAAGCCTGCATAAATGGACCTATGCCCAATTCTCAGGCTCCAAAGTTCACCGTTACTTACTTTCTGAATGAACTACGGCACTCCAGGAGCTGATACATATTCATTTTTGTTGTCACTCTTTCTACAAGGGCATAAACCTCCAGTAAGGAATGGGATGGAAAGGTCATGTCACTGACATCCTAACCTGCCACAGCAGAACCAACAAGCTCTTTGATTTCCCTTCAATTTACACTTGGCAACCAACAGAACTGTGCAACTTCCCATAGGCTATTCTTATTTTAATTGGCTGTTTCTGTCAGATTCATGACATTCATATGAAAACAACTTAGGCTCCTTTGTACTCCTAAGAACACACAGAGTGAGGCAAGCTTCAAGCCTCCTCCAGATCTTGGATGCAATGCTGCTCAAAAACACAAAGCAACTTCTATATAGCCAGACATGCAGATGATCTGTTTAACTTAAATTAGAATATCCAGTTCTTCAGGGAATTACACAATAAGGAAACCTTAGGGGTTTGTTACTTTCCTTTCCTTAGCTAATAAAATTGATAAAGTTTTTGCACCATCTGCTGGAAACCATTTCTCAATAAAACTCTTCAATCTTGAAAAAAATTGGACGTACCTTATAGACAAGACAAAACTAAAAGAGTGAAAAATATGAGACTGGGGTAGGGGGGAAAATTAGGTACATCATTCACCAAAACCAAACAAAGGATTTTCCAAAGATTTCGCTCTGTTCCAGGACAGGTCACACAACCAAGGAATCCACGTAGCCTGCTAAGGGTGCAGACTTGCCAGCAAGTTTCGGTATCATATTGACTAAGACTGTTCTGAGTTCAAATCCTCAGAGATACACAACGCCAGGATCAGCTGTGGCAGATTGACTATCACTAGAGCAGGGGATGCACAGACAAATGAGAGCCAGCACCGGGGCCCTTGCAGAAACCTGCTGCACAGCCAGACCACATCCGGACGGAAAGGGACATCAGTCCTGAGACCATCCCCAGCTACTCCAGCATCTCCACAGAGCTGTAATCAGACAATGTAAGTAAAATGCAAGGAAGCTTTCAGACTGCTAATGCCAGCAGATGGATGGCAAACAGCAGAAATAGCTGGTGGAATGGAGAAGCAGCCATACACCCCCGAGCCTTCCCACTCAGCTCTAACTCGGACGGGATCCTGTCAGAAAATTTGCTGTGGTCTCCTCTATCAGCAAACCCTATTCAAGGGGCAAAAAAGTAAAGCAGAATGATACTGCCTTTTGACAACCCTAATTAAATCCTCCACATCAATTTTACAACAAAATTCACATACACCTGATCTTCCAACAATTTCCATGATAGTTTAGAGTACAGGCTAGGTTATGTAACATTACCCAGTCCAAAACAGTTTACGTAATAAAACAGTCAATTTATTCCTGATTATCACACAAGTGAACTAAGCCATGCTTCAGCAAATGTTCATGAATATAAGCAATTTTATCTACCCCATGAGTCCTTCACGGTTCAGAAGAGCCATGCATGTGCATGAGCGTTTGCAAGCCTAGGATCTAAGCCTGTACTAAACAATCTAATGAATCTAATATTCGGTGTTGCAAGACTAGTAAGGGACAAATTTTCAAAGGATTTTGGAATACAGTTCTGTCCATAAAGTGATTCTGAAAAATGTGGACCCCACCATTAATGCAAAGTATTTAGTAACTCTAGTACTTGCAATATTTTTATTATTTTGTGGGACTAGGATTCAAATCTATGCTTAACCACACCTCTGTCCCAGCTAAAGCACTTCACTTGCCAGTCCTTTCTGTCACCCCTCTAAAGCACTACTGAAGCAAAATACTGATGGAAAATAAGGCCCAAGTCCAAAGGACCCCAGTTAAATTTGCAGGACGAGGCAGTGGATGGGAGGGCATGCTGTCTGTCTAACTCACCTCCTCTGGCTCAATCAGCTTGAACTCCATGCCTCGGCCAGTCCATGCTATGAAGTGAGAGTTTGATGGGTCATCAAGAAGAGCTACCAAGAACTGCCAGAGCTGAAGCGAGCCTCGCCGTTGATACGTGGGTCCCTCGCGATACATGCCTGGCTCCTGTTTGACATCACCTGCACACAACAGCAACAACGTCAGAGGAGCAATGCCCTGCAACACCATCACTCAGTCTGTCAGAGAAACTGGTAAAGCAATCATTAGGGTTAACAAAACAGAGGGAAGGCTCAGCCACCCTCAAATGTGACATTCCCCTGTTTTCTGGGGACTTACAATAACATACTAATATACTAAAAAGCACTTAAATTCATTCATGATTTATGGAAGTCTCACTAAGCCTCTTCCCGTGTAGTTTTGATAAATGCAAATCTTTTGCAAACCATTTTGTAATATCCTCTCTCTGAAAGAACATAAACTATTTTTGAAACAACTCTGATATGTGAAGAACCGTGTTTGTGTGCTATGCTTTGCACAGGCCCTAGTTTTGGTAAAGTAATGCATGCTTCATAAAGCTGCAAAACCCTATTGAGTGAAACTTCTCTTGCATGCAAATGGTTCTAAGGAAAATTTGACAAAGTATTTGACTTGGACTTAAACGGCATGTGCTTTACGTATAGGCATGTAAATCCTGCAGATACACGAGTTCCTCTGTGGCATATTGGACTTGCACGTGAGCAAAAATTACTTTTGCTCATATCTACATATTAAATTAGTATTCCCTCTGAAAAGCAATAAGTTAATTTTTCTAAAATTTTAAGCGTAGAGAAACCTTTTAAAAAATATCAATAGCATTCTACTAGCTGTTCCACAAATTGCCAAAGAGAAAACCATCCTGCTACATCCATACTGTCTTTGTTGTTTTTAAATCATATTCATACTGAACAACTTATGTAAACAACAACAGCTGAAAGGTCTGGTGCTGAAGCAGACAGTATTTTTTTCTCCACACAAGGACTGCAACCCTTGATATACTGGTAAAATTCCTCACTTCAACTATCAAAACAGCAAAAGCCTCCAATAAACAGTGTGACCTGTTTAATAAGGAAAGTCAGGAATTTACATTCAACCACAACATTAGGATGCTCTGACAGCCATTACAGAATGGCTCTGTGTACTGAAAGGCAGAATAATAATATTAAAAATGGAGCACTTCCCTTTGTAATCAGGAAGGAAAATTGACTCAATAGCTGTGGAAAACAAATAAATCAACACAAGGCTTTTTGGTTTATGTGAGGTTCAAGTTCCAGTCCTGAAAGGCCATCTTTTTTCAAGGACAGGTTTTTTTCTTGTAATGATAGCTGAGCAATGTGCAAATAGCAAGTGCAGTATGACACAGGATCAAATTCTTTCCTTGCGCTGATCTTTGATTTCAAATGAAGCAGCTGAGAATCTACTTCTGAAACATCAAGACCAGTCCCGGGCTTATCCAACTTTTGCTTTACTGGCCAGAATATGATGACACATCTGCTATTTTTTTCCCTCAAAACATCATGCTACAAGTATAAACACACCTATTTGCATCACGACATCAATCTTCTAGAGTACAAGGTGTTCTCTCAATGGACAGTCATCGTAACCAGCAACAGACTGCTTGCTTTGCAGGCACACAAATACTTCCCAATATTTATTTCTTTTACTGTATTTGTATTTCTTTTTCATTTTCATTCCCTTTCCTGTATAAAACCCAAACTAATCAAAAGATTTTTCAAGGAAGACATAGACAAATGCTACCGTTAACAAGTTTTAACTTCTTGCAGTACAGGGTCTGATCCCATTCCCATAAATATACATATGAATTTGACACTGCTACTCAGATCAGATTCACAATCATTTGTGGGCAACAAAAAAATACCTGACACAAAGTTCAGTAAAAAAAAAGAAAAAAACCCCAAACAAGCTCACATTACAAAGCCAGGGTATAAAGTAGACTTTCAATAAATCACCCTTTCTGTGAATGTATCAGTGCAGTGACAATGCAATACTGGATTAAGCAATCTTCAGTTAGGTCTAATATTGTTTAAAATTCTTTATCTATTTCTTACCAACACAAAAATGTATGTGATACTCTGAAGATTGTCTAATTCTTTGGGTTACTTTCATTTTAGGGTCTCCAGATCTTCAGCAAATACGACAAATGCTGCTAAACATGCAATAGTTTTGTAATCCATAAGCGATTCTCAGGGGAAAACAAAATAAAGCAGGAGAAAAACACCAATTCTCCAGCTCTACTTTTAGCTGTGGTCAGAGATTTGTTCACAAGTTTATCAGAAAGTATCTAATCTTTCCTGCTGAAATAAATAAAGCTGGACACACACACACACTAACACAAAAGCTACAACACTACACTAGCATGCATACACTAACATAATCCCATTCTAGCAAATTTAAGTAATTGGTCTCCAAATTACTTCCCAAAGTTGCAGACTAACAGAGTCACTGGCAAGAAATATAGTGTCCCTTTACTTTGCTTATAATGAAATAAATCTGAAATCAACTGAGTTACACCAGGAAACTGATTTTATGTCAGAGTAACTGAGGATAATTTGGACCATTCATTTTAATTGACCTCAGAATTCCTCTTAAAAAAATCTGCTGTAATTGGTAGTGTTGTGAACAGAGTATTGATTTGTTATCAATCCCACTGAAAAATAAACCACGAGTACATTCAACCTAGTGCAAATACATTGGCGCAAACACAAGAATGCCCTATACACTCACTCCCCACTATTCATCACTTCACAGACTGCAAGACAAGAGGTTTAATCCTCAGTAAAACCAAAGCTGCTGCTTTCTCCACTGTTTTGTTAATTATAAGAACAGCTTTCACTAAATCTCAAACAACAAGCGGTATGTAATCATCAGTGCAATGGAAATCCTCCTATTACTTCTCAACAGTACAGGAATGGAGCTCTTCTGCCACAACTCTCAATGCAGCATCGTTCGCTGGCAAAAGTCAAATGACATCCTCTTGAAGAGGAGACTTTGGTTTCAAGAGACAAAGGTCAGCTTTGGTTGGGCACACCACAAATGGTGTGTTAAGGAATCCTAAATTGGAACGTTACTGGGCTTTTTTGATCAGCAACAGGGAAAAGTCCCTCATCTCTTTCTTTTTCATCTCCCTACACAGGAAAAAGAGAGATGTGTCATACATACCGTCAAACTTCTCTGGAACAACGCAAGTGTCATCATAAAACTGCCTAGGTCCCTTTTCAAACATACAGCCTGTAAGTTAAAAAGAGAGAGGTGTTTATATAAAAGATGCATGGAGAAAAAAAGAGATCACAGGCTTGATGCCAGAGGGAACACTAAGTTATACAGGAATCAGATTAATATCCCACATCCTTTACACACCGCCCAATCCCAACATTTTGGCCTAAGTACAAGGGTGTTTAATTAACGTATGCATTCCCAAAAGACTGTTAATCTCCACCTGCTAAAATGAAAAAGCACCCATTTTTCACTATGATTTATTACAAAATGTTTGTCTCATTTCCTGTTTGAACTAGCATAGCTTTGACTTTTAACTATTAGTTCCTGCAGGTCTTCTCCCTGCAAGACTAAAGAAGTACTGCTCAGTATTTCCTCCTCCCACCCACGAAAGTCACCCTCACACACTGCTCTTGATGTTCCTTCCAATTAAGATAATTTTGTAAAATTTTATTTTGTCATTAAAAGACACTCTCTACAACCCAGCAGTCTTTCTAGCACACCTTTCTGTACACACTCCTACTATATCCTATTATGATACTGTTTTGCTTAACCGGAACTGTATTGCATATCAGTATCAGTCTCATCAGTGCTCCTGAGCGAGACAAAACATCTCCTCCTCTCCTGCCACCCTCTGACCCTCTTTTTGACTGTGTAAATATTACAGAAGGCTTTTTGCCTTAAGTTTACTGTGCTCGCTTGGGCTGGTTTCCCACTGTGAAGCTGAGGAGGAGGAGGCCCATCTTAAAATAATTTTTTCTAATATATTGTTTCCCGGTTCCACAGGCCTGGTCTACATTCATGTATTAAAAAACCATTTTGTTTAATGTGCCCAGATTACCAAACAATTCAAACTGCTTTGTGTGACTGCCCTGTCCTGCCCGTTATTTACTCCTCTATCTTTGTGCCATAAAGTTATCTATTAACTTTTTTCCATATCTTTACTGAAAATATTGAATAGCAACACTCCTGATATCAATTCCTACAGAACTATAATAGAAACAATCCATTCAGAGATGATTGCCCAGTGACAGCCTCTTTTAGATCTGTCAGTTGGCCAGGTCTTAATGTATTTAATGTGTACTTTATTGATATTGCTTTGTGCTAACTTCTTAATCAGAATGTAATGCAGAGGCAAATTGAATGCCATAAAAAGTCTAACTATAAGATACAAGCATCTTTATCAATCAAACTTTTATTTTCAGCAAAGAATACAATCAGATTTGACATGACCTTTATTCTGTAAAATTATGTTGATTGATTTTCAAATAGAGAAAAAAAATATTTAGCAAACATCACTGCTTTTTTTTTTACATCATTCATAACAATTTTGCCACCTCCAGCTCCTTACGAGAACATAACGTGGCTAAGGTGGGTTTTCCCCTATCTGTGCCATGATTAAAACTCAAAATCTTTTGTCATTGGTCCTGCAGTTTGTGGATTTTTTCTTGATGTCTCTCACCTCCTTTATCAAACTTCTATACTTCATATAATTTCATATAACAAGACTTAGAAATCTCCATCTCCTGTTCCACCTTCCTTGTTAAACACTACAATTTTTTTTCTGTCTTTATTTCAACCCAGAAGCAGATGGGATTTTAGCCGGATGTGTTATCTTTCCAATTCTGTCTTTAAACTAGCAAATGAAGTCTTCCTGGAAGACTTTGATTCACGCATCTATCTGGATTCTCATCAATCTCAAAACCAGATTCCTCATGTTTGTGAAATTTGCACACTGGAAAAAAAACAAGCCCTAAACAAACAAGCAGAAAATAATACATTGGTAAGACAGATAAACTAAAACAGGAAGTGGAGGGTATAACCTCTCTTTCAGTCATCTTAGTTCTGTTTTGACTTCTTATTTTTAGTGCATATAAAGTGCTTTCACTCAGAATTATTAATTTTGACAATTATGTAAGCTCTGTCCTACTGAAATCATTGGGAATTTTGGTACAGATCTCAATTTGGGCATAAGACACATCAAAACATTGCAAAAATAATAACAAAAGGAAAACCCCAAAACTTCAACTGAATTTAATGTATAAAATGGATTACTTAACACAGTTAACTGAGCCTGCCACGCTAACAGCCTGGAAAATATTACTTGAGCAGAATGGGTGAAAGAGACAAATTTTTAAGTGTCTCTTCCTTCCAGCTGCTAGAGGCCTTGAAAAGCAGAATGAGTTAAGTTCATAATATAATTGCTTCTATCCCGATCAACCCACAGAACTAAAAGAAACCACAAAAAATTCAGTGCATCAGAAACTCAACATGAAAAGGGAAAAAGGAAGATGCAAGTCTTCCCAGCAGCAGAATTAAACCAGTGAACTCCAAATCCAGGCTTCTTAACTTTTTACATTTCTCTCATACAAAAGTGATACATAATAGAAAACTTAACTTCTGTTCTGTTTGGGTGTGCCAGGAAGCCTTCTTGCCTCATGTAAATGGAATGGCAGCTAGGCACTTCTGAAAGGAGAAGACGACAATGCAAGTCAAAACACTGTCTGGACTTAAAAGTGTGCAGGTTATCAATGAGACAGGCTGCAAGCAGAAGAGCAACAAAAACGGATGCAAGTTACAGTGAGAGGAAACCTGTCAACACACAGTCAGCACTTCAGAGCAGCACACACAACACATGGCCAAAGAGAAAATCATGATATGAGGATCATAGATCGTATCTACGATAGGCGCTTGAACTCCAAACCTTCTGTAATAAACTTTCCCCAAAGCTGACTCCCATGGCAATTACACTTTAGACCGTCTACAGACAAAAAATCCACACCAGTGACCATGAATATTTTAAACCCTGTGCTTGTATATCTGTCTTTGTAACTAATTTAACCCAAAATATGTTATCAATTGCACTGAAAAGACTGCCAGTCACACTGGAGACTTATAAACTCTATATTTACACAAGGAACGTCAAAGTGAATTTAGAGTAGGATAATGTTTTTTAGATTCTGGTTAAGGACTTGAAGGGTTAATGAAATTTTCTGCAATTGCTAAGCATTTTATCTAGGAATTTAGATCTATCTGTATCGCTCTCTGCTTGCATGTGTTTCAAACAAAAATGACATCTTTCAAAAAAAAAAATTCTGTGCATATTCTAAAGTAACACTGATATTTATTTGATATTCTCCACCTCTACTCAAACCTGCAGGAAGAATGAGAAAAACCAAATAGAACTAATGAAAAAGGTATTCTTTAAACATCTTTCTTTTTCTTCCCCATGTCTTGCACTGTCCCCAAGTAGTCACATCCTGTGCACAGGGACTTGCAAACAGAAACGCACCGTAAATGTTTGCCCTTCTAGACCATGTTTAACCTACTTCTTGGATATCAAAAGTCTTGCTTAACAAAGTCTATTTGATCTTGTGATGAACTCCTACCCTAAGCTACGCAATCTGTTACCAGTAACTTGTAACTCTTTAAGAGATGCAAACAGAGGTCAAAAGAGCAGACATTATTTTTCCAACACTGCCTACAGACTCTTTCAGACCGTGATTCCAAATTTCACTGTTCACTGACTAGTGATGAGTATCAAAGATTTGGCAGGATAAGAAAATGAGGTTTTACACTGACTTCACAAACAAGTGAAACACAGGGCAGTAATAATAAGTTTCCTCTCACAGTCCATGGTCCCTCTTGCACATCTGTGCCAAACTCTTCATTACCTCCTCTCTCGATGAAACGCTTGGCGCCTGCCTCCTCAGGCCTAGAGAATCTCTAATGTCTCAGGCAGCTATTCTGAGCAACCACAGGAATCGGTGACTCAGTGATCACCCGAGTCAAGTATAGCTCTGCAGACTAGAAGTCAAGGCTACAAGCAGTGCTTCACCTGCAAGGAATCATTCATGTTACTGAGTAGATTGAATTCTAAGGAGAATGGAAAAATCTACGTAAAAAAGAGGAAGCTGTAGAACTGAAATAGATGCTATTCTCTATTTTAGGTAAAAATTCTCTAGTATTGGCAGCAAAGCCCTTTTTGACTCATGAACTCTGCTCTTGCAAAGTGATAGAGCAGAGTATTCTGAACAAAGAATTACGCATGCATCCACAAAGTTGTCTTCTTAGCCAATTCAGAGTTTCATCTCCCATGCTCCTAAGTCAATTATAATTAACATCTGGAGTCTCTTTAAGGCAAGCATTGTTTGTACCAACATTACTTAATCTTCTGGTTAGCTTGTGCTTAAACAGTCCACAGAGGACCAAAAAAATACAGCAAGGAAGAGTTTATTTCTCGTAAAGTAACTAGAGTCTTGTTATCCTAAAGTGCTATCAGTTAATTTATGACTATCAGAGTGGGTCAGACTCTAATCAAATTGTAGAAACATTTCCAAAGTGATTATTCAATCAAATGACTAACATGGTTAATTAGGAGCCATAAACATTGCTCTGAAGTTCATCAAAGTAATGACTTGCCCAGAAAAATTACTGCTAATTAAATTGCCTGCTGCTTTCATTTCTACCTTATCTAATAAAAAGTCCAACCAATGAAATTTAGTATTGCAGTTTTAAATTGTACTAAATGCTTGACTAAGACCCAGAAGTATTTTTACAGGCTAAGCGGAGCTACTTCAAAAGAAAACATTTTAGTGTAGAAATTACAGAGCAATTACATGTTTTCTTCTCCTTAAACCATTGTTTCAAGACAACAAATAAGACAGAAGCAGGCATGAAATACTTCCAGGGCAAGATCTAAGTTTTTGAGGTGACTGATTTATCACCTTTTTGCAAGTTTTAATCTTTGAAGAAAAATGTGCCTGGATTTAGACACACAACAAGCTTACTTCAGACTGTTAGTGAAATAATTCACATTTTAAGGTTACATCAGCTCAAGAACAGCAGAAGCCCTTTAAAAAAAGCCCAAACAAACTAGCTAAAAATATGGAAATGTAAAAACATTGCTTATCTTTTTTTATCAGTTTGGAATACTTAGGGGTCATTCTTCATTGCTCTTCTTATTAACAGAAACATAGCAGTCATCTTAAAACAATGAATATGGTCTTACATCATAAACCATGAAACCATTCTTTTCCCAATAGGTGCTGTTTTAAAAATTACATGTAATCTAGACACTGCAAAAATGCCTTCTCATCTGGGACCATCACAGAGAAAAATAATGGAAATAAGCTCTGCTATGCCTTCATCAAAATACAGCCAAGCAGAAAAAGCCCAAACAGACTTTCTCAGGACAAGAAAAACCTGCTATTGAATTTAGCAGGCACAGGTTCAAAGTTTCATTATCGGGTAAGACAGCTGAGTGGTCCCTTGGTAAGGTACTTCATATTAATTATCATGTCAAAAATTAAGGGGTTAGGTTGTCTCAGCCCTGTATAACTCAGAGCAGCTAAAGAATCCTTAAATCGTCTTTTCTGATTGTTTTTCAGAGATAAGGATGAGATTTCATTCCCACAATCTCACCCTGCACAGGAAAAAAAAGAATTTCAGCCTGTATCCCTAGCCAGAATAGACACAGAGAAGATGGAGCTTCTGCAGGCAAAGGGATGAAATGACTGACTGTATTCTGCAGGATGAAGTGACTGACTGTCTTCTTCTGAATGAAGCAGAGCAAATCAGGAACTGGAAATCTGAACCAGGATCTATTCTTCAGCCGTTCCTATTTCAACCTTACACAGCCTCCCTAACTAAAGGACAGGTTGTTATGTTACACTCTAACCGTGAATTACTTTTCTGTTCACTTTATCAACATCAGCTGAAGATCTGGAGGCCCAGGGCACGCCCCATGTGCTCGTGACAAAGCACAATGTGATACAGAGGTATTGCATTGCACACGTGCGTGTGCAGAGGGAGAGACATGGAGGTGGAGGCTTAGAAGGCATGGGCCATCTGAAATAGGGTGGGAGAAGAAGGGAACTGCCTGCTCGGCCTCACCCTCCATGTGGCTGCTAAGGTGAACACTGTGGTGCACTGGCGGGCAGCTGCCTTAGTCAGGGAGCCTGTTAACAAGTCACTCAAATTCACCAAACACCTCAACTCACAGGGAAACGTGCCTGCTTCCCTACAGGGTTTAAAACAAAGTAATGACAATAAGACTGGAACCTTCTTACTGTTTTCCTGCCCACTTTTAGCACTTATACTTTATTACCAAGTAAGTCATATTAGAAGCAGTTTCCATAAGGAACTGTTCCAAAAGGAGTTGTTCCCCAAAACTTTGAAGGGATTTCACTGGCAATCCTGCAATTTCACTTATACCACATCCTTCCAAATTGTCCTTTTGGTCTGAAAAGTAATTAAGTGAATTTTAGCCCCTATTTCAGCAATTCAGAGTTTTTGTGTCTATACGGCTAGACTTAAATGTGCCACTTGTCTTCCCAGAGACAAGAAAAGCTGCACATGCAATTTCCTGCCTTTGTGTTATTGGGTACAGAAGGGCATGCACAAGCCCCCCAGGTAGCTAGGACAAACCTGGCTCCCAGATGTCACTCCCATGTGCCAGCCTGACCCTGTGCCACACACACTGGGAACACACCAGCCATCCCTTCAGTGCCTTACAGAGCTGCCCTTGCACAGTACAAGCACTTCTCTGCTATATGAGCAGGTGGTTGGTGTACTGGGAGAGGTTTTTACCAAGTGCAGAGAAAAAAGTAGCCTTTAAAAATAAAGTGTTCAAACTAGAACACATCATACTTTTGGCATTAAACTTAAAACATCACAATCCCACTGCAAATAGCTTTCTTGTTCATGGATTTCCAAGAGCACTGACAAACTGTTTACAAAGGAGCACTTCATCCACCACTGAAACACATTCAGCCTCCTGGTGGAAAGCAGCTGTTTACCACACTATTGAGAAGTTCTGACCAGCTCAAGGGTGAAGACAATAATGAAATCACCAGAAAACAGGACCTTTTTGGGTAAGAAAGGAGTTCTGCAAATGAGATCGCAACAAGTCACTAAGGTAGCACCAGGCATCACCAAGAAAAATGAATGATTTGTGCTTTTCAGGGAGAAGTAATAAATTATTCTTTTGGATATTTAAACCTGCAGAACACATTTAGATTAAAACTCATGTCTCCTGAAAAGGAGACATTCAGGTAGAAATACTGGAACTAATTACAATCTCCTTAGACAGGAATTGCTTGAGCACATTTTACTACTCAAATGCTGGTGGATCATGTCTTAGTTCAACCACCTTTAAAAGCATTATCCCCTCACAACCTATGTAATGAACAGAGTCTTACAAATTGGTAAAGTCCTGGCAATACAAAAGTCAACATTATTTTTTCAGTAGGAGATTCGGCATGAAAAATGTATGTGCCTTGAAATTACATGGGTGAAAAAAGACAACTTCTCTAAAAATCAATGTAAAAATTAAGCAATCTTTTCCCAAATCATTATGCAATTTAGAAACATTCAGAATGGAAGGTTTTATTCATTTTCTCTGTCACCAGCCTTTGCACCAGCAATCGAGGAAAAAAACCAAACTTACAAGTATGTGCACTATAGATACACATACACTTCCTTCTAAAAAATAGCTAATTAAAATTTTTAAAGTTTACTTTCTTACATATCACTTCACAAAAACTTGTCAGAGAATTGGTTTGGCTCCACCGGCTCATGTCTAAGTAGAAATATTACACACATTCAGAAAAAACCTTAAGCAAACAGCTTCCTTTCCACAACTTTGGTTTTTAGATCTATGACAACATCTAATGCATTTTGTGAGACCAGATGTCAACAGCCTGTCTAGGCAATGTGTAACTTTTTGTACAGCAGAACAGGAAAACAAAGGCTCATACATTCAGCTCTGAATTGAAATTCCACATGGAACTGATCTTTTGAGCGTACTTTAAAATCATGTATTTGCTTTTATTAACCTCAGTAACTGTAAAATATATCTTAAACATTGTTGTCCTTTGAATTCAACAAAAGACAGCAGTATTTTCTCTCTCCCTCACTCCTTTTGTTGGTAATCTTACTGCAAAAATGTCTGTGTTGCTTTTTCTCCCCCGCCCCATCCCCTGCCTGTAAAATCGAAGTTGGACAAACACTGCACGGCTGAAGTGACATATTTGAATGGAATTCAGACCAACCAGTTCCTGTTTATGTTTCTGATTTGAGAATGTAGCCTTCTCATTCACTATACATTAGAAACACACCAAGGCCATAAATGGTGTCAGGTTGCAGGCAGGCAGGGCCAAGCAGCATTAATCATTACTTTAAGGCAACTGGCAAAAGCAGCAGCTGAGGGAACACTACACCCTTCAGTTCTGCATAAATGGACATTCCAGGGTTTGGCCTGTGTGGGTTGGCTTTTTTTTTTTTTTCCCCTTCAGCATCCATTTTATGAATGAAACTTCAGGCTGCACAGAGTCCATTCATATAAAAGCTATGCTCACAGGGCTCAGTCTCTCGGGATCAATTGGTCTTGGGCAAGGCTGATGTGATTGGTTTAAGGCAGGCTTCAGCCTTCCATTACTGATTTAAAATGCAGCCTGTGTCCATTTGACCTGCCTTAATGCACAAAGAGTAAATCCAGACTGTGCTCTCAATCCTCAAATCAAATCATTAGCCAGTGCCACTTACTGTAACTGTAGATTTACAGGATATTTATCCATTTCTTTGAAAAACAGGGACTGTAGGACAATTTTTCAGATCGTATTGTCTGCTTTGAAAACAAAAATACACGTATGGTCTCCCGCCTATATACTCACATTAACTTGGTATTCAGGTTTTCTTTTATTCACAAAAATAACATTACAAACTGAATTCTAACTACAGATTTATTTCAGACAGAAACAGTGAATAGAAGAAATCAGCTAGATTGAAAGCAAGTGGTAAGTTAAATTTCTGCCTTTCACAGCAATCTTCTGAAGTTTAGGCTTCTCAAGTTTCCCTGTCAGATCTCTTATTTTCTGCTGTCATATGGTCCGACAGCAGATTTGTGTTTTAAGAGCAAGTACAAAGTCCAGTGCAGCTTAACTATTGAACAAAATCCATACTCATTCGCTGAAGCAACACAGCAAAGACAAGTTCCCAAAACACAAGGATGAAGTATTTTAAACCAGAGGGAAAACAAAACCAAAATTGAGGAGGGGAGACTTCTCAAACCTCCTAACTCAAGAGCAAAACCTCGTCCCTTCTCCCCTCCTACCTTTATGCCATCTGGATTTTCATTGAGAACAATTGTACTTCTGTGTATAAGAATTTCTTTAAGGACATAAGGAGATGCAGTTCTGAGATGTGTGTACTGAAGCACCATAGCCAGGAAAAGGATGAAGTCAGTTTTGTTTCACTGAGCATTTTATAAAACTGCATTCAAAAATACTGCAAGTATTTGCAGCCTGATAAAAAAAGAACAAAAAAAAAAAAAAAGGAAACTTAGAGAGAATTTGAGGAAAAGATTAAGCAGCTGGAAGATTTTTGAAGCAAGCTACAAGGTCTCAACGAGTCACACTGACAGAGCATACACACAATCCATCTACAGCGATTTAGGGGTGGTACATTAATACCAAGAAATTGTTTATGAAGAGGTGTAGCTGTCAGCAAGGGAATGGAACCGGTCAAAGAGAAAATTTAGGCTTATGATCAAGAAATATTTCTTAACTGTGAAGTCTGTTTGTCTGTGAAATAATCTCCCAGGGAAAAATAGTAGTAATAATACTTAGCACTCACACAGAACTTTATGTTTTCAGAGCACAGTACAAAAATTAGCCAATATAATCAAAAACAGTAGTAGAAGCACCATGAGTTATGTCACTTTAAATGCTGCACTGGCCAATGCACTAGAGAACACCCGGGAAAAAGCAAACCAGCACTGTCTCTGACTGACTTTCTCTCTTTACACTACCATCTCCAAATATCTAAACTTTTCCTTCAGAAGTACAATAGAATAATCAATTTTTTAGAAAGGAAATTGGGGGATGGGGTGAGAAAACAACCTGCAAATAAATATAATCTGAAAAAATAATTTTTTTCCCCTTGAAATTTCAATTCAACACTTTCTCTTATGCTATTCTGCTGACTCCCAAAGTTGGTTGATGACTAGGGAAGGATGCGCTACTAGGGGTCTTTTTCCACATTAATACTCACTGACTTGCTTTTCAAGAAACACCTCATCAGCTATTTGAGAGGACTCTTGCATTTCATTCTGTTTCCCATCATTAGGTAAATACATTTATAACACGGCTGGCAGAATGCTAACAACATTCCATACCTGTAAGAGCAAACTTAACAGGTTAATAAGTGTTGTAATTAACAACTTCCTGCACGAACTTTATACAAATCCTTTGCTGCAAATATGATACAGCCTTTTGCTTCGGCACTCTTGCCCTGAGTGCACGGGTCAAAACTATTTGAGGGAGGGAAAGCCATGCTGCAAACAGCTTAGCAGGTAGAGCCCCTGCTTCTTTTGTTACAGGGGTTGGAAGTTGTCTACGTAACAAGGCAGAAGTTTTCAAGAAAAGAAAAGATAATACAGCTGAATGGCCAACTTTAGGCTCTAGTAAAGCCCATTCCAGCTCCAACAAGGTTTTCCAAAGCAGCCACATTGCTTCTGACAGATTTTTGCTATTATGTATTTTTATACTGCCTATACTGAGACCCTAATCTTGTGTTCCCGTAGTTCTTCATCTAGAAATATGAAGAAAATCCCTAGGAGGTATAATTTGAACATATGTAGTACATAACGTTCTTTTAAAAATCACCCAGTTCTAACTGGGTATCCAAAACAAACAGGTTTATATATCTGTCTCTCAGCCACCCTCATTTAACAGAGGGGCAGTTCCCCATCCATTCTCACATGCAAACACAAGGTATTTAGTTGTGAGGTTTCAGGAATTAAAGGGATGAGCAACTCAGAAAGCAAGACATGGAGGCTAATAATTCTGTCTGGAGAGCTCATTCTTAAAGTGATGCGAGTAGTGTCTCAGAAGTGACAGGGAGAGAATCCAAATTTTCTAAGGTCTGTTCAAGCGTATTAATTGTGAGGCGACCCTGAAATGAAACTGTGAGAATAGCCCTGCTAATGCCTCTAACACGTTCAGGAAATACTGAATCTATCTAAATTTCAACAGAAAAATTCCTGGCAATCAGTAAGAAGTATATGCAAGCAACAATTCCTCCTCTGTTTATCTCCATTACTATTGTGTGACAAATTTCAGTTTCCAAAGACATGTTCACAAAAATTTCTCAACCAAAATAACTATTTCAATTGGGCAAAACCAAATATGAGATTTAAACTTAACAATTTGAGATGTCATTTAAAAACTTGATTTTTAGTATTAATTGGTACACACTAGATACAACTAGAGTCATATCTTAGTATATTTGCAAATATACTACATCATATAGGAAAGATTAAGCCTGTGAAGATCCTACTCAAAAATAAAGCCCTGAGGAGACAATCTGTATCAAGTTTGGCCCTTTTGTTTAAGTACCTGAATACATTACTGAATTCTAGAAGTGCTAACTGTACAGGAATGCCCACTATTAGGCCTTGTAAACAAAGGTCTTAGGAAGCCTTTTGAAGTATATTCATAAATTATGCAAAATCTCAAATTTCTGTATGTCCCTGGCTGCACTTCTGTGACTAAAGTTGCTAGATTTACTATCAAATACTAAATACATCTGTCAGCCATGAACAAAAAAAGTGCATGGCAGAAAATGTCTGATTGAACATATATAAGGCACTGTGACTTCTAGAAGTGTGGATGGATAAAGAAGAGCCTCTACTCTGTTGACATTTTTCTTTTTCGATTATCTCAAACATCTCCATTATCTCTATTCTGCAGTCGAAATTGCATACCTGCAATTACAATTACAACTAATTGATCTGCCATTTCCCATGTCATAATTAATGTCATGTTTTAATAGAGTTGTAATCATTCTATAATAATGCTTTTCATTCATCAGCTTCCCACAAAGTATAAAAGAATAGTGCACAAAAGCAATGAACTTTTATGAGCCCCTTTCAAAAACATCCCAAAAGGAACATCTCAGTGCATTACAATGAACTTTTAAAATATCTTTCTATATACTTATCTGAGCTGCCATAAAATACAATGAAAAAAAAGACTTTTTACTCTGGCATTCCTCCTTCCCTGAACATCCATAGGTGAAAAATGAAATCAATGATTCAGTGACAAATACATTATGTTTCCTAAGGGGTTATTTAATGTACTCTTAGCAAAGATGGAAAATGATGGTTTCTAGAGAACAGATGGTAACAAGACAAAATATCAACAGACCACAGTTGTTGACTGCAATTTATGGAGTGTACAGATGTGTCAACTTAAATGCAATGATTCTGAGGCCAATAAAAGTACTTCCTGATACCAACAGATTAATTTTTCATGACCACTGGTTACACAGCTATTACATTTTTAAAAACTAATCATTCATCTACAAAAGAAGCAACAATTTTGCTAGAAGATCATTATTATAAAGTGGAATGTTGTTCTTGCTGGCACAAAATAAATAGGCATGACAGGACTGGATACAAGTTTGTATATCTTCATTTCAGAAAAAATTTTCTGCTTTTTTCCATACAGAATATTCCAAAGAAAGATGAATGCCAACAGCCAATCCAGATTTAAAGTAACAGTATGCAATAAGGACATACCACTTCCGAGCCAAATGAGAAGCATGTTTACAAAAGGGCCTTTTTTTGACCTTTAATTTAACAGGATGAATAACGGTGCTTGTGAGGGTTGCAAGGGACTGGCAGTGCCTGAAGCTGCAGTCCCCCATTTATTATCCACTGCCACATGAACTACACAGTCTCTCCCATACTGCTGTGTAGGACTAGAGATACACAACTCCACAAAGCCACAGATCTCAGAACCTTCATCAATTAATGGGTTGAGTTCTGGATCTGATCCTTGTAATTCAAATCCATTTTCATCTTGTCTTATATTTCACCCTGGTCCCCTCCCTGTATAGGGCTAACTCAAATTTACCTAAGGATTGGTTCTTTGCTTGTCAAGAATAAGAAAGGAAAAAGCAGCTCTACTTTCCAAATTCTCACATTCTAACATCAAGATCAACTCTATAACAAGCACTTTACATTAATGATACCACAGAATATCCCACCAAATAGACAGTGTTAAGTTAGCTACAGAAAGAAAATAAAAAAACCGTGCTACACTACATCAAATTGCAAGATAGTTTGCCACGAGCTAAAATTTCAAAGGACACTTCAACTCAGATGCCATATAGCCTTTGGAAAATAAAATGCAAAAGCATCTAGCCAGAGACTGAGCCAGAAGGAAAGCCCTGGGAGTACAGCAGCACCAAGAAGAAGAGGGAGTCAGACTGAAGTGAGACTGAAGTCAGACAGAGCCATCCACTCCCCCTGCCCAAATCAGCATGGATGTGTATGAAAGCAGCATACTCTACTTCAGAAGCATAGCTGGGACATGCTGAAATCCCTCCCTTTCAACAGTGTGGCATACACAAAACAGGACCGAGGCAGAAACTGAAGAGGAGCTGCCGAAATCACTTACACTAAAACTGAAAAACATTTTGATTGCATTTTCTTAGCTCCATACCAATCAACTGTTTAACCCCACCTAGTGCACTCCACATGTTTTAAACTCAGCTTCTTTCCATACCACCTTTCCACCTTTCTTCTCTGTAGCTTCCTTCACGTTGTTACTTGGTACTCACTACTAAACTTCATTTTTGACTTCCTAATTCTCTCTCTGTTTTCCCAAGTACAGTATAAATATTACATTGCAATCGTGTCAAACATTTACAATGTTATTCCCCTGACTTAATTTTCTATACTTTCTCTAGCTTATCTTTTCTATTTTAATCAGAAGCTGTTGAGGGCAGACTCTGCCGCCACCTCCTCTGTTTTGTACTGTCTGTAGAGGAATAAGGTTCCATTCCAGTTGCCCCATAAGCACAATCATAATAAACATTATTAATAGCAACAGCGTGTTCTCTACATCAGCAACCTGGCATCTCAGATTATGTACCTCTACAAAACACAGCAGTATGCACAAACTGAGAAGCTGACACCAATTCGGCCAATTCTTCTCCCTCATCGGTTTTATAGCTGTATAAACCCCACTTCAGTGGAGTTACTCCTGATTTAAAGTAATGCAAGCAAGAGGAGAAAGAGTCCTCTATTTCTGGCAGACAAATGGAAGAACTCATAAAATGGAGCACACAAATTCAGAGGTCAAAGATGAGCTAGAACAGAACAAGTTCCCACTTAACGAAGCAGATTTGCACCCATGACTTTGTTCCTCGACTTCTTTAGCACGTACACTTTCTGGACAGAGATTTCTAGAAAATGAAACCCTTTAAAGGGCAAGCAATGGTGGCACGAGTCACACTGTATTATGTAGCAATCTTAATATTTTGTAAGCTGTCCCAGACATAATTTGTGAGATGTAAGTGTCAAAAGAGTTTCAATTCATACGATCAAAATATCAATAGCACCGGCTTGGACTCATATATTCCTTTGCTATGCAGAACTAAAGGAGAATCTCACCTACCTGAATCATATGCAAAATCCCTAGGTTCCTGTTTAATCATCAAAGGAGGGGGGAAATTCTGACTGGCTGCACTGCCAACCATAGCGTTGTGTTCATAAACTGGATCGTGGTACTCCTGCTTAAAACCTTGAGGCGGGAAAGGGATGTTTGGTTCAGACATCTGGCGCTGATATATTGGACGTCCTTCCCTTGGCATTGCAGGCAAAGGTGGGAAAGAATTGCAAGGTTCAGAGAGCTGGCGGCGAAATCTAGAAGACAAATTAGAGAGGTCATGTAAAGGACTTGAGCTACGTTCCATTTCCCAAAGATCTTCACAAGCCATTATTAGCGGCTGTCACCACTTTCTCAGTAACAGACATTTTGCTTATGATCATGCCAAGTGCTCCCATCAAGATCACTGTCATTGTACAACAGCGGCAAGCAAAGAAACAAAAATCCCACCTATTAATACCAGCTCTAAGACCTGTCCCCACCACATCCTCTTTGGTTTCAATATCTTCTCTCAACAGAAGAGGCAAACAGGAAATGCACCAGCTTCAAAACAGCTGACATTCTACCACAGTAACATGAAGGAGGTGTAAGTAGAATTCTCTGCTCTTTCACAAGTGTTAGAAACATCTTGCTTGTACTCCAATTTACTCTTACCCATCTTACTCTTACACGGAAACCACTCTGACCACAATAAACACATTTTGAATAGAGTATTGTCTGCTCTAACATTTGGAAACATTCCAGGGTAAAAGTCCACTGTTCGGTCCTCTTGGGGCTAGTGTCATGAGAGATCGACTCGCAAGGATGGCACTGCATTCCAACAGGAAGGGAATGTCAGCACTTCAGTAAAAGGAGATGGTACAAATTTTTGCTACAAGAATTAATTACTCTCCTGCCTTAACCTTTCCCCTTAGTCATTTCTACATGAAAGTTGTAATCTGTACAAGCCACACTGCCCTTCGCTATTCCCAAAAGCTCTTCAGTTGGTATAAAAGAAGAGAATTCAGTTTTAAATTAAAATTTGCTGCTTTCAAGAACCTATGCTTGTTTTTTCTTCCATAAAACCTGTCTATCTGAACTAAAAGTCTTGAACGTAATTACTTGGACATCTGCAGGTTCAGAAGCATACAGAAGAATACAAGGATGCTGTTTTCCCACTGGGCCCTGATGAACTGCATGATGTCTTCCTGTTATCTCCTGCAGATTACCACAGTAGTAACCACCACAGTAGTAATACTGTGCCCCCACTAATCAATGGCAGATGCAATGTTCTTACAAACTGCTTACTAGTCCCGTTATCACTTATTATAAACAAAACACACGTTAAAAAAAAACCCAAAACCAACAAAAACAACCAACTTGTGCCTTCCTTTGGAAGCTTCTTGCTGTCACACTAAAAAAATGAAGACCTAATCATTCTTGTGTTTCCTGTACTTTGGATCTGAACCAACTTTGGTTCATGCAAGCAAAAGACTTTCTCTTGGAGAAAATTGTGTGAGTGAAGCACGATGCAGGGGTTTGATTGGACAAGAAATAAAATCCTTGACTATCAACTCATAGGTAGTACATGTTTCTGAAACAATTTAAACTCTGCTACCATCTGTCATAATACTGCTGTGACTTGTTCTGACAAATATTTACTATCATAGCTTAATTATAAATACTGTGGAAACTACAAAGATAGAAGTTATTACAATGTAGTAGTGGAGACAAAATGAATTTTTCTAATGCTGCTGTAAATACTATATTTTTTGCAGTAAAAAGAGTACTGCACTGTAACATTGGGTTTTGCAATTCCACCTACACCTGCAGAAAATAAACTTAGAAACTCAAATGTATTATGAAACAGTTAGGCTGACTGGCACTGCATTCATTTCCCTCTTTTCCTTTTTTCATTAGCCAAAAAAAGAAGCAGAAATTATCATTAAGAACTGTCAAGGAGTGAATCAGAAAATTGCAACTTGAAGATAAAATAAGAAACAGGCTCACTCACAAAGCCTCAAAGGAAGTTAATAATACTTGTTGTACTGGAAGCTTTGTATGGAATCAAGCCATTTGTTTATACAAGTGGATTTGTTTCCTGTTGGTACTTGTTAGGACCACTTATCGTTCATATATTCATGCCCTGTATAAAGATGTATGGGCTGTACGTACTAGATACTAATGCTATCCTATGCCCCCAATGCGTGTTCCAAAAAATTGTGCCTTGAGTTACAGATTCATACATGAACTGATATAGGCAGGTCATTTGTTTAAAAAACATTTTCTGAATACACTTGTTGTAGTAGTATCTCATCTTGTAAATCAGGAAAATTTGAATTTCGAAAAAATACGAAGTACATATTTGCTTCAAAGAGAAGATTCAAAACAAATAAGAAAATGGGGAAGAAAGTCTTCCACTACAATTCCACCTTTCTTTAAAAAAGGAGAAAAATTAGTTTTGGGGTTTTTTTGCTTGAGTCAGCTATTTCGGATTTTACTAGAACACATGATGTTCTATAATAGAAGGAAAGCATTAGTGAAAAATGCCCTAAAGAACATGAATATCGAAGACGGGGGAGAGAGGGAGCAGAAATCATGTGAAGAGCCTACAAAGCTTGCACAGAGCAAGAGTTACGGGTACAGAAGCTATACTAAGGTGTATGCAAATGTCTATAAATACTCAAGTTAGGGCTGGCATACAGGTTCAGTGCTCTCTTTACAAGTGGCTTTATAACAAAATTTTTTTTTTCAGCTGAAAAATCTTACTACTGTTCTCTGCACGTAAGCCATTTAGCTTCTGCCGATTTCAGTCTTCTGACAGCTTGACTTTGCTGTATATACAGAAACACATTTATCCACCATCCTGTAATCTAAACCACTGCCTGACTTCACTGGGGGCCTTTGTGGTTAGACCACAGTCCACGGCTGGGGAGGAGATGGGGTCTGTGGCAGGTGAAGGGGCCGATTCAGTGTTTCCTCACCGCCAGAAGGGCTTGCAGAGAACCTTGGTGGTATTTAAAGCTATCTCAGCAGAGCACAAACCAGCAATATTAACCTTAGCAACCTCCTTCAGAAGTGATCTGCGCAAATCTCTGGAGATAATAGCCCTTATTAGAGCAGAAGCATGCAAATCACACTCCTAAAAACTGTTTTTCTTTTCAGGTCTTTTCTTAATTTGATAATGGTTAAGAGGTAAGACAAGTTTCTGAACATATGTCTCTTTACACACCATTGGAATTTTAAGTGTTCAAGAGCAATCACAACTCAGCATACAAAACCAGGTTCATGCAATAAAGGTTAGGGTAAATAAAATTCCACAAACAAGTGTTTGGACTGAAAAAACAGGGAAATCCACTGACCATATCTGTTGCAAAACTGAGCTAAGAAAGACAGTTGTCTGGGGATTTCTAACATATCAAAACAAAACAGGGTGACTTAAGGACAGTTTAGCTTTAATTCTAGTCTCTAGCTCTTGTGGCTTTTACTCAGACTAATGTTATTCAAGCACAGTTTATGTTGGCATCTTTTTTTGAAATGCTACATTACAAAAGGGCTTGGAAAAATGATCCACCCTTCCAAAGAATATTGTGAAGCAGGAACACTGTAACATGGCCACTTATCGCTTAGATAGGTGAACTGCTTAGCAAGAGGCCAGATATTTATAGTTAGGAACATGCTTGCTAGTGACTTCAACACCTCATAGGGCTTTCTAGCCTCAAGTGAATCACAGAACGATAGAATAGCCCAGGTTGGAAGGGACCTTGAAAGACCATCAGGTCCAACCTTTCATGGGAAAGGGAGCCTAGATGAGATTATCCAGCATACTGTAATCACCTTCACAAGACAGATTCAGAAGGTAATTAAAATTCTGTCACTGCCAATATGGGCTCCTACACTAGTGCAGCAAGCTGGATGCCAGCCTTTCATAAACACACACATTTCTGACACTATGAACCTTGCTGGTTTTCACCTTAATCCCCCAACGTAAAAGGGAATAGTTGTGGGCAAGAAGCTAGTACTACCCGATATAAGAGAGTTGTAGCCACAACTGAAACACCTTCTGCGTGGGTCCTTCACGCGTTTTGTGTTTTACCTGTGATCCATAGGGAAGCTGTTGTCTTGAATGGACTGGGATGGAGGGAGGTGGGTAGGGAAAACGCGGTCAGGTTTAGGAGTCTGAGCGGAGTTTGGGGAGGCATGGTGCAGTGGTGACACAGGAGTGCTGGATGGCGTCGGTGGGTTGGAGGGCCTCATTCCCACTTGTGGTTTCTGATCATAGGCACTATTAGTAAGGCAAGGGAAAAGCAAGGCAGGTTATTTTTTCCAAAGAAAGAAGAAGAACCAAAACCATAGCATCTACATCCAGAAAAAAATCACCACAAGTACCCCATTTAGAAGCTTTTGATTATAGTTAACTTATTAACCAGTTTGGGGCAGAAGAATTCTCTACTTTACACTAAGAAGAGCACAGAAGAAGTCATGTTAGAGGCAAGTGATACAGCACAGCATTTTCTTCTCCGGGGCAGTGCAATGTGGTTTTTTTAAAGGACTCAGTCTTATAGTCACATTCTAACAGGAGGTATACAAAATACATAAAAGTAGAAGCACTTGGACTAGAGCACAAAGAGCTGACAGTGCCTGTCAAGATTCTTTTTCTTTTGCACAAACCACAAAGTGAGACAGTAAAACAATACAGCCAGAGGGAAGGGATCTGACCCAGAAAAACAATGCTATGCTGGCTTAGCTGCCCATACTAGGATGTCAGCAGCCTCTCCCAACAGGTTTTTTTTTCCCCCTCTCTCTCAAAAATAAACTGCTGGTCCTACAAATACATAGATGCTATTTTCAAGGGTGTCTCAAATCAGGAAAGGACTTGAGAACACTTTGATCATCCCTGTTTCTAACCAGGAGAAATGTAGACATAAGGAATATAGGAAGCACAAGCTTGCATACTTTCCTACATCAGGTCCCCTAACACCCATCAAATCCATCAATGGATTAATTTGATTTTTGAAACCAAAATCACTCCTTATGATTGGTAAAGGTGTCTGTCTTTTCCTTTTTTTTTGCCCCTATTCATATCCAAAAGTTAAATGTTATAATGCTTTAAGTGCTAGCAGTTTTTGTAATACATTAATGACAATCAAAACTCACAAGCTAGATGAAAGATTTTAAAATAGACTGAAACGTCAATAAGAAATCCTTCACTGCTGACACTAACAGAAGGAGTGGCACGTAAATGCAACCAAAAGAAAGTCAATAAGGAATGAAGACGTATCAAGCCCCTCCACCCCCCACAAATAAATAAAGCTTTTATTATCTATGCCTATAAAAGTAGACAACTTGCTTTTGAGTAAGTACCAAAGATGCAGGGACTAATGAAACACGGTTTTAAAAGGTAATCACCCATGAATATACACATACAACATCTGCAAAATTTGTCAAATACCTAATGTGTTGCTCAGACCTGCCAATCTCTTGCCTGTTACACAGATCTCTCTTTCCTAATGTGCATAATGCATTTTGAAAGTACTTTAAACATAGCTCACAGAAAACAAAACTTCTATTTCACGCTTGTACCCTGGGTTTTTAAACTCTGGCTATCTCCCATGGAGGAGGAATGGAAGATGTGCATTTTGATGAAAAACACTGCTTTAAAGTGATTATGTAAGTGTTTGATACAACTGTAAACAAATCCATCAGTGTTCATCAGCTAAATGCATTATCTCATCAGTCTGTTATCTGCTGAAGAGGTAACTTTTGTAAGATCTCTATTATGGTTTTATTACTCTTTAGTCAGTCCTCATTTAAATCAGCAGTTCTCACTGCAAAGATGCTCCTGATTGCTTTACCTGACATTGTACAGGCACTTTTCCCCATAACTGAACTTGAATGGTTGCTCTTGACTGCAAGCGGAGCCAAGTTCCGAACATGGGCTATGGGGTTCCTTCTTGATTTTCACAGGGAGACCGTGAAAAGCCACTGGAAAGAGAAGGAAAATGCAATTAAAACCCAAGTGCAATATCAACAATTAGCTTTCCCAAGTAAGCTAGACACTGCTAATTAAACACATGATTAATTAAACCATTGTAATAATAAAAACAATATAGGAAATAAACATTTCAAATATTTCTTTGAGTGTCAACTGAAAAATAGGCACCAGAGATCCTTCACATTGGCTATTATCACTTCTATTGTTTAATAGAATGATGGCCAGCATCCCATCTCATTAGCAGGAAAATAACAGCCCACTTATATTTGGCTTAACTACTGTAAATGTTGTCAGAAGCTAAATACTTCCCAGGCACCAAATGTTTCTAAGTAATATCAGTGAGGTAGCTTTTAGCTATAAATGCAATAGTAGTCCACTCCAAAGAGTGTCACACAAATGACTCCAAAATAAATTTCAGATACATCAGCCTCAAGTAGATGATCAGTAACCTTTCTGTCCCACAGAAGGCTTGAAAATTTGCAACAAAATTCTTGAAACTGGATTATTATATGCACCTTTAATTATAAGTAACATCTAAAAAAATTCAGAAGAAATGGCTTAAGTAATTTTTCTTAAAAATAAAAAAGATAAAATCCTGGCCTGACCAAACTCAATAGCAAATGTGATATAGACACAAACTGAAAAAAAAAAAAAAAAGGCCATACTTTTTAAAAGCTAAAAAAAACCCAGAGGAGGTGTGACAGAAATGCAGCATTAATTAGAAGCACAAGTTGGTCTGTGTTAAGAAAAAGGCCAAAGGTAAACACAAGGTTAACTAGCAAATTAGTTTATGCCAGACAACTTTCCTTATTTCATATTCAACTTTAACTAAAATTAAAGTAGAAGAAAATTCAATGATCACCTGACGCTGACAAACACAAGTAAGTGGCTAGGAGGACAAAGGACTAAAAGACAGGTACGTAAGAGCTTGAAAACATACCTGTCAAGTTTTAAATAAAATGAGGTTGTAACTACATTTTTTAACTCTGAGATGCCTAGAGTTCAGAGATAATTTTGTCATTGATTTTTGATGTTGTCACCAAAACACCATAGTATGAATATTACATTCCAGCCTGACGCAGACACTTGTATCTCCGTGAAAATCCATGTACACGCAGCAGTTCCTGTTAGGCAATCTCAGCACAAAGTCAGGCTATGATTATATACCATTAAGTAGCATCTTGCCCCTTCTCTTGCACCTGAACTTGGGAAAGACAATTTGTTATACACTACATATTTTCTGATATTAATGCATCTGCATCCACACACCAGTGTTCAGTGGGGACATAAACGAAATGCTGTCTAAGAAGTGAGCATCAAAACCACTAAACTCTGGCATCTGTGAGTTAGGTCTGGATTCCAGACTTTTGCCATGGGTTTTCTCATGGCTGGGCAATGTTCACAGAACTCTTTCACAAACAGATCCTCTCATACCCTATTACATGACAGCTTCTACTACTGCCTTTCAGTTGAGTCATCTGCAACATAACACTATGCTATTTTGCCACGTATTTTCACAAAACTCACAAGAGTTAGCAGAAAACTGCTATTCAGCTATTATATTTGGTGGATAATAGTTATTTGGAAAGATTAGAAAGGAGAAGCAGACAATAAAACACATACAAATGCATATGCACAGCACAGCACCTTAGGAAACAGAGATGGAAAATGTGAACATCACACAAAGAAAAGAATTCTTCCTGAATAAAACTATCTGAACTTACACTAGAGAGAAGACCACATGGACTTCTTGAAAAGAGATTCTCAAATTCAATAATATGACAAAATGCAGCCCAGTCAGGTTTCCAAAGTAATCGCAAAGCAGACTGATATCCAGTAGTTTGTTTCAGGATCTTGCTAGTGAACTTTTACTGCTGACTCTCTTTTGCCTGTCTTGGTCAAATAATGCATGCCACACATTTAATGCATATGATGGGCCCCACAACTCTGGGATGGTGGCTCTAATGCAAAGGTAGGCAATCTCTTCAACTTGAACCAGAAAATTAAAAGACAACTGCAACAAGACTCTTTTTTAAAGCCAGTATCACATATTTGCACAAAGGCCACATGCTGCTCTATTTTTTTTCTTTAATTTTTACTTTGCTACTTCCTTGGAGTTAATCTGTTATGAAAAATTACTTCCCTTATTTATTTTTAAATAACGGGAGTACAGAGACTCCCACACTACAGCCCTGTGCGGAGAACTGGCTGGGTATTTCATCACAGCGCTGAGAGCCTGAACGTCTGCTAACAGGCAGTTTTCCAGCTCACTGGCACAGGCACAAGTGAAAGCAGCACATTCATTTTGTGCAATTTGCTTTACCTTCCCACATGGAGTTGGTGCATGTAAAAGGCTGTTAAGTACTAAATTATTCCTTATCAAATCACCATCATCTGGAGTCATGATCAACACTAATTAAATTACTTTCACTGAACACGGCTCCAGCCTGCTGCCTCAACTGCGAGGTACATTTTATTTTGCTTACTGTACAGTCCTAGCAAGGTACAGGGCACAGTGCTAGAAGACATCTGTGCTGTAGTTTTAATTAAAGTTTACCTCACTTTCCACCCAGCTTTATAAGCTAGGGTAAAGTGTATCAAATCAAGTACATTAACACCTTCACTTCATTTAGGGAAAGCATTACAGACCAAAGTGATTTTATATTAGATCTTTATTTTAACTACAGCCAGAAAAACAATGTAGCTGTAAAATTTAAAGCCTTCCTCAGGCAGTCCCCTGATACAGTCACCATGCTAAGCTTTATCTGTAACTCCTTTAAGTGTACACTTTTAGAGGTATAAAGGAAAAAAGATAGGCTGATAAAAATACTTACTGCATTTTTGGGGGGCTTTCTTGAAGGCTACTTGCCCTTTCAGACCATATCTTAAGTGTGGCTGAAGACGACAGACTTACTTTAACAATAAAATTTCAGACATTCAAAGCAGCTTTTGTATCATCACTGAAACCCTCTGCCCATCACTTCTGATTTTAGTGTGACACTCATTCTATAGTGCATCTATTAAAAGAGAAGTTAAACATACACTGTTTTGCTAAACTGGATTTTATATTATGTTCTCAATCCTCTTTCTTTTGAGGAGAGCAGGGTTGCTTATTTATACAATCTAATTTTAGTGCAGCATACCAGCTACCAACACATTCAAATTAACAAAATGACATTTTAAACAACCAGCTCCTCACCACTTCTTTCTTCCTGATGGTAAATTCCTTTTACTTAACCCTAGAACAAGAGTCTCAACCCTATTAAATTAACGGGCTCTCTGCCTTAATAAAGATCTTATTAAGAAGTGACCAAGGGCCAAGATTTCATCCCGAGTGATTACTTACAGATAACTACCTCTGAACTTGAAAGGCAAACAATCTTACAACGTGTATTTAGATGGATGGCTTCAACACCTCATCTCAACTACCATGCAAAGTCAGGCTTATCAGTATCAGAAACAGACCCCTGCCCCACAGACCCCGTCTGGAGCATCTCTGAAGCCAACACAAGAGATATAAGGCAAGCAGGAGGACTGTTACCATCTGTAGCAAATTGATGAAAGTATAATACATTACTGTATGCATATTCTCTGTGCATAAATACATCTATTTATATCTGCAGAGTAAAAGGGCTTGCATATTATACATAATGTGCTGTTGTACAGACCTAGATTTTATACAAAGCAATAATGATTTCACCACGGAGTAAACTCCCATGTAACATGCAAAAACACAGGGTTAAAACATGCCATCCTTCCTTCAGAAGTGCTGTTCTCCTTTGCTATCTGTCAACAGCCTAATCCCTGAACATTTTGTTCATAACACCCAAAGAAGATTCAAATGAAGAATGATTTTATTAAGAACTCTGAAATCAAAGGAGGAATTGGTTTGTCTCAGAGGAGTCTGATATGTACACTTTCTAACCTGAGAAACAGGAAGTGTACCACCTCTGTACAGATAAAACTGAATTTACTTCTTATGAGAAAGCCCTGAAATGCACTGCATTAAGCAAAGGCTTAAAATATTTTTCAATTCAAGAGCTGATTATTCAAGATGAAGAAATGAGGAATATGTTACATGAAATGGTAAGTCATTTCTCCTTCGAACAAAAAGTAAGATTTTTAACTTTCAAACTTCAGATTCCCGCCCAGAACACACGATAAAATCTTACTTTATTTTCTGAAGAATTGTTTTAAACATACTTTTAAGAGCCATGAAATATAACTGGTAATTCAGTGACATCGGCCAATGGCAGGTGATGTTGACTCCACTGACAAAAGAGACAAAGATGTCCTATCTAACACTTGTAGGTCAAGAGCATGTACTATATGGTATAAAATCAATTGACAGCAGTTGATTTTATACCACATTTGCTCCTGCTAGTGAACTCCAATGTCTCCTAAGTAATACTACATTCACATGTATTAAGTTTGAGGACTTTGAGTACCTGAAGAGAAAAGGAAGTAACAGTAAGTCATGGTCTAAAACATGCTGTTTCTGAGCTGCTTTTCAAATTTATGCTCTCAAATCATTCTCTAAACCCGGTTCTGTAAATTAACTCACCAATTTTTATCATTGATTGACGGAAAATTTTTAATATGCAATGTAAGTTTTGAGAGATTTCTTGGACACATTTGAATATAGGGGACTTCACTCAACCGCAAGATGAAGACAGATGCAAAAATACTTAAGCTAATACCACTGAAACTCCAGGTACCAGACCGACTGAGGTGACCCAAGATAATACTTGGTAACATTACAAAAGCAAGAAGAAAAGGCCCCTGTACTGATAAAGCCAGCACTGTCACACTTTAAATCTATCTCTCAATACACACAGCAATGCAGCAGGCACTTCAGATACATCAGAGTCTCTCCAAGATTCTTTTCCAGTACATTTACCTCTGCCAAGCCCTCCCCTTCCCCCAACACACAAAAATCCATTACTAAAGGGTCTAATCTCAGCTATCAGCACAGAGTGCCTTTTATGGAGCCATTAAACCATTTCTCTTGTTTACAGTGCCTGAAGAAAGATGTGAATTATGTCTGTGACAAAACAGGCGATAACATTTCTAAACTGCTATCAAAATGCAAACTGAAATACACTTAAGGACAGGGACCCTAATTTGTGTTTTTGCCATTTTCCTCGCTCACTATAACTTAACAGCACTCACCTGATGATTCAAACAAATTATTTATGCTGTAAGTACAACAGGTAGGCATAAAAAAAAAAAAATCTGCTTTCAAACAGTTTATTGAACGGTTCGTCAAAGAGCGTAAAATGCTAGTTACGTCTTAGTTGATAGTAATGACCTAGGTGCTCTTATCAGTAAACATTTTTAAAAAATCGAAACACAACACTGTGGATTCATATAAGTCCTGAAATGCCCTATTTTTGCAACGGTCACCTTAACATTTGAATCATACATTCAGTATAGGTATTTGCATATCTGATGCACTGAGCTATGAAAGTAAATACTTTCTCTATAGCTTTCTAGGTGGGAATGCCAGGCTTTATACATATTTCCCAAAGAGGTTTCAAAAATGTGCATTCAACTCATGAAACAAAAGTCTTCTGAATTCTGGAAGGTATTTATTGATTATTTACTTCTAGATCATTATGATTTGAGCTTTAGACCTTTGTAGACAGCTGCACTCTAAATTTCAACAATCATTTAATAAGCATCAGATTGAAGATATCAGGATGCCAAAGCAGGGTGCTCTTTCAATTTCATTGTACTATATATTTTGATGAGAAGTTTTATTGGTAACTTTGAGATGCTCAGGAGTCATCAGCAGCAGGTATCCGACATAGCTGACCATTCATTCATACTCTGGAGCTTATAGTGCTGCAGCTGGATGTGGTATGCAGCCTAGTATATTAACAAAACCTAAAATGAAAACATCAGTTAGGAGAGGTGACAGATGAAGAGAGCTGAGACAGTAAAGGCTGGTAATCAAGTATTTCCAGCTAAACTGTTCCCAATGATTTTGAATTAAGTCTATAAATACATAAGACTGCTACAGCTGAAGACAGAAGTGACTGCAAGCATGGATGACTGAGGCAAGATCTTCAGTTTTCACCCTACATGATCTCTTGCAAAAAAAACGTTTTGTTTCTGACCACTGCAACAGCTGCAGAAATGAGCAAGACTTGAAGACTGTGGACTGATTTAAAAGTGGCTGAACAGATTACATCTACACAGACTCCACCAAGTTCTTCAACCATTTATCTGTCAAAGTCACCTCTATCAGATCTTAGCTGAGCTCCAGTCAACTGGATTTCATTTAGGTCCTGCTCTCTGCCAGATACTGGAAGAAGTTGGTGGCAAATTGGATATCTGACACACAGATATGTATCATCACTGTGGTTTCAGAGACTATCCTGGCAGTTTATAGAAAAAACATAGACAAGAGACCTGAACTTTCACTGCCTTACAAATGGAAGTTGCTAGCAAGAGAAGGGAGGATGGAGATGGGAGGAATCTATGCTTTCCTGTCAAGAACCTTTTTGAAGAAATACATGATCTTGACATTATTCTCCATTTTACGGTTGCATCTAGAAAACTAGAACTCCTTCAAGATGCGGAATTCAGACCTAAATACAACTGGGCTCCATCTAGACTCACCAAGGAGTGACCGTTCACCTGAAACAGCCTGCATGTGTGTTTGAGTATTTGTGTGCACACAGAGTCAAATGAAAGTAAGCATACTGAATGTGCAAGCATGGCTCTGCAATGATACATTACATATGGTCAAAATATGTGTAATACGGTAATAAAGAGTAGAAAGCTTTTTCCTCTTCAAATGGATATGTATAACTAGGGACAAAATGGGGAAGCAGCATGCGGAAGAAACTAACTCATAAATGCGTGAAAAAGTGTTCAATAAAAAGCTAGTTCTTTCTTATGTGGTAGCCTGACTCTTAAGTCCAGAGAAGGAAATCTCTGGATAGCCCTTAACACAGAGCATGCTCTGCCACTCCTTGTCTCAGTGCTCTTTCCCAGAAAGTGGGACTTCATGACTGGGCAGTACTTGGCAAAGCTGTTATATATGATTCCATCAATTCAGTCTTCGCCTTGGCTTCAGATCAGATCCTTCCAGCCCCTACTAGCTCAAAAGATAGAAACAGCATGGGACCTCATTTTTTGGAAGCTAGTTCTGAACGATGAGCCCAAGCACCAGCTTTCAAAGCCAACTGGCAAGAATAGAATACGTGGGCAAGATGGATCTATTTGAGAACCTTGTTTAACAAAAAGAAAATACCAGCTTTGAAGTAATCTGTCACCTTTACTGGAAAATATGCAACTACAAATGCACTTCAATAACAGTTAGAACTCATGCTGCAAAATGAAGCAAATTGCTTATTTTCTCTTCCAGACTAAAGTTTACAATACTGTGCATCTCAATTAATGGCCTACTTGAATGTTGCATCGTAAAAACGCTACGCAATAGTATAGTCTTTACAATCCTTAGTGGGTGGGAAAGGATGGGGGGGAAGGTGAAGAATAAAAGAATTCCAGAACTGTGAATTTTGCCCAAAATTGTGGTATTTTGTTCCCAAAGCCTACATGGACTGTTCTCAGATGACATGGTATGAGAATAGAAAAAAAATACTGATTTTGAATTTGAATTAGGAAAAAAGTAGCAAGTGAAAATGAACTGCAGCAAAAGCCGGAATTTGTTTTCATTTACTACCAAGGAGTTGCAAGATGGAAAATAACAGCTCATTTTCCTACAATTGATATTGGGAAATTCTGGACATTAAGATCTACAGTAATGTATCCATCTTAGCAAGTACTGTTTGCTAAAATAACTCACTTTGGAGTGAGAGGTTTTTTTCTTTCCTAATTTTTAAGCAAAAAGCATTACAGATTAATAACTAAAAGACAAAAAAATGCATTAATGAAACTCAATTTTAAATTAATTGAATCACCTGTTCTTCTCATAATCATATAGATTATGTTAATTCTATATATTCACCATAATTATCCTTACTATGATCTGGCATTAACATGAAGTCTTTGAGACTATCACCTGAGACCAAACAAAGAGTTGAAATAGATAACAGAGAAGAGTTCACTGTACCTATAGCATACCAAGTTTGCATCAGTACCCATCAGGCAGGTTTATATGAGGGCATTTGTACACAGGGAAGAGGTGACCAACAAAATCATCACTATAATACAGGCATATGCCATTTCACTGCAGGACAGCTTATTTGACAATTAAACATGATGGCCCTGCCCCTGTTCAGCAAAGAAATTCTTCTGGAAGCTTCCTCACAAAAGAAAATAAGTGTCATTCTTTAACTGGAATGTTCTTACCTAAAGCTTGTGTGCTAAGACTCTAAAAATTTTTGCCAGTATAGCTATTTCTGGGCAGCTAACCCAAGACCCCCCTGCCATGACAGATGTAGCCTCCCTGAGAGGTGGAGGGGTTCCCAGTTAGTGTGCAAGAGGAAGCACAATATTAGAGGTTATTCCCATTCAGCTTAATAATTGGTTCACTGCTATAAATCTGCATTTTTAGTGCAAGATATCCCCGATTTGCTTGTCTGTGCAGTTGCAATTTCTGGAATGCTCATTAGTTACTGAGGGTACACCTGCAGCCTTCTGACACTGGAAGTGCTGAAGGCACCACTGAGATAATTCAGATATTTGTAGCCACTTGGCTTCTCATTTAAAAGGACCATGTCAGATGAAAACTGCATAATATATACACCGAGTATATTCAGTATAACAAAAATTAAAAAGCCCACCTGAAAGGGTAAGCCATCTGACTGGGGGGTAAGGGGAGTAGCTTTCAGTAAATATCAATAAAAGAAACTACCCACTAAATGCAAAGGTAGAGCAATTCCAAGCAAATTTTTGTAGAGGCTTCTAGTAAACACCTAGTTAAGGCACTATAGGTCCTTTGTCACATATTGACAGTGTATTTGGGCAGCTGCTACCTGGCTGAACTGCCACATGGTATTAGAAGACTGTCTCTACTCTTCTACCCTCAAGCACGGAACATTTTGGCACAATTTTGGTTAGTTGACCCCTCTTTGCCTCTATGCCCAAAAGATTTCCACTTTCCAGTTAAGAATTTTCTAGAAGGTATTTTCAGGCAGCAGGAACTGCAGTTACCAAAAGAGTTTCTTAGCCTCCAAAAGAAGCAATCCCACGGAAATGTTGTCACAAGGAAATGTTGTCATTGTTTTATTCTGATTTATGTCCCCTTCCTGCAGCGCTCCCCTTCCTTTCCAGACAGTTTACCTGTCCAGCTGTAGGAGACTTGAGTGGAAAGTGCTGCCAGAGGGTCTCTGCCTCCCAGCAAGTACCTCCAGGGCAAAAGGGAACCTGCTGACAAATACCACGGGCACTGGATAACTGAGAAGATCACAGGGAAATTTGCAGAACATTGGTGGGAGGGAGAAGGGAAGGATTAAGCTAGGAGGAGTGAACTGGCTCACTTTGATGTCTGAAGAGAGCAGGTGAGGCAGGACGAAGAGCTGTCCCTGCCCCCAAAATAAACAGAGGCTTAGGGCTCTCTGGAGGAGGAAGCGGCAACCTAATAAAATTAAACCAGCTGGGTAACAATTGAACTAAAACACGTGGATAGCTGAAGATGATTGTAGGGAGGGAAAAAAAAATCTAAAGAATTTTTAATCCCTCTATACTGGATCTGCAACCTCCACGACCACACAACCAGGGCTGCTCCTCACCTGCATTTGCTTTCCATGTTAAAATCCTGGGAGATCAGGGGCATTTGTTCCTACTGATTTGAGCCTGCTCCAAAGGCTCCCAGGCACAGTGTAAGAAGAGGCAATCCACCTTTAGTGCTTCAGCTAAAGAGGAAGTTCTTAATGTAAAATCAAGCCTGGGAGAAAACTTAAATTGTATTCCTACCTGGGAATTATCAATAAAGTTAAATGCAAAGAGAAGAGCTGGCCACTATATCAGGGTCTGTGTGCTTTTCTGAGGACAGGATTTCCATTTGCAGCAATTTTCAAAATTTAATTTAAATTGTGAGAGGTAATGGCTAAGCACTGAGTAACTTCCATTACTAAAATATCCAATAATATCCCAGCATTTTACACATACACATACACACACACACTTTCCACTTCAGGTAAATCTGCAGTTTGACTCTTTCAGGTCTGGATTTAAATAGGTTTTGTAGAGACAGAATGATGAAGAAAACTCTGGAAACTATAACAAGCATTTTTCCCAAACATAAAAATAAACTTTAAACCACACCATTTTGGTTTTTTTCTATTTATTGTTTCAAAGGTGTCATCAGCTTAGAATTTAGGAAAGATGCCCCCAGCAGAAAACAAACAGGAACTGATTCTGCCTCATTTCCCCTCTCACGGAAAAGTTTCAAGTTACATCAATATAATTATAATCTGAAATCTAATTCTTTAGTTCACTACCAAAAACCACTGCAAAACCTGCAGTCTCCAGTGGAAAAGGTGCAGGCCATTGAAATAAGTCAACAGTAAAATTCAGCTCACAATTTTTATCACTGATTCAAAAGGGAAACAAAGAAGCCATTGTCAGAAGTGGTTACGTCTGGGAACATAAAGTCAAGACTATATTTAAGTAGGCCGATTTTCAAAGACTCTTAGCAAAGTGCTCTTTCTGGAGCCAGTGGAATTTTGACCACCTGCAACCAGGTGCTAGTTCTCAGCAGAGATATTTAAGGCTTCTGCTGCTACTTAAAGCATTCTTACTGTATATGAGACTCGCAACTGAATGTACATTACCAATACACTTGCTGATGCTTTCTGAAGCCAAGTGTTCCTAAAGTTTTGTGATTATTTTATATGTGCATACAATCAGTAAGACTGACAATTACATGGTCTATTTCCTGTATGCATATATATAAAGAGAGAGAGAGAGAGAGAGAGAGAGAGACACGCACTGAGTATATAGACTTGTATTAATCCAGCTCCCAAATTCTAATCCCAAATGCTTGAAACTCTTTGTCTCTACTGAATACTGACACTTTTAAAAGTCCATGTTGTCTCCATTTCTCTTATTGCTTTGGTCATGTGAAATTTTATTAACAGATGGTTAGTAAGGAAACATTACATTCAGTTTCAGCATGAAGACAGAGTATGAAAAAAGAATTAAACTGTTTATCTTTTTTAGGTATACATTATAAGCAGAAAGGAAACAACCTTTGAGCAAAGAGGATCAAATTAGTAAGACTGGGAATTGTTTTTGCACATGTAATTTTTCAAATGTCCTTGATGACGACTCATAATATATAAATTTAAAGACAAAAACCTGGCCAGTCAGTAACCTTCCTATTCAGTGACTGCAGGACTCGGCAGTAAATGTCACTACTAAAAAATATTTCACTACATTAACTTACTGGCAACCACATTTGCTGAACAAGTTCATAAACAGCCACAGGAAAAAAGACAACCAGAAATAAAGCTGCTAATGATTCACTCCTTTCTAACAGGCCTAATCCTCAGCTTACAGAAGAAATGGAAATGTAAAAATAAAGATATCCTTTACCAAGACAATTCACTTCTCCATTCACCTCACCAAGGTCATACTAGAAACCAGGAACAGGTAAGAATAATGTCTTGAAGACAAAGAGAATGAAGAATAAGTGAAAGGAAAAGAAAAGAATCCTTCTCACAGAAAAGACGAGCACAAGCCTTGATAAAATAATCACTTATCCATTTACAAGTTTAGACTAGGTTTAGATCATTCCTAGAAAAAACACTGATGACTTCTAAAACTCAAAAGAATTAATAAATATAATCATTTATGGATATTTGACAGCTTATAAATGGCTTCACTGTAATTACTTCCTAGTACTGAAATGCACATGATCAAAACAAAAGGACTTAGAACCTGAAACAAGGGCTATTTTTCCTGTATGCTACATGAAAAATTTCTGCTCTACATGACACAAATGTGTCACACACTCCTCAGTGCTCAACTGATGTCTTGAGGAATTTCACTCTCTCCTCCTTTTTTTTGACTCCTCTACCCCTTGAAAACTTCACAGCACTCTGTAGGAGAGCCTGATTTCTATCTGCAGTTGCTGAGGCAGCAAGCAGAAGTAAAAAGATAAAAAAAATATACAGACTGCAAATACATTTTACATAAAGAAACCTACATAATAAATAGAAGCGGATGAACTCCACTTGCAGACTGCCTCCTTATTTTACACCATTCCAGAGCTTATAGATTTTCAAATTATTATTGAGACTGCTCTTGAAATACAAAACTCATTTTGCAAAAACACTGCATGGAAAGGAGTGTTAGGAGAATACGGGTTTTGTATCAAAACAGAATCACAAAGACCCTTCAGTCTGCCTTGCTTGATTTCTGTGTGAAAATACAGCTAAAAAGTTTATGCATACTTTGCTTAACACAACTGGAACTGAAAAAAATGTTCTAATGCATATACATACTCCTGACGAAATTAACAACTATCTGGTTTAAAACAGGAATAACTGTGGTGTTAAGAAAATACTGCTGTGACCACAAGTTACAATGTGAGGATCCCTTGTATTGCCACAGTTGGGACCTTCACAGAAGGAAGGAGTGGAAGCTTCCTCAGAGAGGAAATAGAAGGTTTTTTCAAAACTGAGAATTCAACATTTTGAATAAAATATGTTTAATGTTTTTGTTTTTATGTAAACAGACCTTAGGAAGTGATCTGACAGCCTTAAGAAATTACCATTTGAAAGAAAAAAGGTCTACATGCTTCATCTTTGATCTACGAGACAGATTTATCATAGGACAGGATGACTGAAGTTTATTCATTAGCTGATAACCTTAACATGCAACCCAAGCCTTTAATCTGCAATAAAGCAGCAAACAAGGATGGGGCTCTAAGGAAAGGAAACTAACTCAGCTTGGCTGAGCAGGGACATGGCAGTGGAAGGGCAGGGGGGAGACACGGGCAGAAAACCGCACAAGAAAAGCCCTGTCCAGCTGCCGGGGCTCCCCCACGCCCCACACTGCTGGAGACCATCAGGTTCAGATTGGTCCTGTGCAGTTAAACCACGTCTGCATAAGGTGTCTGCTGTCTCTGCGGATGCCCAGAGGTACCTTTCCATTAGCAATAAAATTCACATCACAGCCTGCTGGGCACTCTGAAAAAAAGCTCCCGCTTTAGAAGTTTTAAAAAACAAAAGCTATGTTTTTGATGGGATCTTCTAATTTGTTTCACAGTGCTACTGATTTGTTTCACAGTGCCACTGCCACCACCAGTATTTACATAATCTGTGAGACACTAACATTACTGCAATTCAGGAGAATCTTAAATCTTCGCACCTTCAAAGCTGGAAATTTAGTATAAAAATACAAGCAGAAAAGCAAGTAAACAGAAACTGCTTATTAAAATCAAAGCAAGCCCACAAATCCTCCACTATCAAGATCACAAGTTAAAGGCATTACGGTGGGCACTCTCCCTCATGGTAAAACTTTTTCAAGACTCAAATCTTGCAATTATGATCACAACTATGGCAGATTTAAATATTTCCAAAAATCTTCTAGAGGAGAAAGAAGAAAAACAAAATCCTTATTAGCACAGGCTAATGCCCATCAATGAGCCACAAAATGAGTTTTCTGAAAGACACCGAATCCAAATTTCTTTTGAATATGAATTTTAAAAAAAAAGGAAAAGAAAAAAGAAAGTTAACAGGTGGTAACAGCTTCAGTCCTGCTTTAAACAAAGGAAACAAGTGCTCAGGGATACAATGAAAGAAGCAAGGCTATCTAAGGCAACTATGAAGGGAGATAAGGTGGTCAGCATCGACTCCTCAGTCTGACCTCTCCAGCTCTTACAACAGCAATTGCACTGGACTGTCTTTGTAAAATGCTTTTGAGATCCCCAGACAAGTGATCATTAAGAAAGCTGAGTATCTCACAGCAGAGTGATACATGCATTTCTGTACCTGCTTCAAACCAGAAACAAAGATGTTAAGCAACATGCCCAAGGTCATGCAAAGCTAAAGGCAGGAACAAACCTCAGAGCCCCGACTCTCACAGCCCTTAAGAAAGAATCCATCACGGTCGGGCATGCACTAAAAGAAGTAAGCAAATGTCTCCGTATTTGACAACATCTGACCTATGGAAGGAAGTAGTTTCAAGACAAGTGGCAAGAAACAAAACACAGCTGCAGCAGAAAGCCCTACCAGGGAATAGCTCAGCACCAGGAATAAGTAGCATCACCTTGCAGGATATTTGTCAGACTGCGTGTTGTAGCACCACGCTTGCAGAGCTACACTCAAAGAAAAGGTTATTCCAGGCACACAGACATTAAAAAAGGGCAAAATAAAATTTAAAAAAACCCCAAAAACTCTCAAAAAAAACAACCTGAAAAGATGCTGGTGTGTGCAACTTGCCACACTCAGGCAACCAAAACGGTACCAACTGCAATTTCTAGAACATTGTGCGCTACCAAGACACGACTACCAGCTGCCTATGAAGTGAATCATCACATTAAAAAAATGTCATTTTTTTTTAGTCCACTAAAATTTTTTCTAGAAGCTGCAAAATTAAACTACTCTGCATCAAAACCAGAAAACAAATCCAGTAAATACACCTCATTTTGACTTCAGTAGGCCTGTCAGAACTCTTAGTATTCTGGTGTTTTCTACTTTAATTGTGTGGGGTTTCTTCTCCAAAATATGTCAAATAAGGGAAAATTAACCTCTATCAATTTCTCACCAGCTCTTGCTATAATAAAGCAAGCAGAAAATGCTCTTCTAATTCTTTTGAAATTTGAATCACAGAAAGAAAATGCTCTTCAAATTCTTTTGAAATTTGAATCACAGAAAGAAAGAGAAAGAAAATAAAACAAACGAAGCATTTTTCATCTGGTAATGCAAAAAAAAAATCATTATTTTGTATGCTGCAAATATATAAATAAATATTAAAGCTTTTTCTCATTTAAACTGCATTTGGAATATCCTACACCATTCGTTAAAATGACAGAAGAACACAGCTACCTGAAGCCTATGTAAAGAATCTCTCTTTAACAGGCTTTTAAAGATTGCAAGCCAGAGCATCTAAAAAGCACATCCCTGAATAATTTAAGGTTCCTGGCATCTACATTGAAAGTACTCCTTTGCTAAACCTGGAGGAACAAAAAAAGAGGTAAGAGAAAGAATAAAGGTCATGAAAGATCAGCGACAAAATCACTACTAAAAAAAGTATTTTTTCTATCTTAAAGTTTAAACAGACATGGAGGAGCATGGATTTTACAGCCAGCCCTTCCCATTCACTGTCAACAGATGCGGTCTAACACTAACATTTACCCCTTGGCAGTGTTAAGTTAAGGCTGTGATGATCTCGGAAACGATATAGGAACAAAATGAACGAGAAGGAAAGAAACTGATCAAGATGAAGCACGACAAATCCTCATTAATAGAAACTCAGTAACAAATAAAAGCCAAAACCTAGAATTATCATTAATTTCAAATACGTAACTGATATTTCAGGGCAAAAGGAAAAAAAAAAAGAAAAAGAAAACTCTGAAGAAATAGATCCATGCAAATACATATTATTAAAACAAAAAAAAACCCCATGATTATGCTACTGAGACACCAGGCAATCTAGTTTGGTGAAGAGTAATCCCCATTTATAACCAATTGTAACAAGGTCGCATTACAATTCAGTGTTTTGTTGACAATACCAAGTTTTCTTTGCCAACTACATCTTTTAAACATCAGCAAATCCTACCTACTTCCTCTTGTGTCTGTCACAGAAACCATCCAAACAATGGAAGCAAGTAATCTTCACCTCAACAGCTATTGACTTCGAGCAAACTGAACACTTTATTCATTTTTACTCCTGGAGTGGAAAGTCCTTGCTGTTCTACAGTATCTGAAAGCCTTGCCACTGATTACAACCAGTTCAGGATCTGGCTCCTCCTCAGTATATGAAAATGGACTTGAAACAATAGGAAACCTTATCTGAGGAAGTTAACACAGGTCACCCTTCTCCAAACGTGAATACTGACTTTATATGGACGGAAAACCAGCTTAATTAAGTTTTATGAATTGGATAAGAATTAGGAAAAAGTGTCACATACAGAATGCTGATTAAAAAAAAAAAACAAACCCAAACCATTCACCTTTTTATAGGAAACAGATTTTTACATGTTTGCTATACACAACTTTTCATCTTATTGTTAAAGAATAGTCATTAGGAAGTCACTTGAATGTTCAGCAAACAAGTGAACTGCATTATAGAAGTCGATTCAAAAAGAGGCAAAACCAACCTGCCTTAAACAGGATTTTTGAGTAAAAGCCTGCAGAAGTGATTCCTCACTCTTTCTCTGGAATTTTTATTTCTTGTGAGAATGGAAATGAAAAAGCAAGAAAATTACACTATTTAACATGTAATTCAATATTTTTCCAGTGCAACTTCAAACAAAAAAAAAATCTTTTTTATACACATTTTTGTCCCTTAGAACTCAAGATGTTCAGTGCTCCCAGAAAGCAGACAGTTGCAAGAAAGTAAACTATGTTTTGTTTTTCAAATTTCAACCAAACAAGCTAGTTGTTATCTACTCTCAATTCCACTCACTCTAAACAAAACTACAAAAAGGTTTTTTGTGATAGGTATGCCAAGTTAAAAAATATTTAATAAAAAGGTAAGAGAAGATGGGGCTTTGATGACAAAAAAGAAAGGTTTGAAAGTGCAGGCATTAATAAGATACTTATGGTAGGAAGGACCTCTTTCCAGAAGACATAAAGGAGTAACAAAATAAATTTTACTTTTAAACAGGTAAACTGAAGCTTAAAGCATTAAGGGGAAGCTTGACATGCTGGATACTTAGCTAATAGAAATATGCGTAATTCCAGTAACGTCAATAATACCACATAAAGTTATGCTAGCTGTTGATCTCACTCACAATATCTGAAGCCCACGCCTAACTATAAATACACATATTATGTTTGCTTTTTGAAAACTGATTGAAGTTTAATAGCAACTCATAATTGAAATATTCATGGTTCCAAGCTAGCTTTGAAGTTAAATCCCTGAGTGGATAAAGTGGACTGTATATCTAATCTAAACTAAATGTTTCCCTTAGTTACTAATACCAGTGCAGTTTCACTAGTTAAAATCATTATTATAGAAAATAAATGCAAAACCCACAGCACTTTAAGGGGCAGCTAATCCTGCTCAGTGCTAGGACACAGCACATGATCTTGGAAGTATCAGTTCCTTCACTACCTTCCACATCTTGCTTCAAGAGCTGACTTCTTCAAATCACCAAGCTGGTGATTTCTAGGCAGGAAAATTTTAACCACATTGTTCCAGAACTGCTACTGTTACCAAAGCTTCTTAATTCTCCTTTTAATGTTTCAATTTAACATCACAAGTTTCAATTTAACAGCACAAATCTGTCTCGGCTTTAAAGCCCTTTTCTCAAGCAATGAAGCTAGAAAAAAAAAGTCATTATTTTTTGTACCTGGACTGCAGACTGTAACTGTTTCACAGGAGCACTTCAGTTTTCTTTACATACTTTGCACATCACACACTCCCCCCTATCCATATACAGCTCCATAAATGAAATTTCTGTAGCGAACCACAGTTTCATTTAGACGCCTTTGAACTAAAGTGGCTGTGACCCCCTCCATTGGTTTACACTTCTGTCCTTCCTCATTTTTGGGTAAATGAAATGTATTAAACACTAAATCTATGAAAGCTTGTCCATTCTCTCCCATGTAAAAAGTAAAACAAAAACAAAAATAAAAATAAATAAAATGAATTTAAATATTTCTTTAAAAAAAGAAGTTAAGTGCTTCTGCCAGACTGCTGCCAGTAACAGGCTCAGTACTGCACAGTTACAGACTATATAGAGCAAGTCATTATAATGGAGTTTGAAGGCAGGCTTGGATCCTAGAGAAAACAGTCACAACTGTGCTACTTCTGCAGCAGTAATTTCCCCATAGCTTTGGTTTTGTTGATCTCTGTTCCTGTTTTGCAGAGCCCACAGCTACATACATTATATCCAAGTATATGTCTGAAACTCCATAACCTTTGCCAGAGAAACTCTCCAGGAAGCTCTCCTGACCTTTACCTAAGATAAAGAAACCAACTGAAATGAAGGAATAAATGTTCCTTTGATAATACTGTGTAAGCTGTGGCTAAGGAACTTTGAAACACAACAGCATTAATAAAATAGCCATATTAGGAGAATTTCTTTATCACCAAAACCAGTGGCCAGCTTCAATGGGGCTTTTCATTCACAGTCCACAAATTATTTTCCAAGAATCATTGACTTGTTGTGTAACGATAATTGTGGGTTAATAGAAGCCCCAGCTGAACTTTGTACTCTTACACAAAGGATATATGCATGAATGACTATATTTGGACACAGATCCATATGTAAAGTAACGTATCTGATTTTCAATTTATAGATTGTTTTGTCTTTCATATTGTAATTTAATTAAAAAAACCCAAACAAGTCTATGAAGACAGAGGTAAAAAAACCCTCTCTTATAAAAGACAACTTTTAAAGTTTAAAAGTGACCATGATTGTTGGTTAGCATATGTACAGGAACTTTGAGAGAAAAACAAATTTACATTGTTGCTGTGCAGGGATACTATCCTGCACAGCAAAAATTCCAGGGGATTAAAAAATAAATGTGGGCTTTTTTTTGCCTCACAAAATGCTGTTATGAATACTCTCAATAAATTCTTATTAAAACAGCTTCTTAAAAACTGGAAAAAATAATCTAAGAGATTTATAGGAAAATTCAGCAAGTGTGAATTTGTTTTTTGGGTTAAAGACTATTTTAATGCAATTCTTCCTAATCTCTCTAATATTAATCTTAACATTTCAGTACATGAATTCTGTGTTTAACAGCTATCTGGTTTAGTGAACTGCAGTAATTCACTCCAATAGGATAAACTATTTAAGTTATTTAGCATAATGGAAAAGCTACCATGTGTTCCGCTACAATCAGCAGACACTGTTTAGAAGAGACCTCTGATGATGAGAAGCCTTGCCATGAAGAAGAAAACTGCAAAAAGAAGCTCCAAGTCTGTGACTGTCAGATGTTTCTCATGCAATGCCCTTGCAATCACCCAACACCACAGAAAAGCAGGTACAGCAAAAGGGAGGCAGCATTTAACAGAATAGTAGCATTTTAATAGGTAAAGGCAAGACTTGAGGGGTACAGGCTGATAAAAACAAGTTTAGGCTCTTGTTAAGTAAGTGGAAAACAGTGCAAAGCACCCAGCTTAACTCCTGCTTTCACTGATTAACTCAAAGGAAAATATTGTTTGAGCAAGAAAATGCCACATGCTAGGACAACTTAAAAATGTTTCAGCTGTGGCTGTATTTGATCGATTATGCTGAGAATTTATTTATTTATTCATTCACAAAACGTGTTGAGCAGCCTGACTTCTGCTCAGCAGAGATGCATCCTACGTCCTGCAGTATCTGATCTGTCCCAGCTATAAAGCTCCTCTGCTCACTCTACAGACAAAGAAACTCCTTCCACCTCCACAACCTAAGTTTTTCCATGCTTCCCTGGGGCTGTGAGTGGAAATGACAGGAAAGGGCCCCCTGCTGAAGGTTATACCTTCAGCCCAAACAAGTTCTTTTGGCTGCACATCAAAATGCCACTTGCTTTATCTACTCATCACACTGATGTCACTGACCAGCAAAAGGACCTATCACGTGACCACAGATGACACAATAAATAACAAATATGAAGACACAGACATAAATATACAAATATATATATATGTTAAGAAAGTGATGATTTGTAGTATACTTACAACTTTCAGCCTGATAGTCTGGCACAAACTGCTCGTCATTGTCAGGTACCTGAGCTGAAGACAGGAAAACAAAAACAAAACAAACAAACAAAAAAGCAAGAATTAAAATAAGCCATTAATGCATAAATAAAGTCTCTTGTGCTTAATTCAAAGCACAGTCAAGTTTAAAATTACGATTTTTTGTTTCTTCATTGTTGAGTATGAAAATCAGGCAAGCGCATCATTTTAATATCAGATAAACCCTGGGGTGAAGCTGTGTAGTGCAGGGTGAGTCCAGAGGAGCCCCGGATTAGAGCAACGGGAATGGGAGGATGTGGGGACTCACTGGCCCTGCCTCACTCCCTGTACCAGGATCTGGACTTACCATGCCACTGGTAAAACTCATCAGTGCTCATTTGCAAAATATCTGCACATAAAGTCCACATAAAACCAAATCCTACTGATTAATGCTTATGCTTCTTTAACCTGAAACTACCACACCTTCGGCTTACTTAAAAGTAGCTCCAATTGTTCGTGGCAGTCAGCCAACACAGTAGGGATTTTCTGTTATTGTTTTAAATATTCAAAAAGAACTATTTTACCAGACCACAGAATTCCTGGTTCAATGACAATATTTCAGACATCAGAAAAATATTTACTTAAAGCAAAAATCATGATTAATATCCACTTGCCTTATGTAAGATAGTCTTTGCTTTTAGGAAACTTCCATCACAAACCTGAGCTATTCAGTACAATCATTTCACGGTCTGCTGATAGATAATTTTGCTCCTCTGGTACCACAGTTCCTTTTCATTGTATATCTAAGACATTAGCCATCTCTCAAATTCTGTGGTAAACTCATTTAAACCATTTAAGCTGAAATACCACTAAATGTTTATTATAGGCGAATACATTCAAATAACTGCAGAACATTACACTGAGAAACGGCATCCTTGGAGCATGACTGCTTCTGGTACATCGCGAGAGAGATCCAGCTTATCACCTCCCAACTTTGTCATCTTTTCCTCAGCATATACACTAACTGGAATCACCACAGCAAAGCTGCATAAAATTATCTTTTAAAAATACTTTATACAGTTCTTGTCTAAAGACAAGCAAATAATTCATATGATCTTAATTAAAAGTTAACATCTGCCATGATCTGGTTACCCAACAAGATTTAAAAGGTAAATGCTGCTTATATAATCATTTATCGAAACTGTGACTATCAAATATTCTCAAATATGTTAAATGATAAAATATAACTTTAATGCCCTTCGGAACACTTTTTAGTATAGGAAGTGCATAGTCCCCATTATATATGTGCAATTGCTACTAGTTTTAATATAATTTGTTTGAATTAAAAATATATATTCAATTAAAATTACTCACAATTATTTTGGAAGTGCACTACAGTACTCTTCGTGGACCAGATCTCCACTCCTTACTCAGGAAATATTTCTAATGATTTAACTGGAAGTTTTTTTTCCTGGGTAAAGAGTTCAGAATCAGGCTCGTTATACTAAAAAATTATTTGCTCTGGGTTTTTAAATAAATTTAAAATCCTACTGTCTTACTTGCAGCAAATACCCCTTAAAAAGAAATGACCTTGGAAATGTGCAAATACAGATTTGAAAAGAAGTGTGAGTAAGATAAATGCACTAAGTGTAATCAGCCTTAATTTGAAAACAAAAAAAGCATAGCTACTGTTGCTTTGTTGTTTGAGTTTCTAATTTAAAAAAAACCAACAAAATCAAACATGACAGTAACCCATTCTTTTAGAATAAACCAGTACCTCTGAGGACATGTTGGCTCCTCGAAGTTTGGAGCTGTATAAAACACTACCAACCCAAATATCCTCAGTATTTTGATGCATTCAATTTCTCTTTCTTCTAGAGAAACCACAGAAGTTTTACCAAGAATGAACTCAGGGACAGGATGAGCCCAAATACTAACACTCCGCAATTTCTGACATTTCATGCAATTGACTACACGTGGATATTTGGCATTTTCCTCACAAAAATGCCAACTATTTGACTATCACAGAAAAATCTGATTATGAAATCAAGCTCTTCTACTTAAAAATCAGTTCCTAATATTTCTTATATTTCCAATTGTTTTTGAAGCGCCTGTGAGTACATTCACAGTTAAAGTAATTGAATCAAGTAACTTCGTGTTTACAGAAGACATCCCACACATTCTTCTTAAGCCAGCTATCATTTTAAAATGCAGCAAGGAGGCTAGCAGAATTAATTTTTTAACATGCACCTGCATTTTATATATATGTGTATATGTAGATATATATATATATAAATTTGTGAATCTAGGATATCTGAAAAAGCCTCAAAGAAAACAAAACCCATCCTGTTAAAATAAAGAGGTTACATTTAGTGATTGCAAAGCTGGGATAGAAATCTCATGTAACTTTCCAGAGAGCATACTCTGCACACTGGACAGCTTCACCAGTGCTTCATTCTGGTTTTACCAGTTCAATTTGACTTAGTGCAGAAAAAAAATCTGTTGTAGAGATTTATGTATATATCAGTAAATAACGTCCTTTTTTTTTCCCCAGCCATAGAGTAAGAAAAAATATATCTGGTTGAACTGTCATGGAAACCACTACATTACTGCCATTACCCGATTTGCTCTTGTTTATGGAGTAAACAAGAATAATGTGCTTCATTCATGGATCCCCAAAATTTATGAAGGCATATTTAATAGAGACAGAGCATATCACTTCATCGGTACTCTAGAAACAGGTGGAGGCTACGCTGTCAAAATTTACTTTAAATGCAATATTAACATAGCCTTAAAAGCCTCTGTAGAGAAAAAAACACAGCAAGTTAAGAAGTGCTTAAAACCCTGCCAAATATCAACAAAACAAATAATAACATCCAAACATTCAAACTAGGAACATGCATTTCCTACTGAAATGTAAATTTAGTAGCATCAGTACCTTAGAAATAAGCCCACAAGCCTAAATGGAGAAATTAAAAGGACCCGCTAACTGGTGGAAATGAGAACTTTAATTATTTCTTCACTTAACCTGATATTATTCTTAAACAAGCAGAACTGAAACTTGCACATGATCATACTGCTGAAGTGCAAGCACTCCTCGCCATATAGAGACTCCTTCCACCAGCATCTCACTGTGAAATGCTAAATCACTGGGATACATCACCCCATTCCTAAAGCAGAAGAGGGCTTTTGTATCTGGATTTTGGATAATTACAGGTAGATTTTGCAGCAAATTAAATAGATAGGTAAAGACACTTCAACACGAATGTCTGAAAGGAAAATGTAACTTGCAGTATCACAACTGTCTACACATTTATATACATAAAATTCATTTCCTCTTTTATTCACAAATACTGCAACTTAGCAAGGCTGCCATAAAAGCTTCTGTTAACATACACAAGACACAATGCATAAATCACCAAAACTTTACTTTTTACTTTGCCATTCAGAAGAAAATTGAAAAAAAGATATCTGAAATGATAACTCATCTGAATGAGAACATTTCCTTGAGCTACTTAATTATGGGGGTTTGAGAAGGCAAGTATATTCCAAAAGACTAATAAAAGGTTTTGAAGGATATTAAGCACGTGGCTTTTACTGCTTATAGCAGAAGCAGCTACATTAGTTCATTCCACATTCAGAGCCATCAAGTCTCAGACTCCTGAAGCAGACAACATCTGCAGCATAAACTATCCAACTCAGCCTAGAATATTACAAAAGTTTTCTTTTTCTTCTGACTATAGCTATAATGTCTCAAGAGGATTTGGAAAGCATGCAGAAATGTTAATGACGATCTTGAAGATGTTATCAGTTTAGGTTTTACAGTTTCACTACCTACTGAGCTATGCAAACATTCACAGCACAAAAATACTTAATACTTGTTTGTAGTTTTTAGAGCTTTAAACACTCTTTGAAAGGCTGAACTGACGGCTCATTTTTGCAAAGGGAAAGCAATTTGGGGGAAAAAAAAGTTTAGAACTCGGGCCTGTTAGCTTGCTTTCATTGCAAGTAAACAAAAAGCCCCCATTAACAAGCATCCAGGACAAAAGGAGTTAATATTTAATTAAAACCAGCTCTATCCACTGTAACAATGACCTGGAGCCAAACAAGGCAGAAGATGTATGAGTCATTCTTTCTGCCAGTGAATGAGACAGCTGATCTCCGAAGCAATTCCTCAAGACAAGCAGTCAGAACTGGAGTTCTGCCTCCATTCACAAAAACACAGTCCAGCAGGAACCATGTGGCCCCAACCACAAGCTTTTCATGTCACACCCTTCCAGAAAGCTACAGCAAAGTAAACTTGAACTTTAGGCATAAACACTGTGATTTCACTGCTTTGTCTCAAGATGCAGCACAGACCTGCTGAGGAACGTTATTTAATAAATGAAAAGTTAAGCAAACTATAAAGGGCTTAAACTTAACTCTTCCTTCTCCCACTCACAAACTGCTTGCAAAAGCTCAGCTGCACTCCAGAGAAAGGTGTTCCTGTTAAAAAAAAACCTGGAAACTTTCCAGAAAAACAAGAAGCTGAAAATGCTTCACTTAAAACTTTATTTTGGGTAGCAGAACACTTCCTGCGGTACTGTGTGCTCTGACCTCATGCTTCACTTTTAGAGCTAAGAGCAATTAGTTTTAAAATATCCAGCATTTATTCAAAGTGGCAAAAGAAATTGAAATTGACAGGAAATTCTATATGAGCAGTAGTATTTTGGCCTCAGCTAAAATAAGACTTCGGGCCTTGACAGTAATGGGTCTATTGAGCTTTCTTTGATTCATTGTCACTTCTGAATATCTGAAAGATTGGCTAAATTGTAAGTATTCCTGCAAGAACTGCAGTGGAGGGTGTTGGTTGGTGGTAGTTCTTTTTCCACGGGAACAACTGTTTCTAACAAAGATGCACTGGGAAGGCAAAACAGTGATAAATTTCAAGATGGTAAAAAATATTATTTCCCATAAGCACTGGATTTGCTGTCAAAACAACCCCAAACCCTTTTTACATAACGTGAGATGCTCTGACTAATAAACTTAAATGCAGTTCAAAACTAGCTCCAGATCTCAAAATTCTTCCTTATGTGAATAATCCCTAGGAATATGAAGATGATTTGCAGAATCTGCTCTTCATTTGCTGCTATACTGAGGAAAAAACTTAACTTAAAAGGAGTACTCACATTTAACATTTTACTACATGCCTCATGGTTAGCAAAACCCTCGATGCTTTTGAAAATTATTGAGTAAAATTATTTACTTTTCTAGCAAACAAGAAAAACATGAAAAAGTTTATTAGTACACAGACTTTCAGACTTGTAGATTTTTAGTGGGTTTATTTCTTTTGGATCTTTTTTTAAATAACATCCCCTTCCCTCCCATTTTGCCTAATCTGTTCTTTTTTTTTGTGCAGATATTTATGACCATGACCTGCGAGTATTAGAAAATGAAATCTATCAGATCACTAAAGTCCACCAAAAAAAAAAAAAAAAAAGAAGATTCTCTATACTACAAACTGAAAGTGTTTTCACTGCTTTTAAGAGTGTTTGTTCCTGTCAGGCAGATTTCAGCCATGGAGGTATTAAATTACTATTTCTTGACTCTTATTGCTTCCATAAAAATGTGGATAGTTCTTGAATGTGGCTACATACCATCTGCCTGACACCAGGTAAATTTTACAACTTTTTGGCAGAAAAGAGCTAGTTAGCCAGATTAAACAAAGCCACTCTAACTAGACTAATATTTGAAGATCCAGTACTTTCTTTTATTAAAAACAATCCTACAAGAACTAGAAACTATTTCCTTTCACACCTCCTCATTTAAGAAATAAACTACAAGCCAACACTCGCTTAGATATCACTGCAACACTAGTGGGTCCTTCACATTAGGAGAACAGAGGGAACAAACTTATTTTCTCAGGTTCATTACAAAGTTGGCCAATAATTATTTGACAGAAATAACTTACTTTAAGATACCAAGAAGCAGCTTCTGAATACTAGTAGCCTGAAGAAGCCATCCACTTAATTTAGCTGAGTTGCAGTCAAAACATGAAGCCGTTACCTGTAGCTGTTATTTCAAACCACTTACTGTTTACTTAATCTTTTTGTATGTTTTTCAAATCAGACAAAGAACATTATGTTTTATTTTTTAGTATATTACCATCTGAGAAGCTTATTATCTATTGCTCTAAGAAGCAGATCTAGTGCATAGCTTATTATTTGTCTTTGCTTGGGATGCCTTTTTTGTATCTTGAACAAGCTGTAGGAGAAATTAGTATCTAAATAATATTAAATAAAAATCTGAGGTTTTTTGTTAATCTATTATTTCTCAAAACCAAATGCTTTCACCACAGAAAGGAGACACTCACTCACTCACTAACAATTTGTTCTCTCTTCATTTTTTTCCACAATAAGAAGGAAGAGCTACCATGACAAGATAACATTAGATTAATATTTCAACCATTTTTTTCAAGTCACTGAACAATTGCTACCTGACAGAACCAATCTGATTCCAAATACATGGAATCAATAAAGTCATTTTATAGTATCATCATGTCAAAATGTTGCCACTGAGTTATTTAAACATAAAATAAAAGATAATATCCAAATAATATTTGTCTTGGTTAGCAATAGGCAACTTTAACTATTTCAAGATTGAACATTGAAAAAATTATTAAAGGCTTCCCATTTTCAATTTCTAGCATCAGAAAACAGTTATACTCTATCTTCTGTCTTGCATAAGAGCTGACACGGGGCAACCTTATTCAGAGTAAGTTCTACATCAAAATAATTTAGATTCTTTCTTACATATATAATACTACACAGAGTAAGAAGCAAAACCCATTTCCATTAAAATCTACTGTGCAGCTAGGCGAATACATTTGTGAGCTCTCTGTAAGTAGTATTCAACTTGTTAATTATGTAGTAATAAAATATTAAACAGGTTGCTGAATTGTTTACATTTGGATTAATACTTTAATACAAGTGAACCTCCCACCGTTTCCAAGACAAAAAGAATACATTTTTTTTCTGTTTACTTGTTTACCCCCAACTTGTCACAGGTGACACTGACTGTAAAAATCTTCAGGCTAAAATATGTGATGCTGTAAGGACAGCTTCAGGAAAAGCAAAACAAAGAAAAATCCACAAGCATTATTTTTGTGTGTCATAAAATGCAACTCACTTTCTTCTCCTAAGTAATAAGCAGATTTTTGACCTGGTTACTCCCCAGTGGGGATCTGAACTAGTGGGAGAAACCTGGTCAGCTGCCACTGCTTTTCTTAAAAAGGGTCAAGATGTTTTAAAATTTCATGGTCACTTCCCTGGCTCAAGAGCATTATGAAAACAAATATGTAAACACTACTGATGCTGCCAAATTGGCAGACTTCTAGCCTAGGAAGGTCCAGAAGAACATAAATGGACACATCTAGCAATGGGTAAACAAGTCTGATTTCAAAATCTGTTTCTTGGCTAAGCTCATCCATATAGACATTTGAGCAGAGCTACAATGTCCTCAAACACTAGCACATTATAAAGACTATCACAAGTTGTTAAGGGTGGGTATTTTTCATAAAACTTTGGGATCAAGCTAATAGCTCAATGTTTGATGTTTTCATCTTAACTTTTTATTCAGTTTTAGTTTAGCCTTAAGAAAAGCTGTGCAAAGTTTGTGCTTCATGAAACAGCTAAAACCATGACATGGCCCGAAACAGAGGTTTCTTAAAGTATTTCTAGAACACTGAAAAACCTGTAATATTGAGTTGCAACATACTGTGGACAAATAGCGTTATTCATCTTTATTACTTTCTGCTAGGTAAAAAAGTAACTTTTTTTTTCATTTTTAATCATTAATCATCCCAGATTATTTTATCTGCCTTTATAAAGGTTATTCAACCCAGCTGAGATGGGACTAGACACCTGCTCTCTCAAAACCTATCTAAATTTTTTCAGTGAAATACACTCTAAAAGAGGTAAAAAGGCTCTCAGACAAGTGATTCTAGTCTAAAATAAGAAGTGCCTTCGGAATAAAAATTGCCATTACATCAATTTATGTACCTATGGAAATGATCAAATTAGTTTTAAATTCTGCATTATTTTTCAAACTTCTATTATTATCTGCACATGCATTATGAATCTGCCTGTATTTTTCTGACTGAAGATCAAAGAATTTAATCATTTTTTAGAAACAAAACCATCCATGCCAGTGAAAAAAGTCAAACTAAAAGTTAACTTCTCCACTAAAAAATATCTTTTGAGTAGCATTTTAACATGCTTCTGATCTGCTAACATGAATGAGATGATACAGTGTAAAGAGTTCCTGAGGAAAATTACCACAGGGAGCCAGCTACAGTTGCATCTGACCATTATACTACAAAAATGATCCTAGTACAGGACATCCTGTTTTCAGTTATTAGGGAAGAATTGTATTAGTTCATAAAAACATATCCTCTGTTCCAATGATTTCAGGAGGGCTTTTTAATTATACACAGAATAACCCCATACTAAAACTAATACTAGCAGAATAAAAATGTCATCAAAATAAACAATACCTCACAACTTACTTATAGGTAAAGAAACTACACAAAAAGAAAATAAAACAGAATCGGATGTTAAAACAGAATAAGAAAGTAGTCATCAGCAATACTTCCCTCTTTCTATGAACACCAACAGCAAGCATTTCACCCCAACATCCCTCCTTTCAAAAAAAAAACCAAAAACAAAAAACCCCAACAAAACCAGAACATCTCTTCTATAAACAGCTGTGCTTAGTCCTGTACAGGAAAAAAATTAAACATATGTGAATACTCACATTCATTTAAATCAGGATGAATCTGGAGAGATTATTTTAAATTGCATCAAATTTATGTCTATTTCAGATGCAGAAGTTTACATTAAAAAAATGACCAGAAATATTAAGAACAGATAATGCACAAAAATCTTTATGCTTCAAATAAACAGTACTGCAAATACAAAAGGAAAAAAAAAATCAGAAAATGTTGCTGAAAACAAATAGATTTGAATGAGCAGAAAGGTATCTTGCAACTTGTTAAAGTTCTCCTAATGCAGCAGCACATTTTTGTTATTGTTAAATGAATCTCTCAATAATTATTCAAAATTAAGATTTGTACATTATTGTTCTTAAACCTTTTCTCTTTACTAGAATGTGCTCTGCAAGATTATTTGAAATACTTAAAAGAACATGCATGTGTAAAACAGACCGATGTTAGTTTTCTAATCACCCGGTACAGAATCTCACAACTACAAATACAAAGACAAAAATAACATGCAAAATATTTAAAGGTTTCCGGAAAAAAAAAAAAAAAAAAGAAAAGAAATAAAAAGCACTGGTTAAGCATTTCATACACACCTAATGTTCTGTGTTGTGAACAAGGTGGAAAGAAGACACTTGCACTTAAATCTTGAAGCATCCCGTCCCGATGAACCCAGAGAAACTAATTTCTGCCATCAGAAAAGTACTCCACCAGAACACCAAATAATTATATGTGCTGCTGAAAAGGAAACAGCTAGCCCAGTTCTGGCTGTATGTAGTCTCTCGAGGTACAATAATATAAACCTGATCAATTGCAATTAAAATCTGAACAGAGGCTTAGAACTTGAAGTCTTGGTGCATTAGTTCTTGCCAAAAGCAGATGTGATTGTGAGCTGGAAGCAATTTCTCCTGGTAATTTGTGATGACACTGGGTAGAGCAGCCCCAGAGTCCCCAAAGACAAACTCATCAGAGGCTCTAATGTATGCATGACACATGAGGTGGCTCTTTTAGAGCTCAATTAATTGGGCTGAACATTAAGACAGCAAGTTCAGGACTTTTTTTTCCCCCTCCAGAGTTGTTTTTCCTCTTTTTACAAGCAGTTTTTTCCCTTACCTTCTGCAAGCCACGTCTCCTGTAATTGGCTCAGGTCTTGAAAGAGTTCTGCAAAGATATAAAGACATGGATAAAAGACTCACACCTTTAATCTGTTCACGAGACTAAAATATGTTCAAAAATATTTTTTTCCCTAAGAACAATATACATTAATTCTGTTTTGGCAGTCAAATGTACAGACAAAGCAGGCATTTTGAGGCATCAGTTAATGATTTTTCTACACCTATTAATAAAAAAACAAGCAATTGCTGTATTTTCAGGTCCTGAAATAATAACCAGAATCATAACAGAGCTCTGTAGTATAAAGGGCTCATTCAGCAATACATAGAAAAGTTAAAACTTATAATATTTCTTACAAGTGAACTATTTCTTCTTATACAATTCAGGCCTCCTCCTGTAATATGTGCCCCAGATAAAGCTTGCTCGGACTTCCACAGTTCTGCCTGAGCAATAACTGAGTGTTTTTAATAGTAGGGTCATAACTATCATATAAAAATTCTGAAGCCATGACCTGAGATGCTGCAATAGCAAAGAGAAATGGGAAATCTTTTGTACTTCCCCTTATGTTTTACTTCGTATGCCATGAGAATCACCACTATTTCCTCTGTGCTGTACTCACTGTACTTCTTTAAAGCTAAAACCACTTTCTTCATGGACTGAATTTTGCAGCAGCTTATCTTTTGCAATTCACTGAAATCAGTTACTTATAATGGGTGTAAACCAGAGCAGCATTTGGCTTACTTGCAAATCTCAGAAATTCAGTTACGAAAATTCTGTTTGCTGAGACTAAGTGGGATATTTGAACTAACAAATGATTTATTTTTAATTTACTGTATTTTGAGAGAGACTTCCTCTTTTATGAATGCTGACAGATAACTATTTACATATACTTAAATGACAGAGGCTATTTATTTATCCTGTGGACTGATACCCCATATTCACACTGGCAAATTATTTAACTGAAAATCAGAAAGTTGCTTTCTTTTCAATCTACTTTTCCAGGCAAGTAGGGATTTTGAAAAGTGTGTCAATGTGTTCTTACCCTGATAATATTTATATAGGAGTAAGTTACAGGCCTCTACATATCTTCCTGTATGTCTTATGTACTTTTAGGGCTGTAGGCGTAGCATAAGTACAGACCTTGCAACCTAAAGAAGTGTTAACAGCTATTACCAGCCTACAGCTCCCAAGCTACAATCCTGAGTGGCTACTGATGGGGGTAAGTTACAAATCTTTGGCCCTCCAAAACTTTCTCCACTCTAGACTTCCTTAATCGAAATTCCCTGGATCTTTAACCCTGTTAGTGTTATACAACAAGAGAAACAGGACAGCAGACACCAGAAGCCTGACCATACAGCAAAGCTAGTGAAAATCAAGTCTCCACACCCACATTCTCTCACTCCTGCTATCAGCAGTGAAGACATGCCAGGGAAAAGGACGTTAAAAGATGGGAGGGATGAAGAACGCCTAAATCTGAAGAGGCCTGATGGTGAAAACACCAGGTGCCATGACTTGTGTCAGATGCTGCAAAGGCTTGGCCTCAGTGCATGACATCCGTGTGCCACATGTGCACAAAATGCAACAGGGTAAGTCAAAGACTTTAAACTTTATAAATTTATTGTCTTTGCCAGTTTGTTTTGCATTAGTAAATATAGTTTTCTTGTCTTGTTTATTCAGATTGATCTTGATGTATTTATCTCCAAAATAAATAAATAAAGAGCTCTCAAAAAGCTTCTCTGCATTAGTAAGAAAGGGAGAAGGAGGGGAGGGGGAAACAACAAGCCCTCACCTTCTGAATCATGAGCCAGGTCTCTGTTAATGAATTTTCTTTTCCTGACATTTGTCGGTCTCTCATTACAGTTTCTCCCACGCGGATTCTATATACAGGAAAGATCAGTTACTTTAGAAATCTGAGGTTTGAGATTTGGTTGGGTTTGTTTTGGGCTTTTTTTTATTTAATCAGGAATATGCAAAGTTGGCATAAATTCTTTAGATTTTCAAACAGGGAAATGGTTGTCTTGCAAGCCTTCAATTTCTAACAAAAGATATTGCTGAGCATCTAACATCCTCCAAAAGATTCCTGTGTCTAAATGCAACACATTTCTACCTATCTATGTAGACATCTATTTGTACAGATACATATATAATATGCTCAAGCAGCAACACAATATCAATCGTATTTTTAGCATCCAAAGTATACAAACCTACACAATAGCCCATAAATCCCCATAGCATAAGCTATGCAGGACAACCCAGATATGAAATTTTAATAGACTGCTTTGTTTCCCTGTGTTACTTATAAAATTGTTTGCAAAGTCCTGAAAGGAAAAAAAAAAAACCAAAAACAGAGAGGGGAAAAAAAGGTTAATGTTTGCCTCAACTTCATTCTTCTGAACGTTGCAGGCAAACGCAGCCAGAAACTTTGAATGCAGCTGCTGCTGCTCTCGCCTCCCTCATCCGCTAATCATGTGCATGATTTTTTAATCATCCCAAAACTGTCTTTAAAAGAACACGATGCTTTATTGCAATAACTAAGAAGATAGGCTCATCTTGCAAGCAAATCTCCCAGATGAAGAGTCGCCCCTACAGCCGTAACAAAGCAGAGACTGTGTCTGTAAAACTCCCCCACAGAAATAAGTCGGAGTCAAGTTTATAAACACCAACTTTGAACTGATCACTCACATTGGTGACCATGTAAGGCACTTGCTGGTCATAAAATCCATCCATTCTGCAGCTCTTCCACGAGTCTTAGCTCAGTGTTTTATTTACTGGGCATTTGATCTGGAGATTTCCTCGGGATCTGGACTCCAATCTGCCTAGAGGGGAATACAAGATGGCTTTTAGATTTAACAAAAAAAAAAAAAAAAAAAAAAAAAAAAAAAAAAAAAAAAAAAAANAAAAAAAAAAAAGGCAGCATGAATGAACTGCTTGCATTTGCATACCTAATTAACCTCAAAGAGTCCCATTCATAAAAACAACCCTCCCTTCTCTGCCTTCACCTGGGTTACACGCTCCTGCCAGCAAAACGCGGAGCAAAAGCACTCCGCGGCGGCGGCGGCAGCCAGAGGGGCGAGAGGCAGGGCTTTATTTACACTGCGCGCCGCACCCGCGGGCGATCCGCGCCGGCGGCAGCCCCGGCTCTCGCAAACGTGTGCTCAACTCGTAATGGCGAACGCGGGGCAACCAGCGCACCTCGCGGCGGCGGCGGCGCCCGGCGGCCACGCACACACCGCACACACCCCACACACACACACACGGCCCCCCCGCCCCGCGCACCAGCCACCTTCTCCCACGGGATCGCTCCCGCAGCCCCACCGCCGCCGCGCAATCCTGCGGAGCGGCGGGCAAAGTTGCGGGGGAAGACCCACCTGAAGGCCACGCGCGGCGATCGGCTGCAAAAAATTCCCTCCAAATTTAATAAAAACATTAATTATTCCCCGGCACTTCCCCCTTGGAAGCCGCGAGCGCCACTGACAGAGCTCAATCCCGTGGTTTTTCCTCTCCTCCTCCTCCAGGGGCCCCNCGACCCGCGCCGGCGGCGGGGGAGGGCGTCGGAAGTCGGCACTCGGGTGCCCGGCGGTATCCCGGGGTCCTGCCGCGGGCACGCCGTGTCCCCTACACCCCCCCCCAGGGTGGCAAGGCAACCCCTTCCATTCACAAAAAACAAATTATTTAAAGAAAAAGTTTCGCCTCCCTGACTCCGTAGAGCAAAACACACCCCCCACGCACACGCGCGCCCTTTCTGGTGGCAGAGCTGCCCCGCAAAGCACCGGGGGCTCCAGGAGGTGAGCGCGGCGAGAGACACTTCGTACCGTTTTGCCCGGAGCTGGTGGCATCCCAGGGCTCATGCTTGCTCTAGGTTTGGGGTTTTTTTGTTGGGCGTTTTTGGGTCTTTTTCTTGGTTCTTTTTTTTTCTTTCGTTGAATCATAGAAAGCAATTTTTATTTCTACGAGGATGACATAATTTCTAGGTTTTGTGGACAGAATTTGGCAGCACCCATACACCGGATCTAGGGGAATTTTTGGTGTAGTGGTGCCAGGACCTATCAAGTTCAGGAGTTCTGAGGACTTCTCTAAGAAAACAAGCTTTCTGTTCTTTGGACAGAATGGGTGTTGGAAGGCTGTGTCCGAAAACTCTTGCCTTTCTGAACTGCTAAAATGCACCAAAGCAGATTGTGTGGTTTCGTAACAGCTATATTTGTCCTCTCTTTGAGCAGTGAATTCCAGATATCACAGCAATCAGGTGGTAAATATAGGTATTCATGACGCTGTCTTGCTGTGAGATACGAAGTTTCAGATTTCTATGATCTGATGTAGTTCAGCATTTAACAAGCAGAGCCCCAAGCTAGCAAGTCCAGCTTCTCACTCAGCCCTTTCTGAGGGCTCACTTTACAGCTAATGGTGTAAAGCCAACTAAAGAAACCTGCTTATGCATAATTTCCTTGTGGTGGTTTTAACAGTATTCAAGTTACTTTTTCTCTACTACTTTGTTTTGAAAATTATAATTGTTTCATTCCACTCTATTCTGGAGCATATTACTTTCTGCCACAACACTTTTATTGTCCTCCTTTCTGGTCTCACTATCCGTACTCACTTGACATTTGTCCTGTCCAGCCGAGGAAGAGGAAAACACCATGTTCCCACCACTTCTGTCCTTTCCCATATGGCCTTCTTAGGGAAAACATCCACCACCAGCGGTTTGTTTTCTGTGTTCATGCTCCTTCTGTTTTCACACACCCATCCCAGCACACCTGGAATTACAAGAGAGTAATGATATTCTAAATGTAAAAACCTATAATAATTTTATTGTGCTCTTCACCAAGTCTCTCAGTTGCTGTTCCTGTAAGCCACTTTTGTGATAAAAAAATTGGTAATTCTACCCCTCTGCCATAGGCAGCTCTCACTAGACCAGATTGCTCAAAGCTGCCTCCAACCCAGCCTTGAACACTGCCAGGGATGGGGCATTCACAGCTTATCTAACGAGGCTATCATTTTCTTATTTATACCCATACTCAGACTGGAGCAGCTGCTGAGCTTACGGGAAGGCTGTGGCTACAGATATGACCCTGGGAAGCAAGTGACCACTTTAACCCCTGGGCCAGCAGAGCTGATGAAGACCCTGTCTCCAACTGACCACCCCACTCCACTGGATGGACATCTTGAGCCACCCATCAGCCAGCTCCCAAAGCACTAGATTTTACCATGTATCCTTCTAAAGCAAAATCAGTAATGGATTTTCTTATCTTTAAACAGTGCACTAAAATTTTCTGGCGTATCAGTCAGCCAAGGTAATTAAACCATCGACTGAAGTTTCCAAAATTATCTCAGAGCCATCACATATTAGGTATTGCCGATGAAACTCACACTGCTGGGTCCCACCTTGCACTTCCCTACACCACAACCTGCACCTCACAAAGTCTGGCACAGTGTGGCCACCTTCCAGCACATACCAGCACCCCCCCCGCCATGTGCACAGGTTTGGCATCCTGCTTTACAGATCTATAGGAGGTCAATACTCTGCAAACAGCCGAGCTCTCTCTGGTCCCGGCTGGGCTGTAACTCCAAGAGAAGCTGTGCAATAAATGCATCCTGGCAGGAGAAGCTCTGTATTGCTTGCTGTTCTTCCTCATGCCACACTTCTCTTCCTTCCCTCCTTCCTCTCTCTGGCCATGTTACACATGCTGGGGAGGAAAGGAAGAGTAAAGCTGTTTTGAAGCCCTCTTTATCCTCATCTTTGTTCATCCACCGTGCTGAGTGGTACTCAGAAAAACTTCATTAAGAGGAAGATGCTGTAGATGTAGTTCTCTGTGCTGAATTGCAGTTGTGTATCATCATCAGTCATAACTGTCTCATGTTAACTGCTGAAGGCGTAGTAATTACTTCGTAATTTTGCATGTTTGTTCAAAATTCTTGCCACTTTGGGCTTTATTAATAAAGGGTTTATGTTTTAACCATTCTTTTTAGAAACCAGTACTATTAAATATCTTTTTTTTTTTAATAATCCTTTTAGAAAATGAAAACTTAACCTCAAAATCACTTCCATTGGCTGCTGAACAGATGTAACAGTTTTTTACCAAATTGAAAATGTCCAGTAAAAGTGCTGAATTTATTTTACTATAAGAAATTATTTAAAAATCAGCTTTTCTAATGATATTGCTTTAGAAGCAAGATACTCATTTACTTTTACAGACAGGCATGTTCAAGTACACTATAAAGTTTCACTATATATTGAAAATTATATATTATTTCCATTTCTTAATGGCAATGTATACTTCATACACTTACTTGAAAGAGGAAAATGAAATATATGTTTTCTGTTCAATTTGACACACTATGTAGCTTCAAATAATTGCTGTAATAAAAAAAAAAAAAAAGTAAATCCAGACAGAGAAAAGAGAAGATTTGATAAATACTGGTTTCTTCTGGGAAATGTGGAAAGAATTTAAACACATTTTCAAATCAAGAAATAAACCATCATAATCTAATATGATAAAATCTAAGCTCAATATGGAAAGAAAAATATTAATTGACTTGATAACAAGACAGAGAAATACACTAAAAAATACTATATGATGAAATAATAAACCTTTTGGACACCTTCATAAAATTATGCTTATACCAAAGAAAATCCTTCAGAAAAAGGACAGTCACAATTAAAACATAATACGCAGATACATTTCAAAACAAGTTTAAAAAAACCTTACTTGTTTTTTGAAATGGTTTCACCTTATCCGTTCCTTCCAGGCATTTCCCAGTTAACTTTTATGTAACTGATGGGCCTGATAGACAACAAAAAGGATGCCCTCCGTCCAAATAACCGTTGAGCAGCAACTTTTAAAACACAGTCTATAGAAGACTTATTAAAATAACAACTACATATGTGACTGACTACAGAAAATCTATGAAAACCTAATGAGATTTCTGTCTAGCAAATTAACCCTTGACCACATTTTAACCTCTTGATTCTGACTCTTTCAGAAGATTAACAGTGCTTACTTTCTTGTGAAGCTGGTGGCATATAAAAAAATAGTATATAACAGCAAAATTGAAAAGAAAAAAAAAAAACTAGAGAAAATAATAGGGCAGATACTTGCCCAACATTATGGCTTTTTGTAAAGCCTTTGTTTCAAATGCAGCATCAAGGACAAAACCTTAAACCAGGAAAAAGAAAAGTACCAGTAGGAAGAAAACACATGGTGATAACATTCATATGTGAAACTATGGGATGTGGAATTAAAAGTACATGCAAACAAGTATCTTCAATGAAAAAAGGAAAGAAAACAAAAGAGTAATCCCAGTTTGACTGTATAAATTAATAGTACATTCTATACGTCATTGTCATTTAGACCTAGTATTGCATAAACCTAGAGGCCTCCATGAGCAACTGCATTTCAATGTGTATTTACCCGATAATGCAATGCAGGGCAATTTTCAGAAAAAAACCTCTCTGTACTAGAAAATTATGCTACACAGGAAAACTAAAATTAAGATATTTCACAAAGAGTGCAAAAAATTAAGAGTCCAAACAAATCTTTTATTGCAATGTGTGCCAACCATATCCTGGGCTGCAGGAAGAATTGTGACCAGAAGATCAAGGGAGATTGTCCCCTTCTACTCTCTTCTTGGGAGACCTCACCTGGAGTACTGCATCCAGCTCTGGGGCCCTCAAGATAAAAAAGATGTGTACCTGTTGGAGAGGGCCACTAAGCTGATCAGAGGATTTGAGAATCTCTCGTATGAAGACAGACTGAGAGAGCTGGCGTTGTTCAGCCTGAAGAAGAGAAGGCTCCAGGGAGACAGACCTTATATCACCTCTAGTACATAAAGAGAGATGGAGAAGAAGTTTTTACAGGGGCATACAGTGACAGGACAAGGTGAGAACAGTTTTATGCTGAAAGAGGGCTGCTTTAGATTAGATCTTAGGAAGAAATTGTTTACTATGAGGGTGATGAGGCACTAGAACAAGTTTTGCAGCGAAATTATGGAATATCCTACGCCTGAAAGTATTCAAGACCAGGTTGGATGGAACTCTGAGTAACCTGGTCTATTGGTAAGTGTCCCTGGTGTGGGGGTTGAAGTGACATGACCTTTAAGGCCTGGTCCAAGCCAAACCATTCTATGAAAGATGAAAAGTAAGTTTAGTTTAATAATATTTTCAGCCTTCATCATAACTAAGATTTCAAAATATAAAAGCTTTAGAAAGGAGAAGGCTTGGCAACTCAGAGCACTGGCCCAGTTGTAGGAGCAGAGTAACCTTAGTACTGTTCTGGATCTCCTAGTAGCCTTCTGGATAATTCCTACACAGGCAACCCCCGTCATCTCACTGATTTTTTTGTGCCTATAAAGTGAGACATTGAGCATTGAGTTCTTAACTTCAGAAGTACTCTTGACAATAATAATCTATTACTTCTAATTGTGGAAATAGCAGGCTGCGTCTAGCTCCTTGGATTGTCCTAATCTAGTTCCTGCTCAACCTCTGAGGAGCAAAAATGCTACACATAGGTATTAACTTCAATGACAGTTACTACACAACAGGAGTGAATCATCTAGAACTGTGAATCCATGATCAGGACGTATTCTCAGCTCTGTGTAACAACACAACCAAAGCACCAGGCAGTCCTCTAGTGCAAAGTACTAGAGAACAACTCAAATGACTTTTTGACTGAGTTGTGTAAATCATCTTAATCCTATCACAGGACTCATTTCCTGAGCAACTGAGAAAATCAAAATAAAATAAAATTGATACTAGTCCAGGACCTAATATAGTAATGTATGAGTCACTGGGGGAACAAACCAAGTTAAAACATGTAAATGTAAATTGCAATAGGTTCTTGCAGGGTCAATGGAGTTTCCAGGTTTCTCTCCTTGCTATTAAATTAACGACATGGCCAGCCATGATTGAGTGATAATGAAGTAGCCTAGAAGTCACTTGAATATCAGGCCAGTAAAAGAATCTGTGCATAACCCCTAATCTCACAGATGGCTTTAATTTGCTTGTCCTCCTGTATGGATACCAAGAGACAATTGTGCAAACACTTCAGAATCCTTCACATATTTTGTGTGAGATTTCTGCCCCACTGTAATTCATAGAGGATCTAGGAAACTCAAATCTCCTGATGCAATTAGAGTCTAAGGCAAACATGAAGGAAGGAAAAGGAAGAGAAATGCTTAAAGATTATGTTTACTGAGTTTGCTGGAAAATCTCTCATTTAGAAGTTGTCCAGTGCACATTAAATGGTTTTGGTCATCATTTAAGCCCTCCTGAAACCCAGAAGGCACAAAGATGACACAACGTGCCCTTTCAGAATTACAGACTCTCACTCAAGATCACTATTGGACATGTTCAGAGCTTGAGCACAGATATTAACATAGCAGCAAGAGGTCTATAGGAAAAAGCAATGCCATTTATTAAATGAGCGGCTATAATGACAAAAAACCAAACAAGCTTGTGGAGTCGAAGAAGGGCCTTAAGCCTATTTCCTCTTTTTTTTTAGCAAGTGCAAAAAGCAGTTCCATCAACTGGGTTAGTAAAAAATATGACCTCTCTCTACAATTGTTCATTTATGAATTTTGATTGTTACAGCAATAATCAAAAATATTACTTACTATAGGCAGGCAATGGCTATATTGATACTCTATCATATCTATGCACATGTGAAGTCATAAACATGGATAACCATTAGGACCTAGCCATCCACTTCCACCTGTGTACCATCCTTAAGTCCAGAAGTCTGCATACAACACCTGAGTATTCCAAGACAAGCTACACGAGTCAAATAAAGGGGACAAAATCTAAACACAGCTCCATGCACATAAAAAGACAAGATACTGAAAAGCAGGTATTGATTACTAATAGAAAGAAAAAAACTTAAAACAAAAAGTAATTCTTAGGGTTTTTTAAGTAGCAAAGACCTAGTAAAGATGATAAAAAGATCTAAATAAACTGAGATATTAGTCGGAAAGCACATTGTAAATGTTGTTTCAGAGGCAAATACTGCTCCAATCTCCAGTTAATTAGGAAGTGGCTTTTCTATTAAGAGGCTGAGAGGCATGTGTTGCCATTGGTGTTCAGGTGAGGAATTAATATTTTTCTGCCCATTTGCAGTAGGGCATGTATTTTGTTATAGAGTAGATAACGTAGGAGAAACAGACTATGTTAACTTCTGTGAAGATAATGAGATCATATGAATTACGTTCTCACTTTTGCCATATTTAATACGTTCTCTATTTTTAGTTGCTGAGAATGCCAGGGCTTTGTTGTACCTGTGAAGGTGGTGAATAAAGATGGTGGTCTCTGCCCAAGGGAGCAGAGGTGTTTGTTCATCAAAACAGAAATGAAAATGTGTTCTCCCTCCCACCCAAACCCAGTATGCTTGAGAGGCAAAGGTAACAGACAGTAGCTACGTATGGCTTCTATCTGTGCCAAGCAGAGGCATTTTAAACTAGAAGTTTTAAGGCAGCATTTGAAAGAACACAATGTATGAGGTTCTCGAGCTTTGCATGACAACTTTTCCCATCCAAAGCAAAAAGTAAGTAGAAAATGTGGGGCACTGCAGGCTGTCGTTACTGCTTTTATGGCTATTACAGCTATTAGACAGCTACCTAGAACAGACAATATCACACTCGGGTTAAACTGTATTGCAAAGAGCCAAAGATGGGGTGCATCTATGAAAGGTGGTTGAGGAGAGCGTGGAAATCAGGAGAGGATGGCAATACAGACAAGGATCTAGTCCTCGGTAGCACTACATGGCACACACAGAGGCAGAGATGCCAAAAGAGAAAATGAAGTTCAGATACAAGAAAATTGTTGGTAGACAGGGCAATGTTTAAACTGAGGACTAAACAACTATGTTGTGTCATTTGGTAAGTAAATTCTTCACTGGGAGGAAATGCCAGGCAGGAAAAAAAATCAACTTAAAATGGAGACTAAAATTATGTGTACAGATATAATAGGATGTACAGGAACTATAGATCAGAGTCCCACCAGAAAAACTGTGCAAGTCTTCACAGAAATAATAAATGTTAAAAAGGAGATACCATTTGAACCCTTAGAATTATAAAACACAGAAAATTTAGAAGCAGGAAGTGATCTTTTTCACTTGGTGAATTTAATGTGCTTAAAAACTTGTATTTGCACCTCCCAAAATCTGTTCACAAGATAGGAAAGAATAATTATACCTGTTTTTCAAAAAAGGAAAATTAGGCTCTTGCGAGTATACCAAGGATCAATAATAGGGACAAATGTTGCATGCTGGGAGGATTTCAGTAATATTCCAGGACTTCATTTCTTCTTTGACCTAGCTATATTGGGTCACCAAACTCAGCTCTAATGTTAGAGGCTTCTTCCACATAGAGTGCGCAAGGTTACCATTATTCACAATTTTGCAATTCATTAGTTTTCAGTATTTGAAAAAGAGGGGAGAAGGGAAGAACATCCAATCTTTGAATGTTAGGATTTTCATTTTTGAAAGTGTTATGTTTTAATAAGGCATTAAGTTACTGGTTCTTATTGGATTTTATCTTGTCATAAAGATTTTTCTTCCTATTTTGATGAATAAATAATATTTTAAAATGTCCCACATTCAATCAATCAATCAAACTAACAGAAAAGGAACTGAAAGCAGGAGGTGGAATTCAAGCCCTGGTATATGTGACAAGGGCCAAATGGGGCAAATACAGTCTAGTTCCACCTGTAACTCCTGCAATTACAGCTACAGGTTCACCACAGGGAAGCAAGCAAGGTAAAATGACTGCAGGCTAAAGGAAGCTGCCGAGCTCTTGTTCTCTGAAATACATTGCTAGGAATTCACACAGTTTTGGTCTTTTCAGGACTGTACAACCATAGAAGGATTCTCCAGTCATTTTCCATTAATGTATATTAAAAAAAATTGGTTCTGTAACTAAAATAATACATCTTCTGAGAACTGTCTGCTGCCTTAATAAGCAAACAGCACGTGTACTGTCCCAAAGAGCAAGAAGGATTCTTATAGCATAGTGACATTTTACGGTCTTATGTTCCTTTCTAACACACTGCAGGCTGAAAAAAATTACTGTAAATCTGAAAAACATTTTTTACATAAGAAAGTCTCATAAACCATCCTGCTCCATCTATTTCCTTTTGCATATTATTCTGCCTATTAATTCTCATCATAAAATGTGTAACAGAGTAGCAGAGCAGAGATTTTGAAGACAAAGTCTTCAACATCCTACTTTGTTTTAAAGGAGGAGAAGGGGGTCGAGATATTGAAAAATCTTCCACTGATCTTATTTACTCTTCACTGTATCTTTTTAGTTGGTCACTGTATTTCTTTGGTTGGCATAGTATTAAATTGGGTGGTACCTACTCCACATACAAGTTTGGAAACATCATAGACCAGGGCTTAAAAGTAATTTAAGGTTTCTTTGTGAGTGTCCGAGTGCCTTCAAGAAAGAAAGTACTATTCTGAAAAAGATCCACAGAAGCTGCTGCTTTTAAAATGTCACGCATAGGCACAGCAAGGGTTGCACAAAGTCCCAGACTTTTGAAAAAGAGTGTTAAAATAACATAAAATAATAATAATAACAACAACAACAGCAGCTCAACAAATGCTAGTCAGTTTGAATGGAAATTTTCAATTGGGCAGAATTTCAGAAATGGAATGGTAGAACCGACGCCAAAGGAACTTACATTTATTTGCTTGTGTTTCAAAATCATATCTAGCTTGAGAAAGAGGGAAGGGCAAGAAATAAACATCTCTAAGAAAAACAGCAATATAAAACCTACAGTTCATGTTTGATAGAGTAGAGCAGTTAATTACTTTGTACCATTAACCTAAGATTTAAAATACAGAAATCGTATTTGGCTTTTGAACATAACAGGCTTGACTGGCATTTCTTTTTCCAATTTTGGTTTGGGTTCATCTTTATTTATTGTAATTTTAGTTTCAAGTGCTAAGTTTACCTCTCTTTCAATTTTAAATTCTATATTTATTTTTCTTTTTAAATTTAGAGGCCTGTACTACAGTTTGAACTGGAGATTAATTAAATTCCTGATAAATCATGCTCTAACAGGAAGTGTTGGAATCCCATTGTGGACAGGGCCAGACTATATTTAAAAAGAAATAAAAAACTTCTCATTCACTTAGAATCCAGTGCAGATAAGAGCAGAAGCTCAGAATGACATAAAATTCCTCAGATTGTAGATTTGCCTCAGAAAAACCCCAAAATATAAGGCTTCTTATAGCTAAGACTACAATCTCTGCAATCTGGAATTTTATTCAGGATGTTCCTGTTGCAAACTCTGTTGAATCTTTATATTATTATCTCTCTGCTTTTGATGATAGCCTAAGGAAGAAAGATGTTTTCTATTCACATTTTACAAAGGAAAGCTCAGATTTACTAAACACAGTCCCCTGAGCCACTGTGATTTTTTTCCCCCTCGAACAAGGAAGATGCAATTGAAAACATATCTGAGTTACGGAACTTTCTTGCTTGCTTTCTTCTAATGTCGATTTGTTTCACCAACTCTGATCACTAAATTTAACTTTGCAAATACAATTCGTGGGAGAAAAATGTACTAAGTTTTTGAGGGCTAGCGCTTTACTAAAAGTCAAAAGAAAAACCTTCCAAGGAGGACTTCTAAGTTGATATAATAGTTTTGTTGCCTTATTGTCTGGGCTGGATGCCATTCTTTACGCTCAAGGTCTCTTAACAGGGTGTCAAAATGCTAATAGCAAAAACTATAAGGTACAGGATGAAAATTACCTTTGCCTCCCTGAGAAGTCCATGTCACGACCATAAACATGCCATCTTTGGTACACGTGCCTTGGATGACATAGATGAAAAGGAGCAGGAATATATACAAAGAAGCACCTATGCACCCAGCCACACCTAAAATCACACAAAAGCTAAATATTCCACTCATAGCTCTACCCTTAGGATAGTAAAAGGGGATGTACATGACATATACTGGTTAGTTTGATAGAATATCCTTGGACAATGTTCAAAAAACTTAAGCAATGAGTAAATTGTGACAGCCATGCATAATACAACTCGTACACAAGGATGCTACGTTATATACATAAAATCCAATTATTTAAAAATACCATCAGCAAATTACAATTGTAAAAAGAGAAAATATTCAAGTGTTTTGGCTGAATCACACAGTAAAAATATGGATGTCTATGAAATACGCATCTATATTCTAGAGTTAAATATTGAATCCACAACAGCAAATGCAAAAGGAGTAAACTAAACCTTGAAGATGAGAGATTGAAAAATTAAAGAAAATGTAATTAGCAATTATTTTTCTAAAATAGAAGGCAACACCTCTTAAAGATAACCAATGTCGTGCATGCTGGCTTAATTTCTAGTGTAAATAGTGCAGTAACAAAGGATGATTGAACTAGTGCTTCTCTAATTGTTTTAACTCTAATCCTTACTAGAAAAGAGCAACTGTAGGCTGCACAGATTTTTTTTTCCAAGCTCAGTTCACAGAAAAAAATGAGCCAGTGTCTCTAAAATTCCTTCATTAGCTTCAGCAAAGGGATGTGATTTCACAATATTCCAATTAATGGTTTCTTCCTAGTGGTTTGTGATTTTCCAGAAGGCACCTGATGATACAGAAGTAGTTTCTGCATAAACTAGTTTGGGTGCTTCAATAGTCTTTCCATGCCATTTTGTTGCAACAGCATAGTAAGTCAAGACTATTAGCGACAATTTAGTATAACTTCTAAGGTTCTCTAATTTATCCTGTGTCTCTTTCTAGTGATACTTTTTTTATTGCATGGGATGCTGTCAGCTAAATATGACTTGGTGGGTTGTGCAGCCTATCAAATTTTTCAAACTTATTTAGAAAGCCCTTATCAGAGCTTATGTTCAGAGTTTTCTCCTGAAAGCACAAGCATGTCCCTAAAGAGAACTAAGAGAGACCAAATACTTCTGGCATTTGCTTAAAAAAAAACCCAAACAAATGAAAACACATCATCTTGTAGGGAACTGAGCACTTTGGGAAAATGCTGGAATGGCAACTCAAAGAAGTACCCACACTGTGCCTTTAAAAAGTAGCAGTTTATATCAGGTTTAATATAGCAGAGAAATCTGTGCTGCCAGTACTGGCTGACAAACATCCCTCAGCTTTTCCAAGAGGAACATGTGTATGGGTAGAGTGCAGTTGACTCTTGATGAGCATTTAGGCTTAGGCTTCCGAGCAAAGACTGTCAACACAAAAAGTATCTTTGCCAACTACACTGGTGCTTTTGCAAGACCACTAAACATAGTTTATTTTTTCTGTCTGAATATAGAATTTCTTGTATTTTTCTTGCTTTCCATATGGGTATCATCTGCTGTTCTGAATGCTTAATAGTGTAATATAACAGGAGCATGTTCAGAAGACCTCTCTTATCTGCATCAACATCTCCAGAAGCAACTCTTGCAAAAATACTGCACATCACATTAGAGTGAAACACTAAACATAACTCACCTCATCATGAATACAAAATCATATTCATCCTATTTATCACTGTTAGATAAATTAGTGAATAACAAGAAGAAAAAAAGTAGCTTGCTTGCTTTTTTAGACTAATGAAGATAGTGTTATATTCTACTTATTAATAGCAGGGTTTTTAAAGAATGGAATACTAAGCATTATTGTAAAAGAGAAAGCTATCATAAGTGTTAAATATCAAAAAAAGCCACATTTGGCACCCCTGAAGATGAGATCTGCAAGAGCTGACCAATTCACTCCATAGTCATCAGCAGAGTGATTTTCAATGTGGCATGAGAGGATGGTCTCAGTTCTTTTTTTTTTTACTCTTATTTTTTTACATAAGAAATAATATTTAAGAAATTTTTAAGGAATTAAAAATTTAAGGAAAAAAAAAGGCTAAGAGCCTGGGTCAAATTTCGTGAGTCATTCTTGGAGCAGACCACATTTCACTAATTCTAAATCAAAATTTACTTTGTCAATACAAATTTGACAAAAAAATTCCTATTTTTATTTTAGTTGTTGATACTAGTCTGACCAGCCTAACTCATATTATTTTTTGGTTCTGACTAAAATTGTCATCGGGGTGGCAGTTATGCAGAATGAGCTTAGGAATTTCTTGTCTGGTATGATAACTAAAGTGCTGCCCTGGGTAATGTCCAGTGTAACTAATACTGGTGAGGTCTAGAGGTCTTGTTATGAGACTAGGAGAGCACATACTGTTACTTAAGTTTTGAACCAGAGAACAGAAGGCAAACCTTTACATTATTTACAACTCCTATGTTCACTGAAACTGGGAAGAGGAAGAACATGGGGGAAGGGGAGGTGTAGAATATCACCTGGGAGGTCTTATTTACAGGAGTTAGGGGTTTTTTCCCCCCAGAGAGGTGGGTAAAACAAAAAGCATGTGCAGTAAAAAATAAAATCATCACATCAGCACTAGACAAACAGAATAAATGGGCATAGGCAAAATAACTGGTAATTTACATTTTACAGTCTGAAAATTTTGTGTAAGACTTTTATGTAAGACTTCAGAATATCAGCAAAAAGTTTTGTAAAATGTCGATGGAGATGTCAGGAAAAACTTCATCTCACATTTTAATTCAAAGTGAATTTTGTTGTTAGATCTCAATTCACACGGCACACACTACTGATAGGATGACTGTATTTAGAGCTGGGCTCAATTCAGCTTGGTAAGCTGCGTTAATTGGGAGTTCCAGTTCACCCACTTTACCTAGTATTTCGAGTAAACAAAGCCCTTAAAGTGAAAAGAGAATGCAATTCAAATATTTGTGAGGGTTTTATGCAATATGGTATTTTGGTTTACTACAGCTGAACATAATGTGTGTGAAGAAACAAAGAGACAGAAAGCAGCAGAGTGCATTGTATTCTTCCTGACCATATCAAACCAGACTCCCAGAACTTTTCCATGCTTCCAAGAAACATCACCCACACAAGGAACATAACCCAGCATGCTGAGGGACAGAAGCTGGGACCTCATCCCTGCAAGCAAGAGTCTTCTTAGATTCACAGTTTAAGTGCTTCTGAGAACATAGTTCAGCTCTTTGGTGTACCACAAGTATGCAGCCGTTTTGTTAAAAAGTCCCAGCTGTATAGTAATCAGCACACATTTTTAATCCATCCATTCCCTGTTATGAAATGCCAATAGAGCATAAAAGAGAATTTTAACAAGCATCCAGTGCTTTCAGTTATAATCTTCACTTGAGCCAGCTCTTTGCTTCTGTAGGTGGTGAACCAGTACACCGCAGAGATTCAATGAGACTGCAAGTCTTGGATCTCTAATACACATTAGAGAGTGATTTACTGGGGACAGATGACATAAAAGTAGGAGGATGACAAGGATGTCACCCTTGCCCAAAAATACTATTCAGAATTATACACTGTCCTTGTTGCATAATGTGACAAGAATTAGGGTGTTACATAGCATACCTCCCTCTGCTCTTCAACACCACAGCCGTGTTCAGCCGTAAGAACAGAGATCAACCCTTGGTAGCACCACACAGACATTCAGTGTGGAGGGGTTGGTGGTGGTGGTGGTTTGTTTTGGTTCTGTTTTGGTTTTTTGTCAGTAGAAAAACCTGGGAAAAGGCTTCAGTATGTTATATTTTTTAAAAAAAGTAATATTCTTAAGCAGTAGAACAATTTTTTTTAGAGCATAGGCGGCTATAAAATGGAATCTGACGAAATGGTCTGCTATTTATCTGCACAATGTCATTCCAATTTTGCCAATATCTTAAGGCTAACTTCCTGCAACTTTTCACTGAAGTGAGTGCTTTTCATTTCTCCTCTTTGAAAATGAAAAGCTTTACATTTTTGAAGGTGGGGACCTCTGGAATAAGCAATGCTATTGAAACGAGAACTTTGACTGCTCCGTGCTGAACCCCAGAAGGTTTTGCCAACCTTATTATGCCTGATGACTTGCTTACAGGAAAGGACTAATCTCCCCTTTCATCTGGAAGGTTTCCCTGCCCGGTATCCAGCAGTCATGCCAAAGCACATGAGTGTCCCTTTTCCAAACTACGTGGCTTTTAACAGACTGTAACATAGAGACTACAGAGAAACAAGACAGATAAAGAGCCTGTGAGGGAAATTTCTCAGTCATGAAATCACACATATGGCTGGTTTTTCCCTCTGAAATCTCTAAAGAAACATCCAGTTTTGTAGACATATGGACATGAAATGGACCATTCTGTCTGTACATGTGAAATCTGATTATCTGTCCTTGAGCTATCCTCGTTATTCACCTTGATGTACTGTGCAACACATTCTCTGCCAAAAAGATGCAATGTGAAAATAATTATGTATGATGACATTTACAAAGCATTAGAATAATTCATTGATGAAAACTGACAACTCTGACTTCTAAAATTTTGTAAGAGAAGTAGCATATTTAATAATTATTATAGTAATAATAATAGTAATAATAATCCTAATTTTAGTCCACTAATTGCGGTTTTTAGTAAACTGCAGAGCCATTGGCATAATTTTTAAATTTTCATTATTCATGAAAGTAAAATTGCTGAGTAAAAGTGTCCACTTCAGTCCTGACTATGTGGCTCTAACCCAACTAGATTATAGTTTCTGTGACCAAAAATTATAGCTAAATTTATTTAAAATTCTTTTAGGGATTAGATTGTTAACAAAGAAATAGAAAATTATTAAAATATTTCTGAAAGCTGTTAAAAACAAAATTTGAAAATAGCATGAGTAAGTACACCTCATATATTGGTATAAAAATGATGGATTTTTTAAGTTTTGTCACGAAACATAAATGAATATAAGTTTATCTGGCTATAGTCTCTGAATTTTAGTCAAAAAATGAAGCCCAGAAGTATTTTAAAATTATTTGAGAAATTTATTTAGATATGTACTTGTGAAAAATAAATATTTTGTTTAGAGCTTTCATTCTTATAACTCATTAATAAATTTATTTAGTCCTTATGTTTTTGAAAGGAAAAACCTTCTATTTGGAGAGTTAAAACTATGATTTTGACAGATATAAAAGATGCCTAAAGATAGACAAGTAACTCCCAACCCATATTGAAGTCAATAGAGGCTATGAATTACCAACATATTCAGAAGTCTAAAGACAAATATAAATCTCATAATAGATGTCAACAATTTGGAAGAAAACTGTATTATCAAGTCATGTGAATGAGATTGTGTTCCCTATTTGGGGAATTCAATCCACGTCTGTTCAAGAATGTAAAAATGGCACTACTTCCTAGATATTTCCACATAAAAGCCTCATTATACAGTAGCACTACAGCCTGCTTGGAAAAGTTCTGTATGGTAAGTCCCTTAATGCAAAAAAAAAAAAAAAAAAAAAATTCCTTAAAAAACCCCCAGCCCAGTAAAACAATAACAACAACATGAATAATTCACAGTGGGCTGCAAGCTAAACACCATTTTCTGTTTTGACATCTGTCTCCATGGATGAGTTAAAGGAATTTTCCACCAGAATTTCTAAGGGTTTTGAGAAATATTTTAAGAAATAAATTATATGGAATTTTTACCTCACGTTGTTATGTCTATTGGGTTTTAAATACTGATGTTTTTAGGTACTGTTAATTATTGCTAAAGCTTTTCACTTTTTTCTACTCTTGATTTCACTGCACTTCAACTAGAAGAGCACTTCCTTGGGAGTTCATGTGTGACATACAACCATAAATATCTGGCATCTTTTTCAAAGCATAAGTTGTGGTGCATCTTCTAAACTATACAAGCATATAAGCTTCATCTCAAGAATCTTAAAAGTGCTTAAAAATCAATAATTGAGTGTTTTGTAAGAGCATCATCAACTCTCTAGTGATGACTTAAGAGGACTTTGAAAAAAGGTCATTGTGTAATACTTGAGAAAGTGTAACTCCTCTCACCTTCAGCATTAAAACACCTCTTCATCTTAAAAATAATTGCATAATAATGCACATGAAGCAAATAGTTTACTTCCCCGTATAGGTATTTCATACCGAAATAGTGTCCACTGTTGGATAATTAAAATTTCATTGTAGCTGCTAAATACGCAGACAAGCGTAAAAATTTGATATATTGTTTGTGGAAACAATGCCATCCCCATCTATATCAAGTCTTATTCTCTAAAAGACTACAGTGCTCAAAAATTAGTGTAATTCAGTGCACTGTAGACAACAAGGGTCTTCAAATACACGAAAGATGGTGCACTTCAGACTGCTATAATTTGTTTTAGCCTTAAGAAGGTTTACAGAACTGGTTGCATGGCGCTGCTTTGGCAGAAAAACACCCTTGATGGACACTAATCAAGCTTTGTTGCAGTCACTCTTCGGCCGCTTTATTCTTTCAATTGAACACATTCCCTATACCTAAATTGACAGGTAACTTCAAAAGAAGAAAGAAAGGTTATGCCTATTCTATTGACTTCCTCTAGAGAAACAGAGCACAGAGGTAGGAATTTGCAATTTTTCAACTTTGGCAACAAATCTACCTACAGTTACTTTAGGTTACCAGGTTGTTTATTTGTTCTGTCCCTTATATCTGTATGTAAATCTGTACTAACTTGGTGGAAACATTTCTGTTAATTTCAGAAAATTTTAATCACATTGCATTCCATTTTTTTACAACTTTCCACTACATCTTTTGAGGAATGTTTAACTTAATGCCACATATAAAATAGTGTGAAATAATTAGAGTAAAACTTGCCTCCATAAGTGAATTTTAAATCTGTAGTACTGTGTAGGTGAAGGTGGGGAGCTTCTTGTTTTATACTTAGTTGGAATAGTAGCTATATTCCCTGGAAATATTTAACATTCACAGTAATTAGAATTTTGGCATAAAGGATTACCTATTTAAGTCTCACACGGTGCTTAATTGTGTTTTGTTCCCTCACCCACAAAATCTAGAAAAGAAACCTAAGGCAAAGAAGAGAGCATAAGCATTAGATTTGAATAGTCAACTATCTTGGCTTATGTCATATCATAAACATGCCTCCAGCAATTCTTAACACTTCATATAAACCAGTCACAATAAGAAGCTTCTTACTGTTTCACTGTGAGGATGCACACTGTGACAGAGGCGTTTTTAAGAGTCCAACTTACTACCGTTTCTCTGAAGAACAGGGCTAAAATGAAGGCATGTCGGGCAATTTTGAGAAGTTTTGAGCTAATCTCATGGTCTGAGGAACCAGAAGGGTTTGATCATCTCAAGATGCTCTCTCTCAAACTGGCTTCAAAGCCTTGTGACCCTCTGTTTCACTGGACATGTCTGCAGTAAATTGCTGAGGATATGCAGAGGAAAGTGAATTGAATTCTATTACAACAGTAATGTGGTATCATGAAAAAAGAATAGATGTTGTAGACCTGTATATTCTTATCCCAGGTGTGTCTCCATGTTGCAAACTATTGATCACTACTCATTATACCATGTCAATACACTTCATTGCAAATTTCAATATCTCTGCTCTCAGTGTTCCATTTTTCTGCTTTGCATCAGTTATTCCAAAGGAATACCTTCAGAAGATATCCAATATTGTGGCACACAAATGAATGGAATGGAGTTGATTTCTGTATAGGTAGCAGTAATTAATGGCTCTATGGAAATGTGCCACAGTAATTTTTAAAGCAAAACTGCTTTATTAGTTAACATTTGAATGTTTGGTAATTCAATTCAGAAGAACAAGTTTTCCTGGAAGGTTATGTTGTATTAGAACAATCAAAACACCTATAAAATGCCTGTTTAAGGAAATAGGACTCACTAATTGTAAATGACAAATCTACAAGAATTTCTTTAATTTTTTACAGGGTCTGTAAGAGGATGCACTCAGTTTTCACATACATTACTGTCTGATGGCAATGGGGGCTTCTGAATTCCCCCCACCTTGCAAAAATAAAATCTTAACCACTGAAATTTTATTGCCAATGCAAATATTACTAGTTTAATTATATACTGCTACTGTAAACACATGATGCAAAAATGCCTAGCTCAGGCAAAAACTTAATACACATCTGATTTTCTAATGGTAGAAAAACACAACACTTTATGTTTCAGGACTGAAAGTGTCGATCTTTGGAACAGATACTCAAACTGTAAAAGACAAGAAGAACACAGAATGCCAAAATAAAATAGCATCATAAAATTCTCATAAGTTTTTGTTCTATTGTCTTTTAAATTAATGTTTCCTTTTTCAGAACAGAAATTGCTTCCACTATTTTTGGTGTAAAATGCTTATCACAACCTCCATGTCTAAAAAAATTGATGGTATGAAAGATTCTTAAGACATTTTTTTCACATGAATGGTTTATAAAATCTAAAGCAGATTTCAGTTGAGAGTTTTCTTCTATTTTCAAGTTCTTGTAGCTAGCTGAGAAAAACTGTTCTTGTCTTTTTCCCCTTTTCCAGTTTTCATAGGGTTACTCTACAATATATTATTTCTGGGTTCAAGACATTCATATTAACACTAGAGAGAACAAATGTCTGTGTGACATATGTCCATGTGAGAAGGACTGAAACTTATGATATTGTAAGGGCCTCAAGTGCAGCTTAAAGAAAACACTTCCTCTCAGGGGTGGTGGAGGTTATGTAAATCCTGTCAAGGGTATCTAATGCCAACTGCATGCCGCAAGGCTGCCATAGGGCGAGACTTGAGGGATTACTCGGGAGAGCAAAGAAGCACTGACTAGACTACTGACTGCTGGATAGATTTATCAGCATAAAATCATGGTAAGAATTGCAGGGGCCATGCTACAGATGTTGGTTAACTCTTCTCATTTTCTGTGAACAGAAGATGACTGCTTCCTTTTCTTATCCGGTCAGATTTAAGTATCAAAGTGATCAATATGTAAACACTTAGGAGAGAACAGGTAGTGAATGATAAATGACAAGGATCAATTTAATAAAACCTGTAATGCCACAATAAACATAAGCCATCTCTGAAAAAAATTAAGAGAGATGGTTTGCTGGGCACAGTGATTGTAATGGTCTTAATAGATTTTTAGTAATGATTTTTGTATAGTCTGTCCTGGAACCTTTATAGAAGAAACTGAAAAATAGGGCTGGAACACACCTCAGGAGGCTGTCTAGTCCATCCTGTGTTCCAAGTAACAAGTGGGGCAAACCCCACACCTAACAAATTTGTCTAACCAGTTCCTAAAAACCTCCATCAACAGAGAATCCACAGTCTCTCATGGCAAACTACTCCGGTGCTTAACTGTCCTTTATAGCAGGATGGTTGTTCTTGATGGTCAAACTAATCACATCACTTCTTACCCTATCCAGAGACCTTTCTCTCGGAGAATCAACTTCTAACATACAGAAGCCCTAACATTTCCCCAAAATTTTCTGTTTTCCATAATAAACGACCTCAATTCTGTCATCTTTGCACACAACTCATCCTCTGGCCCACAGATTAAAGGCAACTGGATAGAGCAGGAGCGGAGATATTGCAGATAGAAACATAAAATAGTACTAATTCCAATATTAAGATGAAAATTCTACAGTCATATTTTGAAAATATTAATGAAAGGACACCATAGTTGTATAAGCATAAGTTCTTCCATGAAGGGAAATGACAACTTACCTAACAGTTTTACAACTTTCACCATATTTTCTTATCATTTGTGGAGGTATTACCTCCTAACTGCAGAAATGGAAGTTAAAAATCAGGTGTAATGACAGTAGCTTTTTTTCCACATGTAAATATTTATAGCTCCGTGCATTCAAATGAAGACCAGAATTAGGCGCATATGGGACTTAAAATAAAGTAGTACATAGATGAGAGGTATTTTCTAAATTATCTTTTTAAAAGACAGTATTTGAGATGTTATAATGGAGAGGAATCAGATGCTATTGCATTTGTGATCTATTTTTAAGAAAATACAACTTGAATTCATAAATGAGTATTTACTAGAAAAATCGCTTTAACAATGCATGTTATAAAACATCCATGGGGATTTTTGTATTATCAGCATTACCTTTATCATCTCCTACAGAGATTTTTGGTTTTCTGTGTTGCAGTTGCTTTAAATTTCAAGAATTCAATGTCTGATACGAAAATTCAGTATGGAAACTCTGTCTTTTCAATGTATTCTGTCAGTTATGAAGAGATGCTGACTTTCTTCCAAAAAGAGTTGGTTTTTTTTTTCTGCTGTAGAAACTGAGTGATAGATTGTGGTATGTACTGCACACACACACAAAAATTACGTGAAGACAGAGGTAAGTAAAAACGTCCTTCTCCACTCCAAAGTAGCTTCCTACATCTTTGTTATTATATTCCAAGGGTAAAGGAAGACCAAGAACCTCACAACTTATCTCATCCATCCAATTAGAGGGCGAAATGGTGAGTCCGTCTGCTGCTCCTAGGGTATTGTACATAGTTTGCCTCAGCCAACATGGAGTAGTTGTCCAAACTTTTTGCAAATGATGTCAATTTACTTTGTCCATAAGAAAAGAAATTCTGCCTGAGACACAGACACATTCAAGAATTTTACGATATCAAAGACCAAGTTAGCCATAACAAATTTTGTATAAGAACTTCACATTACCTTTGAAATAATGAAATACCATTTGGCAAATTAACTCTGAAACTCTTCACCTTCCTTAGCTTAAGTGAGACCTTTAATTCAATTTTACTTCAGGGTGTTTTGCTAGTTAATTAAATGCAATGGGGTAATACAGAGCACAATGGAGGTTTTTTCTTCAGATAGAGCACCTGTCTCTCAGATGTTAATAGCTTCTTCAGTATGCAGAATTTGGGGGTGGTGTGACAACATACATGGAGACAGAGGTATGACTGTAACCTGAACTTTGGTATAGATCTGTCTGCTTCCTACCTTATCGTTAGTTTTCATGTCTCTTCACTGCTTGTTGTATCTCACTTGACTCTTATTTTCCTTATATTGATGGAGACTTTGAAAGCCAAAAACCACTGTAAGGGCAGGAAATGCAAAGTGTGGTCACTTTCTGCATCCTATTATGAAATAAAATTGCTCAGTATCCTTTGTGCAACATGAGGATTCATTTATTGATTCAGAGTACCATCATTATACCAGAAAATTGTCTAATATATTGCTACCTTTCAACAACACAAAGTGGGGGGAAGGGAGAAAAAGGAGAGAAAGATAAATGATAAAAAACCCCCTTCTTTTATCAAGCAAACATCATCAGCTTGTGGACAGACTTTAAAAGGATACCTCTAGCAAGCTGATCATTTTTATAATAGAATCATTGAATGGTCTAATTTGGAGGGAATCTTAAAGATAATCTTGTTCCAAGAGACTTGGAGCCACTAGACCAGATTGCTCAAAACTCCATACTTGGAGCTGGCCTTGAATGCTTCCACAACTTTTCTGATCAACCTGTTCCAGTGCCTCCTCATTCTTCTAGCAATTAATTTCTTCTAAGTATCTAATCTAAACCTACCTTAAATAATTTAAAGCTATTAGTACTTGTCCTATTACTATATCCTCTTGAAAAAAAAATCTGTCAGCAGCCATCTTGTAGGCCTTCTTCAGGTGCTGGAAAGCTACGATAAAGTCTCTCTAGGAACCTTCTCTTTTCCAGGCTGAACAGTCCCAATTCTCTCAGCTTTGGAGAAGTTCTCCATCTGTCTAACCAGTTTTGTGGCACTCTTCTGGGCCTGCTCCAGAAGGTCAATGTCCTTCCTGCGCTGAGGACCCCAGAGCTGGACACCGTTCTCCAGCTGGGTTGCCATGAGATTGAAGTAGAGGGCCAGAATCCCCTCTTTCGCCCTGCTGGCCGCACCGCTTTTGATGCAGCCCAGGACACGTTTGGCTTTCTGGGCTGTGAGCGCACACTGCCGGTTCATGTCCAGCCTCTCATCCACCCCCAAACCCACCACCTCCTTGGCAGGGCTGCTCTTCATCCATTTATCCCCCAGACTGTGTTGATACTGGGGATGGCCCGTTGCTCTTGGCTTTGTTGAATTTCATGTGGTTGCCTTGGACTTCCCTATCAAGTTTGTCAAGGTCCCTCTTCACGCTCCCCCAGTCCCCATCTTGCGGTCCATCCACTGGAGACATGTGGAAAGAAAGACTGCTAAAGAAGACTGAGGCAAAAATGCTGTTGAGCATCTCAGCCTTCTCCTTGTTAGTTACCAATTTTCCCTGCCTTGCTCATCAGAGGGATGCCACTTTCTTTAACCTTCCTTTCTGGCTGACATACCCACAGAAGCACTTCTTATTATTCTTTGCATCCCATACCAAGTTCAGCTCCAACTTCACCTTGGCTCTACCTTTTATGTGCTGGAATACTGCCGTTTGTGTGTTTCCTAAACTAGTCTTTTGGGTAGGTAGCTCTCCTTATATATTTGCAAAATAATCCCTCATATTCAAGAAAGTGAACATGAATATCTTTCATTGAACAGCCTCTAGGCCCAAGTGAAAAAGATGTACAGAAAAACCTTATTGATAATCATTGATAATGATGTACAAAATATATACAAGCCACCTCACCCTATTCTTCAACAGCCTCTTCCAAACGGTGGAAATACTTGCCTTTTAACACAGCTGTTGTCTTCTGTCTAAACTACCTTTCTCTCTAGGCTTTCCCCATGCCAAGAGACCCCTTAAGTCCCCTGAATATTATATGAGAAGAAAATGGTAATGAATAGGACGCCATTTCCTCACATCTATGAAAATATCAGTAATTAATGACTAAATGATATTTGGATATTCTAATTATGTAGGTTCAGGGAATGTTCAGATTTAACACACTCCTTTCCTACCACAAAAACATGTGAGTTTATGTGCTTTTTCCCATTCTTGCTAGGAATGATATCTTATGTCTTAGGGACCCTGTGCCTATCAGTCAATTATCATGATAATTTTTAATGAACTAAATAAAGACACTTACAACATGGGTTTGAGTTATGCATTTTACAGGACCTGAGATAAAGTTTTATCTCAGTGCTGGTGTGCAAGCAGCCTCCAGGACCTTTCTACACTTGAAAATACTCTTTTACACAAGTCATTCACACCTTCCTGATGGAGCCATAAAGAGCAGCAGTCAAGGAGGCTGCTCAGGCACAAAACAACATTAATTCATATTCTGCTGTCCAGAACTGGCTGCGAATGAAATGAAAACAGGTGAGCAATGAGAAGTTTCTGAAAACATTTCAGAGATGGACTGAAAGACTCTTCTGCAGTAAGTTTGTTATACTTCTAACTTTCCAGGAAAAACATAAATGAGCTCTAGCCATGTTACATTTGGTACCTATTGCAGACAGACGATAAATAAAGATTCTCCAATAGTCTTGGCAGACAAATTAAATGGCTGTGAACCCATAAGGAGAGGGAGAAAAATCCAGTGTGATAATAAAACTCCCAAGTGTGACCTTATACTGCAGGGGGACAGATTAGGAATTTTCTTTCTTGCCTACATTTTCAAACATGTTAAGTTCAGATTTCTTTTTTCTTCAGTTTTCTAACTTGCACTCATGTCTACAGAGAAGTAGATAATACGCCTGTTAAGTGTCATTAGAAAAAGGATGTCCAGTACTACAAATAAAGAATAAAAATTTTGAATTCAAACCACAGACATAGAAACAAGGGATTCTATGTGATCCAAAACCACCTGAGAGGACGACTTCTGCTTTACCCTACTTCTGTATTTACTAGGTTCACAATCTGTTAAATCCTGGCTTGGCACATATATCTAGCTCTAGGGTACCATGTGTAACATTTGGAATTTTTAAAGAAGCTTCCTCTGGTGCAAGGTATAACTCACTATAAATGTCTAGCAAACAAACATCAATTTTACTTTTCAATGAGACTAAATAAAATTATATATAGAACTAAGAAAGAATCTTTAGGACAAGATAATGCTGCTGACATAACTGTTCTTTAGCATTTCTAATAATAAAATCACACATAACTCTTAGGTTTCCCAAAGGGGTAAGAAATACCTGCTATCCAGTGAACGACTTGGCTCTAATTTCTACAGAATGCTTAAAAACCTTGTCTTTAGCCTTCAGAGTTTTCTGTTGTCTTTACCATCAACCTATAAATTTACCCAGACATTCGTTGTAGCCTTACCTAATATTCAACCATTATTGACTGTCTGCCTGAGGTTTTATCGATGAGCAGTATTTATTCACTGAAAAGTATAGTGATGAAGCAATAGTTATGAACATCTGAAAGTTCTGTTCCCGCATCTAGAAGATGGAAAATATGCGTATGTGTTTCTGGAAAACTCTCAATCTTTATTCATTCCCACAGCAGTAATAAGGAAAAAACCAGCTTTGAAAGTGACTATTCTTATTTTCGAAGTTAAGTATCTCGTCATCATTCGCATATCTTAAAGAGCAATTTCAAGATTATGAGTCCTGAGCTTGTCAATTGGAACTGCACACCTAATTTACCCAACTTCCTTTCCCTAGTGCACAAAGAATGAGAGAATTACTGCTTTATGCAGATCTGTCCATATGTAAGTATAAATTGTTTATAGATATTAAATAAAAAATTCAGCTGTGTTCATATAATACACCTATTAAAAGGGGTAATGCTGTGAAAAAGGTAAAGCACCAGCAGAAAACAAGACAACATGTTTAACACTGTAAGAAAGACAATAAAAGTAACTGAGCAGCAAACCCAAGGAGTTATTTTCACTTGGTAATGCTTGTTAGGTCAGTAGCCTTTTTCTAAGCAGAGGGCATTTGACCCTTCCAGTGAATAGAACTCACTAAATTGCTTCCTCTTTCAGAATCTGTGAAACCAAGGGGTGAACATCCCCAGGAAACCCAGGTAGGTTGACTATGGCCAAAGTGGCTGCTTCAGGAGCTGCTTGTATCAGCGGAAACTTGATTTGCAACAGGGTAAAGGTTGAAAGCTCAAAGATCATGAAATACAGACAAAATAACAGTACAGGCAATGACTCTTCTGCTTTTGCAAAACTCATATGAACAAAAAGGTAAGTGAATTCCTCTTCTATATCACAGTGAAGAAAAGAAGTTCAAGGAGAAAATATTTATCTTTGAACAGAAAAAAACCATTAAATAAAAAAGCTATCATGCTAGCTTGTTGTTAAATTTCTAACTTGACAAAATAAATCTTACACAAGCAGTGCACGCACAAATGGTAAGGTTTACAAGATAAAGCAGAAAAAACCACAGGCCTTTATGAAACAGAAGTCTCATATAGCACATATTTCTGGGGTTTGAGCAATTTCTATCTGTTTTGAGGTATCAAATGCTGACCATTAGGTGATAGTAATCAAAACATGTGGAATTCATAAAATTGAAGTATGTCTCAGTCTGATGGCAAGTAAATTAAAAGTTTGGGTTTAAGTAATGTCTTCTCATTGCTACTCATTGCTACTCAAGCTCTGTTGGCCACATCCTCCAGTCCTGTACAGGCATCCCACTGCTGAATAGTGCTCAACCTCACAAAAATATTGACAACATAAAAAAGTGTTGTAGACACACACACATAGTTCCTTTCAGGTATTCTTTTTTAAGCGTAAATTTCGTGTAGATCTTATTTAAATGTTTAGAGGCATAGTTAGACATCTGAAATAGTAGGTGAAACCATACTTCTAAACTGGAATATACATGTAGAGGTATTTAGTTTAGTTTTAGGTCAGCAGTTGTAGCAACAGTTGTACATATCACATGAAATAAGCACCCAATTGTTCTCTAATCACTTACTTCAAACTAATTTTTTTAGCTTATCATACAGAGGCTAGATCCGAGACAGTCCCAGTCACTGAGGACAAGTACTTAAAAAAATATCAAGGAGCAAATAAAAGATACTTTTAAATTCTATTTTTCATCTAGTAAGATAGCATTATTTTATTTTATCCATGGATTTGGTGGGTTTTTTTGATTAATTTAAAAGCTTAATTTTTATTACATTTTTATGTCTCCTCTGGCAATAGTAACATGGTGCTTGACATTAGTGTTCAAGTATTAGTGGCAAGTTGATACTCAAGACCAGCAAATTGAACTGTAGTACCAGTACTTATTGTGCCCACTCTGGCAACGAAGTTTGCCAAATGCTGTCAAAAACTTTAAGGCAGACTCTGTTATGTACATGAAGTTTCTGGGTCCATTGTTTTCTTGTGCTGTAGGAATAGGAATGACATTTATGTGGCACTTTTATAATCAGAAAAACTTATTTTTAATAAATAGCTTTGTTATGTAAATAGCTTTGTTGACAATACCATAGCTCACCTAGAAATCTTGTGCCTGGAATTTTCTTTGGTGTCTATCTGTAGTTCAATGTACAGCAAGAGAAACCTCAGGAAAACATATTTTCCTTTTCAAAAAGAAATTTCTTTCCCTGTGTCGCTAGCAACACAAGCTCTTCTCCAAAAATCTCCACAGACAAACAATGCAAGAGATATTCTGCTTTAAGGAACAGTTTCCTCAGCTGCTCTGTGTATTATATTTAACCAAGACTTGCGACAGATGCACTGACGTAAGAAGTGGAACTGAACTGCGTGAAAAGGGTGCTTACTGTGCTGAGACACACAAAGACTTGTGGGTGTGTGTACGTCCAGGGAGCTTGCACCCTCAACTACACCAGTGCTGTCATATTTTCCTTAACACGAGGTGACCCACTATAGCAGGTACTAAAGTCCCATGCACTGTCTGAGAGCATGGTCTCACCCTGACTGAGGGGGATCAGTAAAAGATACAATCACATCGTAAGCTTCTGTTCTCAGAAATATTAGTCAGGCTGGTAGAATTCCTGAACTAAAGTAAACCGCAAAACATCTTATTAGGTTACTGTGTGACCTATACACACAAGGCATATGTGAGTTGTACCTGTGCAGTCCAGCAATTTAATTGGAGATCTAGATGTATGGAATACATTTATTGTCTGCACACCGTGAAAATGCTCTACTTTATGCTTGTTTCAAAACAAGGAGCCCACTAGATCCAGCTCATCCCCAGGTAAAAATGTTTATCTTTCCGGTGACTATGGGAAAAGTTTAACTCCGTGTATTCAGGATAATTAGAATTCTACCACCTTAAATACAAAAGCTATAGTTTGGGAGATCTCTCTTCCTTCTAATCTACTAAGTACGAGCTATAATCTCAGAATGGTTATTGTTATGACAAATCTCACCCTAAATTTAGAGAATCTATATTTAAAGTCTAAAACCTAAGGAATCTGAAGTTTTCAGTAAGAAGTTCTTTTCTGCGTAGCATTTTGCACACAAATGTACTTGTCTCAAACTAAAATAGATGCCACAGAGTCAGACAGGAACCCAAAGTCCTCCTTGGTTATCATTGTCACCAAGAAAGGGAAGTAAAAATTAAACTTGACTCATTATTCTATTGATGTAGAAAGCAGGAAGGAAGCCAGTTGATGTCACTGCAAAGTGCTGAATACAGTAAAGTAGTCCCTCAGCCTCTACCATTTAAATGAATAGTTACATTCTGAGTAAATAAACCTGTGATAAACCTGTTGAGCTGTAAAAGAGCCTTCATATATTGTGCAAAGCTGCTTTAGAAGTTTAGGTATTCTGTGTATTGTTAGAAAGGCTCTAAAAAAAGGATAAACATGAATATAGTAGAATCTCCTAAAAAACTCTGAAAACAGGTATCAGAAATTATCATTAAGAAGTGTAACCTTTCTGAATAGTTTAATTCAAAGGTGACGTAACTCCATAAGTTCTATATATTTATTTTAACCAGGGGTGTATGCCCTCAAACTGAAAGCTAAATGGTGTTCATAAGGCTTTTGTTTCCTACCTGTAGACAAATCGGTTAGGAAGATCTCACAGTGTAATGCAGAATTAAGAAATGCTAGAGGTTTACTTGGACTGCAAAGCAAATTAACAATGATAAGGGTTCTGCAACAATCTTAATTGGCTATTTCATTCCAATTTCACTTAAAAGGTAAAACACTTAAATCCTGTTATCAGTGTTGGCATCAACTTACTATCCATCATTAACTCCAGGTTAAAGCTCCTGGTTGCCATCTGTTACAATTTCTTACAGTTTTCTGCCTTAGACAGTAGGTTGCACTATTTGGTACCTTAGTGCATATACTGGAGTGCAATAAACTCATTTAGACATTTCTCTCTCTCTAGTAAAACCCGTAAAAATTTTGAAAATTTAAAATAACCCAAAAAAATAACCCGCCAAAGCACCTAGTCTTCCAGCAATACAGCATTTGGATTAGAACTAGAAACAGTTTTTTGAATGCAAAAAAAAGTCAAGGTAGAAACTGTCTACAAGAATTAGCACACTAGGGAATTTTAAAAGAACCAATAATCAATGATCTTTTCTTAAACTGCTGAATGAATTTTAAACCAGATGAATTTAGATCAGCTGGCTGTCAGGAAAGAAACGCCAAAAATCTAAATTCCTTTTCACAGGTAAGACTTTGTCATAAATATGGGTCAACTACATTAGTTTGCCTCAGTAACAGCAGCCGTTATTTCTATATCTGATGTCCACAAGCAAGATATCAAGGGAAAACCTTAAAAATATCCAAAAAATTAAGTTGTAAAAGACATGCGAAAGAATGAGAATTTCTGTTGCTGCTTATGAGTATCTGCTTTACGGATTATCAGAGGCCTTTGCTTTCACAGGTTGGTCTAGTTTGTCACTTTTCACAAGCCTTAAATGCATATACAGAAGATGATCGAAAACAAACACTATTACAAATTATGAAGTCATGAGAACAAAAAATACCACTTACAGGCAGATTAAAAAAACAACCCCCCACAAACAACAAAACAAAAAACCCCAAACCAACCAACCAAAAAAAAACCACCAAACCAGAAGGAAAAAAAGAGCACAAAATGTTCTTTTTTTTTCCAACGTTCCCATTTTTCTATGTCTAGGAAAGGAAAAAATCAAGACCAAAAGTACACTGTGTTCTAAACTAAGACAGAGATGAGTTAAAATGAGTTTTTATTGTGTGTTAAATGTGTTGAAGGAAAAGTTTGAGAAAGAATGGAGGTCAGATTCGGAAACTGAAAATTCAATAATAGATGTTAGATTAGATTGAGTAACAAAATATCTGAAGCGCTGGTGTATTAAAAACCCAACCAAGCTACAGACATATCTAATGCAAATTTATTTGCTGCTCATAACATAATGTAATTTGAACAGATAAGCCCATTCTGCTGGAATGCCAGAAAATAGGTTTGTAAACACTACCTGGTTGAGCGCATCTGTGTCTTATCACAGCCACACTGCTGCTCCCACCAGCATTGGTGCCTGTCCTCTCCCTGAGCCCAGGGTGTGACCAGTCAAACTATTAATTATTCACTGAGGGAAAAGCTGCCTTTATGATTCTTCCCCCCCCAAAAAAAGGCCCCTCACACATGCCACACACATACACACACACACACACACACACACACACACACTTCAGAGCAAAGAGCATGAGTACATTTGTATCTCAAGGAACAAATAGTAAACAGAGTAATGTTTCTATTGTGCTTGCTACTGAAGTACTCCTATTTATGCTCCTGAGCTGACAGAAGCTCAGGGCAAATCCCAAGTTATTTGTTTCCACAGGTCCTTTTCCTATCCTTCCCAAATTCTCATTGGCTAATAGCAAAAGCAAGGGAGGACAAGACTGCTGACTGTTTACTACAGAGAGGGAGATTGTCACTGCTTTTTTAGGTTATCCAGGGAAACAGTGCTCCCCTCCCTCAGCAGCATTCAATTTGTGACTCCAGTGACAAAAAGCTGGGAAAGGACCAAATGAAGTTAAGAAAAGGAATGACTCTGGCTTCACTTCTCACTGCCTTGAGCAGTGGGCCAAGTACATCAGAGAGAAACCTGCTTGTACAAAGGGATGATGTAATGTTTTCCTTCCTCATTGACTGAGGCAGTATGAAGAAAAGTGATGGGCTGCATCTTGTCTAATTTGCTATGACTTAAGATGCTGGTCAAAATGCAACTTTTATCAAGAAAGAAATTTAAAAAACAACAATGAAAATGCATTTATATTGAAGAGAATCAAATCCCATGATTTATTCTATGCCAGAAGTCCATCAATTCTCTTGGAGCACTGCTCCTTTTTAGGATCTGTGTGTTTGTGCAGCATGCAATGTACAGTAGACAGCAGCTTGAGTGCACTGCAAGGCTTAGCTCTCATCCGGTGACCAAAGAAAACTGCTAAAATTCAAAGCAGAAACAGTACTGAGTCATATAACAAACAAATAAAGCAATACAGTCCTTAAAAGTTTGCTTGAGAAAAGGAGTAATCTGCAGCTGATCTTGAAACAAAATGGATGGAATAAGTAGCAGATAATTCTAAGGATTAATGTTTTTATTCAGTAGTGTAAGGTTCAATTTAAAAAGTAGAAAACATACATAACCCCAACTGTTTCCAAAACTATAATACTTTTATTTTATAGGATGGTTACATTTTAAGACATACAATGATTGGGTCAAATTCTGCCCAGAAATCTCCAGGAAGGTTTTTTTTTCGCTCATTAGAAAACAGCTATTTATTCACTTTGCAATTTTTCTAGATTTATATTCTCAAATCACTGCAATTCCTTTAAAACTGTAAGGCTTCATATATTAATCAGCAATATTAAATGAGGTTTTAAAGAAGTGCAAAGCATAATTTATTTTTCTGGTCCTGTAATCAACTAATACAGTTTTGTATGAAGAAGAGAAATATCTTTGATGAAAAAAATGAAAATAGTTAAATGCTACCACTAATCAATTGGGGGTGAGAGATGAAATGAACATTTTTATGTAGGAACAAAATTACTGAGGTGCACTTATTCCAGAAAGATATTCTTAGCCTGAGGAGTGAAGATCCCAGCACCTGGAACTCATTTGCAGTGATTAAATATCTGTATTGTTACACAAAAGTGAAATCCAATTCCATGAACTTATGCAAAAATTTTCAAAAAGCCTTATATTTATTTTTCGAAAGACAAGGAAGCAGAGCGCTCAAAGACTTAGAGACTGAAAGTGATGAAAACATGAAAGGTAATCTCTAAGTTTTATTGCCAGATGTTTCTGAATTAAAGGGTTCCAGACAGTATACCAGACAAGCAGCTATAGAAACGAGACCAAGAATAGTTGAATAGTTTGTTGCTATCCTTACAAAATCCAAACCTCTATTTTCTCTCTGATTTTTTGACTTATTTCTCTGGTAAATTGCTTGTTTAATTTTTTAATGATGTGATCTTTCAAATGAGTCAAAAATTTTCCCTGATGTCCCTTGTGCACCTTCTGGGGGGCTTCTCTTCTAGTTTTCTCACCATTTTTTCTTCAGGTTACAGAAAACTAAAAAATCCCTTTTGTTATATACTCCAAAATTTGCTGGATATTGCCTGAATTTCCAACTGAACCAACATGCACTCCAATTCAAACTCAGAAACAGGCTGGAATAACTCACCACTACCATAAAAGAGATAGTAAATAGAACACCTAGGTCAAAGACAGCACTGAGGAAAATACATTAAGTTAATCTAATTATTAACTTACACACAGATTTATGCAGTTGTTTATCAACATATAAATATTGAGGGTCCTGGCTTCATTTGACTGGTGTTAGATGACCGGAACCCATCTTTCAATCTGTGTCTATGAACCCTGTTTGATCTGCTTTAATTGAAAAGAGCTCCTTTGCTCAGCTGGATAATGCGCGTTCCCACTCACGCTGAGTAACCAACCCATGCAGATGAAGGTGAGAAGGATAAAATAATGGGTTTTTTTATCTTGGTTGAAACACAAGGAATTTTTTTTCCAAACAAAGCCCTCAGGGAGTCCTTTAAATCTGTAAAAATGGAAATAAAATTTACCTGAGCAACAACTCACCAATCCATAAATCCTAGACTTTGAAAACTATTTCAAGGCATTGTTAAAGGGACATCATTTGATGATGATGAAGTCCACCAGAGTTGCTGTCTTGAGCAGATCTGACTTCTGCATGGATGGTAACTACTCTCTCACACAGATGAGCAAGCAAATAAAAATAGTTAATCGAGATATTTCCTCCACAGAAGGGGAAGAAAGAATTATTACTCTTTTTTCTGTAGTAGCTGAATACCTTCTGATTACTTGCAAAAAATTGGGTCTTGAAATTTTTCTAGAAAGAAGAATCTCATTACAGAAAAAAACCCTAAAAACATTCTACTTTTACAATGGTGAGAAATCCATTGTCTTTAAAGAAATCATTCACATACACGTCATTTGTTTAAATCATCTACCAAGCTACTGTCTCCATTACTAGCTACCAGACTGCACTAATTTTAGCAAATTGAGGAAATACTTAGCATTTTATTTGAAGTTTGTAAGAAAAGACAATCCCCAAAAAGCTGAGCTGGCTCAAAAAGAACCGGAATTTTCCATTTCAGTGCAGGCAAGTGACAAGGATAGTGTCATACAAGGACTTCTCTGAGTCCAAGAATCCTGAGTTCCAATATATGAAAATACCATATATTATATACACCATATATGTAAGTTCTGTATGTTTAGAGGCTACAAGTGAGTCTTGCAGTCATTAAGATCTGCAGTCAGCTTTTGCTCTTAGACCACTCCTGGTCTTTGCAATGTAATTGAGTAACTTTGCCTTTTTTGCTACACCAGATCACTCAGGTATTTTTTAAGATGTTTAGCAACTTCTAGGTGAAAACTTTGAGCAACAGAATAGGTAAGAGGAAAACAAACCCATGATTTTTAAACCACCATTTGCTGGTTTCTTCAAAGTTCAGTTATTCTGATGTACATGGGTGTATGAAAGTCTTTTTGTTCCCTCAAGACAGAACAAATACTTTGTTTTGCTTTGTCAAACATAAAGTAATTATTTTTCTTTCATTTTAGAGACAAAGAATAAATTTCAGTAAATCAAAATAATGTCTTTACAAGTTATGTTTTCACGATGTAAGAGAGGGTATTTTTTTCAAGACACAGTATAGCCATACTTTATAAAATATAAAAGCTTTAGTTGTTCTTAGCACATTTTGTTGACGGGAACCTAAGATAGTACAGGCCAGGCTGGTGCAAGAGCCCTACTGCAGTGCCATATCCTGTTTTCTGTATTGTCATTGTCCCTGTGCTCATTGGGGCACCTAGTGCATCCTCCAAGATAAGACAAGTTGTATTATTTCCTGGTCTTGCACTAGTTATGTGTAGGTCCTTTCGGCAGAGAACTAGAGATTTATTGGAGAATTATCAACAATCAGAAAATTTAGACTGCATTGTACTAAAAACTCAGGGCATGCAGACCATAGGAAAACTGTGCTTTAACCTTCATTTCAGGCAGTTTTAAACATTGGAATGCACAGGTTGTTTAAAGCAAGTCCCAACCTGAGCAAGCTATTTTTCTGAGAAGGTGATGAATGTAAACAAACAAACAGCACAAGAATTTGTGCTCTACATTTCACTGACAAAAACAAAGTTCTGGACGTAGTCATACTTTGTGACTACATTCACAAGCACACTTTGACATGACAGAAGATGACACCATGACTGAAGGACTGCAATGGATGGATGACATACCATTTGATATGAAATGGACAAAGCCTTCTTGAAAAACCTGAAAGAAGGCTTGTAGCTGCAGACCCTGTTTGTCAAGGAGAACTTGAACCATACTGATATCTTCTGGAGTAGGGAAAACTCAGAACACAAAACCACAAAATTTATGGAATACATCAGGGAAAAGTTTTTGCACAGGCAATGAAGATGCAGGGAGGGTATACATTCTTGACATAGCTACTACTCAGAAATAAAAAAGAACTGGTTGGAAATGCAGTAGTTAAGGATAACCTCAGCAGAACTGAGCAGGAGACAGAGTTCTAAATCCTGAGAGACATGAGGAAGTCAAATAGTCAAGTAAAACTTGTAGGCAGAATGACACGAGCAACTGACTTGATGGAGGCCCCAGCGAGCTGATTAACCTTCAACAACCATCTCCTCAAAGAACAACAATTGTCCATTCCGGTGTACCAAAAGTTCAAGCACAGGAAGCCAGCTTGCCTGAGTGGGAAACTTCTGAGTGAGCTCAAAGGCTACAAGGACTTGTACAGAAATTGGAAGCAATGTTGGGCTACCCAAAAATATTGTGAAAATATTTCTCAGGCATTCAGTAGTAAAATTAGAAAAACCAAAACTCAGCTGACAGGAGGTACAAAAGAAGCAGTTAAGAACTTAATTGTTATCTCAGTGTAGACACATTGCTGAATGGAGCAGAGAACTTAGTGACAGAAGACAAGAAAAGAATGAGGAACATGATGTCTGCTTTGCTCTGCTGTAACTTGCAAAGGCTTCTTTCAGGTCGGCCCTTAATACTGGGGAACAACACTGGGACATGTATTACTTGTGTTAATATGAAGCATGAAAGATTCACAGCAAATTTAACAAGCAGATCCATGGAACCAGACTGAATGATCTTCAGAGGCAGCTGAGGGAGCCAGCAAGTTTCACTGAGACACACTTCTGCAGTCACTGGATAGACTAATATGTGTGGGAGCTCTCTGAGGTATGAGACAGGCAGAGGTCGCACCTCTTTTCTGGAAGGGCAGATCTGGGAAACTGCAGATTGATCAGTTTAACCAGTGGAGAAGAGAAGAGGCAGGGAATTTCCAGTTAGACACTAGGAAGAGATCTTCCCCTAGAAGGTGGTTGGACACCGTAGTAGAGACAAACTGGAATTGCTACCCTTGGACATATTCAAAACTCAACTGGACAAGGCCTTTGTCTAATCTCAGAGACTTTAGGATTGCAAGATTGTTTCCAGCAAGAGACTAAGACTTAATGATCTTGAAAGGTATATATCTAAGTTATTTTGTGTTTCTAATTTGTGATTTTGTACAAGAATATTTCAAAAGAATTGACAAGGACTAATTACTAACTAGTAATAAGGAAGGTATAAAAATGGAAATGGAAGTTTCCATGAAAGTTTATCAATAAGAAATTTCCTTTTGAGAAGATCTGAAATCTTAAAAATATTAAGTGGGAAACCCTTTGAATAAAATTAATAGTATTTAAGACAGGAAAAGATCAAAATACAGTTCTACTGCCTTTTAAAAAAATTGTATATCTTCCCCATGCTGCAGTAGAATTCTCATGGCATTCTACAGGTAGGTGAACTAGAAAATCTGTCACTTAATAAGACTAATCCAAACCTTTCAGAAAGTAATGGCACTTCTCTCTTTAACTCAGTAACTGGTGGCTTTCAACAATTTATGTATCTAGGAAAAATAAATGTGAAACTCTCATGCAATGGTACAAAGGAATGTGAGATCTGGATGCCAATTAATTTGGATGCCTTTAATATTGTCGCTGATTTTTAATGCTTTTTTGTTGTTGTTGTTGTTTTTGTGTTGGTTTGTTGGAGTTTTTTTGCCAGTACCAAAGGGCATTTCACAATGGGGAAAAAAAAAGTATCCCTAATTCTGTAGCCAAACTGTTGCAAGTGACTGCTTCATCTGTCGTTTGCTCTATCAGTTGGCATTCCTGAAGATAAAAGAAGTCTTGGTGCCATGAAATGAGTAAGAAATTGGGTCCAATATAGTATGCTAGCAGGCTGATTTTTCTCTTTTACACGCCTTCATATTGAGTGGGATGTGACTGCCAAATGAAATCCAGAAGAAATAGTGGATTTGAATGTTAGCAGAGATGGGGAGGCTGGGGGATGGGGGACAATTAACATTATCATTAAAGCTGCCTGCAGTTTTAACTACATTTTGGTTTGAATATACAGCTCAAGGATTTCTGGCATTTTACACTGTCCCTCTCTTTTCTTTTTATTTCTTTTTGGTGGTGGTTTTTGGGGTTTGTTTGTTTGTTTTTAAGAGAAATGCTTTGCATTCTTAGTTATTGAGGCAATATCAATACAATTATGATTAATTTAAATGGAGGAAAATTTGGATTTAAAGACCAAATCCATAGTTCCATTCATTGAAACTGCACCTCTTAATTAGCTGTTGCATTTAACTTATAACTACTACATTCTTAGCAGTCTTTGGTTCATAAATATGCTTAGATATAACTACATGTTCATTTTTCATAAAAGATTGTTCTTTTGCTAAATGATATCAGATGGAACAAGCTTCAATAATCTGCAAGTCTCTTGTGAAATGCTGACAAACAACTCATTAAAAAAGCTGAAATAACTTTCACAAGCAATACTTGCCCGCTTCAAACACTGGTTTCTAAGGTAAACTAAGGTATTGTGAAGGACAATGACATCAAATACATTTGAGAAACTTAAAATGTATCAATATCTACATAAAATATACTACTTAAGAATCTCATTCTGTGTACTAGTGCACTTTAACTGAGGCTGAGCACTTGCAACCTCAGTGTCCAATACACCACAGTCAGTTTGCTCCTCTCCTGCTTGTCTCTGCACTCTTCCTTGACATTTCTGGAGGAAATGGAGTTAAAGTTGGAGGCTTGGTACAAAGCACCTTCTTAGCCTGCCGCAAAAGCCCTCATTTCTTCAGTTGTCAAGTACGAATTCAGTGAAACTCATTGATTCAGAGAGAAATCCAAGTCCTTGTCCTGAGGCAGTTATTCCCCATGAAACAGACAGTCTATCTACTAATTCCTTCCCAAAAAACCACATTCTAAGCTTGCTCCAAAGTATGTTTAAAGTATACCAGGCATCACAATAGAGGGCTGTCTTAAAAACTGGAGCGTGAGGGCACAAGTCCCTTAACACAGACATAGTTTGAGGCTGGTACTTGCCATGGAAGTGCCCTTAGCTCCATCTCACTTATTAGAAGGGTAGCACAGACACCCTGTCCCAATGGGTTTCATTTACCAAAAAATCTTGGCCTCTTTTCCTTTTTTCTTTCTCCCTCCCTTCATCTGGTTGAATTCTTCTTCCAAATTTGCAAATCGTTTCAGGCTTCAGAAAACGAACCACTTGCCAAATCACATAGACGTACAAAACGTCCACTCAGGCCCATTCAAAAGGCCCACCCCATTGGTATTCACCAAGAATAGTGCATGTCCTTTCACAGGCCTGGGACATTGTTGGTGTAGTGCTGGTCTTTCAGCTGGTAATAAATCAACTCCACTGACTCCGAGACAACTACTCCTATTTACCTCAGCTAAGAACCTGTCCCCAGTGCCGAAATGTCGATCTGATGAGTTAGTATCTATTTCCCTAAAATTCCTTCTGGGCATTAGCTGTTTTTCTCTTCACTCTTTGCACTACTTTGTGAAGTTGTTAGGCAACGTTAAACATTAGAGACTAATTTTAACTGTGAATGTAGCAGTCCTTTATATCTGCTTTGGTAGGCGAAGGAAATGTCGGTCATCCAGAAGGAAAAACTGGTGCATACATAATGACAGATAATAAATACGTCTCATGGGCCAAGTTTTTCATAAGTCAGTGCTAGTAATATCAAGATTTTTTGTTAGAATAAACTGAATACAGACAGATGCTTAATGTCTTCCCTTTCTTTAGAAGAATTCTGCAGGTATTTGATTTTTTTGGTCAATGTTTGATACTATAATATCAAAATTATATAAGATTTCAAATATTGGATATAATTTTCAGATATGGCTCATTTCTTATTTCACCTTAAATGAGATGTCCCTTAGAGTGATTAGTTTGGTCAGCATATATGAGACAGAACCTATATTTTTCCAGAAAATGAGGGACAGGATCTGATCTCCTTCAGTAAATCTTTTAATGAGGTCACTTATCTTGAGATAGGATAACCATTATACAGATATTAAGTTCAATTTTAAAAAGAGTAAGCTCTTTTTGTTCTGTGTAAGTTTTTGCCCCAAGATAATTGGCTGGTTCTTTTTCGTGTCTTGTCGGTAGCATTTGGGATGTTTAGCTTCCAAAAGAGCTACGCATTATAAAATAAGGATCTATATGTTTTGCATAAAATACTGGAAATGTTCAACTAGTCAATGCTTCTACCAGTTCCCCTAACTCGGTTTAGACTATATGAGAGCAACAAGAATAGAAAGAGCTATATAAAATTGATGCGCACAACCGCATATTGGTGACAAATATTTTGATTTCTGTGGATCTTTTTTACTTCAAGTATTTGTGATTATGATTTCATTTTGTAAGTCATATGTGCTACTTCTACCTATAACAGACAAGTCACAGTATGTCCAAATAAAATTAAATCACTCTCTAGGACTAGTTTTCAGAATTATTCCTGCTGTCCAACTCTTTAAAGGAATAAAGCAACACACTTTTGAGATAAGTTTCACATGCTAAAAGCTTAACCCCGGTGTCTTTTGCCAGGTAAAATTCTGGGTAAAATTCTCTGTGCTTGGAGTTAGAATTTTACCGCAGTAGGGACTGCAAGACTGAAGAACTGATACCTCTCCTCAACCTGCACTTATAAGAGTCCTTTGGAGTTTCTGTGCTAATCTAACAGCTCTTTTGTTAAACTATAGAGCATTGAGAGGGGGGTTTTATGCTTTGCATTATATTGTGAAAACATTAGCAAATGAAATAAATGTGAATTTGGCTTTTTAGCACTTAGAATTATTCACTTTGAACTGTAAATTATTTATGATACTCAAAGAGACACTTTGTAAATAACAGGAAAGCCTCAGAAATCAAATGCAGATTGTGGTATTTAGTCTTGTCTTGCCATCATTAACCATTTCAGTTACACAACGTTTCAATAAATCAAGCACATCTCTTAGACATCTCTCCTAAAGGAATTAGAAAGCAGCAGAAATAAATGAAGCTGTCTACAAGTGACAGCTACAAAGGGAAACCCAGAGAAGTGGTGGAAAAAAAGATACTCCTGTGAGCAGATGATAAAGCAGATGCTGTAAAACAACAGGGGGATTGCACCATTTCTTCTCCAGAATTGACAATCGTTTGATAAACAGCTAGTCATGCTCCTGGAAAACCCTGTCCGTCAGTGTATATCGGTACAAATTAATGATGACATGTCCTGATTAAACTTGCTGTGCTGTGAAATGCAATGCATTATCTGCATGGCAGTAAGTGAACAAATGCTCTCAGGGAGTAAAAGAACAAGCAAAGTCACACATCTCAGGTTAGGTCCCGAGTCATAGCTGCCTGTGGTGAAGTAGGTGTTTAATTGACAAACCAGTATTGTGGGTTTTGCAGGCTATAGCTTTTTGTTCTGTTCATTGAAAAGAGTTGTCTTGATAACACCCTTTCTGTAAACTACAAGCCAGTTTTCAAAGCCTTCAGTCAAGCTCTTGAATCTCTTCCTCAAGCAAACCTTAAATAAGCTTGCACCCTGTGTACATTAACAAGAAGTCCCGCTTTGGAATAAACTGAATACTACAAACATAGTACTGGTGAGACCACAGCATCCCCCATGAACTGAGTAAGAGCTAAGCAAGTTCTCAATGAGAATTTGAGAGATCTCCCAAAAGTTCGTTTTCTAGAGTAAAAAGCAAACAATTTCAAAATTCTGATGTAAATAAAATTCTAAAAAAAGTTTCATTTGGATTTGTCTTGTCTAACACACAGATTGAAAACCCTTTTGTAAGAGTTAGTTATTTATTTTAAAAAATGGAAGTCACACATTTAACACCACTTCGCTTTCTTCACTTTACTAAAGCACTTCTGATATAACTGATAAAAAAGTCCTATGGAGTTGAGAAAGTTTTGCCTCTTAAAGACAGGTTTGCTGAACAAAAGATCTCTTCTAAAATAGGTAGGTTCTTTTGGGGGTGGGATCCAGACTTTGCAATTCATACTGCTGCTGAAAGGAAGGACCACTCGATGCAGTAAGAACACCATTGTCAGTACAGCTAGCAGAATCTGGAATTTCTTCTCACATCTGTAAAACACATTGATGGCTGTAGACTCAAACCAGATGAGGTAGCCTGAAATACTTTTCAGAACAATTCCTTATCCTGATCTTTAACCAACCTTCCAGACTGGGTTCTAATCTAATGTAAAATCTAGAACAATTTAGCTGATTGTTGTGAACTTGCATTACAATGAATGAGATTCCAGTCCAAATGTTGGCATTTCTGCAAAGGAAATGCACAAAACAGCAATAGAGATATTTCCTCTATACTTTCATTCAGGGAACAGACTGCAACAAATAAAAAAAAAATATATCTTGGGAGAAGTAAAATATTTAATCCTTTTAGTACTTAGCTTTTTCTGTGCATACTACCTGGGCAGCAAAAGTGCAGAAGGTGAAACATATCCATTTCCCTGCCAAAAAATATATGGTAAAGAAATACTGTACAGTAAGTTCATCTCTGAAATTTTACTTCCTGTGCTAAGAAGGTATGAAGATCTAGGAAAAGAATTAGCTGTGCAGGAAAACAAAGAAGCAAGGACTACAGCTACAGACAGTAATGAAAAACACACTGAAAAGGTTTGTCCAAGAAAGCACAAAATACCAGGAGCAACCCTTTAACTACTCTTAAATACTTTTTCTAAGTTTTATTAAATGATGTCAGGCCAGTAGGCCGTATTAAAGAGGGGATGGGGTCACCAGTATTGTGTAGATTTAAGACAGTGCTTCATAAAGCAGACTGAGAAGGCTGCAGAAACCCAGGCTATTGTAAAAGCAGCTGATCCAGGAGGCTGTAGCCAGCGTGTTCCCCTCACCTGTCTGCAGAGCCTGTGACAAACCAGGTGTAGCCTGGCACAGGGCGTGCCTTCAGCTTCTGGGCAGCCTCTAAAACAGAAACGTGAAAGACAATGCAACTTTTTCCCCCCCTCCTTTCTTTCACATGGACTTCAACCTACTTATTTTATTTCTGAAATAGAGGTTTTAATTAAAGCTACCTTCTATACAATGCACTGAACTTCAGCTTTGTTGCAAATAACATATTAATTTCCCCTGACTCCAAATAATCTTACTTGCTCTCTTTTATCCCTGAAAACATCTTGCCTGGGTGAGCACCAAGGGGAAATAACAGGTGAGGGCAACAAAACTGAAGTAGCTTACTGGAAGTTATGGCAAACTCTGCATTTTGTTATTTCTCTTCATTTTTAATACATATACTTCTTTATTCTTGCAACTTCCCCCACTAATGTTATGGAATGAGCTTTAGGAATGCAGCTTCTCACTGGAGGAATGGAAATGAAACAAGTCACAGAATAGCAGATAAAATAAAGAAAGCATATTGACAGAGAGGAGTATGTGATTCATTCCCCCACTACTGTGCCACCCTGCCGAGGGAGGCATTTTAGGCCAGGAATCTCTCTTTGTGACCTCAGGTAGTCAGATTTAGCCTTCAGCCTCTAACCTTCCATGCCCATATTACAGTAAGGGTATTTTAACTGAAAATTCAAGTTGAAATCCAGACTAAGTTTTTTCTCATCTTTTTTTCTGATCCTGGATCAGGTCACTGGCAAATCAATTAAATGTTAAAAAATTTCATAAGGCCAGCTTCCTCAGGGTATGCAGGCGAGAAAGAAAGCGTGCAAACTCGGTCTATTCAGCATTTTCCTAAAAAGTCTCCAGTGTTGCTGGATCTGGGATTACATGCGTCCATTACACCTTTTTTTTCATTTTTAGGCAGGGGGGCGTTTGGGATTTTAAAGAAGCACACCAAGAGGGCCTTTGTGAAACAAAGATCTTATAGTTTCTTCTACTTGTGGGGAGAATGCAGTGGGAAAAATGAAATCACCATATATCCCCAGTTGTTTTTTTGACCAACAGAAGAGAGAATGAATGAAAAAAGTTTCAGAACAGTAAGCTAAAACTGTGACAGAGTAAATCCTCTAGCTGGGTTCATGTTCCCTGCAGATCATGTACAGATGGGACATGCAATGTAACCATCAGTGGGCTATAAATCCATCTGCCAACATAAAATTACATAGATAGATCTCTGTTGGCCTAACATTTAAATGATGTAGTAGTGGATCAGAACTCCTATTGTGCTAGATGGTCTAACACCACAGAACATGGAGTTCCCTTCCTCCCATCCCTAAAAGCAAGCTTGTAATTTAAAAGCTGTTAAGTACAGCTACAGATATGAGGGAATATGAAAGACAACAGGTTCTGATTTCTGTGTTAATAGTTACAACATGGTCTTTTTGTACTTAGTTGAAGGAAGGATTTGAAGGAAAGTAATGGTGTAGCTTTGTAGACATTTCCATAGAAATTTTGATCATGTATAAAATATGCTAAAATTGCCAAAATATTTGCTTTAAAATCTAAAATGACTGGCTAAGGAATGTTGCCATGGCTTGACCAGACGTAGATAATATGAATAAGCATTTGCCTTTCTATCAAAGAGATTCTATGAAAGGAGAGCTCTCAACATGAAATGTTTTTAGGCATAGACATAAAAATACTTTTTGTCAAGGTAGACATAAGCCACTAAAGGCCTCATAAGTACAGACAAATAAATAACCTGTGCCTAATCTAACCAGAAAGGAAGGGAAGTGGGGGTGGGGTGTCAGGGAAGAAAACATTCTGAGAATGGTTCCTGACAAGATAAGACTGAGAACTGACAGATGAGGAATCCTTTAGAGGTGAACTCTGAATGGATCTGAATAGCAAAGAAAATTTACAAGGGCTGTGACTGAGATCAAAATAACAAGTACTTCTAATTAGAAGTCTATGAACAAAGCAAAGGAAGCAAACTAGCAGATGGAAAATAAAGTGATGGGAAAACAAACAAAAACTTCAAAGATTGTGGAGAATTGAGACATCAGTTATTATTTTATGACTGAAGACAAAGATAGAGCAGTGATGAGCCCAAAGTCAGAACACTGCTAAGTAGTAGTCCAGCTTAATGACATGCAATGGCAATATCTGAATGAAACTAAGAAATAATGGATATCAAATAAATAAGGACAAGAATCTCGTATCTTCTCTATGTTCAGTATTGTCACATGACAATTACATTATTGTTTCAAATCAGTATTCTCAGCCTTTCTTTACCACTGGATTAGAGCAATGAGTTAAATTAAAATATTTTTATCGTTCTACATGCTACAGTTTTTAAGTAATAAGACTAGCAGTTTTTAGAAAATTCAATTTTTTTTTGGTTATGAATAAAAAGGGCCACAAAATGTTTCTATTTTATGTTTTAATATGGTGCTTTATGCTGTTGATTAATAATTTAATAACACTGAAAAAATGAGCTATGAGATTGGCTTTATACATAAGACAGTGAAAGCTTGAAGGTGTGCAGTGGGTGCCAAAAAAATTTCAGAAGAGAAGTCAGAGTACACAGACATGAGCTGATACTGCAATCAAAAAGCAGTAGGTAAATGTAGGAGGTTGAAGATGTACTCTTTGTACACCATTTGTATACCTTAGACCTGTGACATCCTAATCAAGGTTTACACACAAGCCAGCTTTTAGAAAAAAAAATTAAATATTTTTATATAGCACCTAGCCCTGGCTATTTAAACACTGGCAAAGGCCTGACTCACTACTGCGTCACTGCTGTTTTAAGCATAAAAGACAAGAAATCCAACAGCAGCAGCTACTTTAGGCAGAAATAATTAGGAGTGGGTTGTGTTATGCTGTACATAGACCTGGTTTTTGCAGCGCTATGTCAGGCCCTCTTAAGGCAACAGCACAGAATTTGTTACCAAGTCAATATTCTGTTGAAGTCCTAAAAGCTGGGTTCAAAGAAACTATTTATTCATTCATACTCAAGTTTGGTGTTACATTACCCCAGCAGGGTGATTCAAACATTAAGGGTAGATTTTTAAGGATCTGAATAGTGAGAAGAGGCACAGTTACACACAGAAGCCATAAAATTTACATGTGAATTGGCAGATGCAAAATAAAACAGTGATGTGTGAACTCCACCTAGTTGGAGCTTGAAAATTCTCATGCCTTTGAGATTCAGAGGGTGGAGTTTAAGACAGGTCCTTAACTGAGCAGGACTCTCCTATAACATTACTTATAGCGCTTACAGTGTTTGCTAGAAAACTGGAGTCTGATTTCTTCCTTAACCTGAGAAGTTTAAAATTTCCATTTCTCAGCCTAGTGTCTACAGAACCAACCTACAGAAGTGTGTAGATGAAAACATATTCTAATATAGCATGTTGAAACTGATGATTTTGGAGACAGAAACAAAGGATTGCTAAGGACACAGAAGAGTGAGAAAGGAAAACATGAGAACTCTGCTGAAGGGTAGAGACCTGGTGACCTCATTTCCAGACTGATAGTGTGGGGAAACTTCGCAGGTGCAACCATTCAGTAGGTTTTTACAGATGTGTGAATGCACATAACTTTTCAATGTCTTACTTGAACTTCTTTGCAGACATTTTAACTGGGCCAGTAAAGACGTTCTTGGCCCTACCACAAGATGGCAGAGATAAAACCCAGGCACTGTGTCTGCAATGGGAAATCAATGATTTCAGTAGAGTTGGGACTTCACATCCACATCTTTACTTCAGTTTAAATTGTCTCAGACAAGGCTATATTTCAATCATAATCTCCAAACATATGACTTAATAACACATTCTACATTAGGACTTTAAATGCTCTCAAGGGATCCCCATTGGTGTAGCAGAAATATGATGGCATGCATGTAAGTGGAACCAGATCTGCCAAAATTTTCTCAATCCTACCTTATGCAGTTGTGGCTGCATGTTCTGATGAGGATCATATCATAGGAACTCTTCAAATTCACTTGTGAACGAGTTAGAATGAAACAATAAATGACACTGTAATTTGGCTAGAAGTCCTCCCTGTTGCAAACTTCTACTCCGAATAGGTGGAATTGGCATCGTGATTTTTTTTCCTGCAAATCTCTACTGTCCTGTGAAGTTGGACCAGAAGGCATCTTGGGTTCCTTGAAACATTTTTTTATTGCAGTTATTAAAATCTGCTCTTATGCTGTGCTATTGCACTGAGCTTTGCGGAGGAAGCACATAGTAGAAACAGTTAAAAATTACCATCCGTGCTATATCTGAGATAAGAATACAAGACAAATATTGCGCAGACATATGAGCGTTAGCAGTGGCAAGTTACAGACGTATTTAATACCTACTTGTACTCTTGCATTTTTAGACAGAAGTCACCCTAGAAACGAATAAAGGAAGTTTAACCCTTTTCTGAACGTTTCAAATTGTGCCTGTGCGAGTCTGACTCCAGGAATTGAGCTCTGCGCTCTGTTGCCAGCACAGCTTTTCTGGTTATATCTGAGTGCTTTGACTAGCTCTCGTGGTAGCACATATTTCTACACACACCAAAAGGAAACGATTGGAATCTGCCATAAGATTTAATTTTTTGCCTAAGACTCAGCAGGCAAGCCAAGGAAAAACTATAAATCATTTCGCACATACTAATATCTCAATTCTTTGACAGAGAAAGCTGTTATATCTTATAAAGTGACAGGATTCCCATCAGAAGGGAACCTTATCTTGTGCCAAAGAAACGTAACATTTTCTTAAAGCCCCATTAACCTCATGCAAGTCCACTCGCCTGGTGTCCCAAGATCATAAAATTAAGACTGATGATTGTCACAGCAAGAATTTTAACATAGTATCAGCTGGGTTAAGCATCGGGTAGACAGTACTTAGTGATAAAGGTACAGTGCCCAAAAAGAAGATAGTAAAACTTCAGACAGTGTACATGTATTGGGTAACTATGATGTAAAAAGTGTTCACAGATTAGCTATCACCCAGTAGTAGCTGATAATTCACCTGAAAGATTGAGAGACATTAAAGATGGCAGTATTTTGAGAAATACAGTGACACACAAATGCTTTATCAACGTGATTGAATGGTTATTTTCTGTTGAGTTACAGTGTCTTCTTTATCTTAGAACAAAAACAAGCATTCTATCTTCCTTGTCAATAACTTGTTTTACAACGCCTAGTCTAAAATATTCTTCTGTGATTTTATAATACTTAGGATAACTTAATAATGTAATTTCCCTTCTTTCTTTGGTGACCAGGTAGACTTATACTGAGAAATTAATCTGAAAAAGGAGAAACAATGAAAAAGTAATTCCTTGAATATAATTCTTAGAAGATTCCTATTGGAATACCAAAAATGCAGGGATTTCACATAAATACTGTAATTTGATGTACAGCCTTTTAGTCTGGTTTCATTGCAGGATCTTGAACAAATAAAAGAGTTTAAAAATTCTCACAAAGGAAATAAGAATTATGTTTGTAATGAATTAAAAATAGCATCATTTTATTCACATTTTGCTTTTTGAAGTGAAAAGTCAATTATACTACAATGCTAATCACTACATTAATGAACCAGAATTAATGAATCAAACAAAACTTTACATTTCCTTCTGACATTCAAGGACAAAATATTTTGATGTTTAAAAAGTAAGTCTTATTTTGCTCTGAAATGGGAATCCAGTGAAAAAATTGCTTGATTAGGGAAGGCAGGCTCTTCCACACATTTTAATGAATTTTGATGAAACAGAGGTTAAGGAATTTTTGACCAGCACTACTGACAAAGTATGCAGGCCTGAATTTGCATCTCAATCCAAGTCCAGACTTTGTACATAGGGCAGTTGGACCAAATCTTTCAAAGCTTCTTGTAAACTAATTGTATTGAAACATTAAAAGAAAGATTTAGCTGGTTTTCTAGAAATAAACCAGAAAACAAACACAACACATCACAGCAAACAACAAAAAAATCCCCATTACTATTCAGATTATAGTCAAAGAAAACAGTGATTGATATCAATGAGGTAAAAATTCCTGAATCTATATGTATATATTGTTGTAAGAAGGTCATACCACTGAGGAGAAAAGCCCAACACACCCATTTCCCCCCAGAATTCTATCAAGCTACCTAAATTAACAAGTTCTTTCTTTTTTCCTTGAAGAATAGGACTGAATTGAAACACATGGAAGTTCAACTTGGAATAGATCTTCCTGCATTCGCTTGCTTACATATGTGTGTACAATAACCATATTTTATATCTGTCCAATCCAAGTTCTTCCCATCCTGGGGTAAAAAGAGAGGTTTAGAACTCAATCATATTTACTGAAAAAAACCCAACAAAAGAAGAAACCATCACACTGACAAAACCTACACCACATCTTTCACAGCAGCCAATAGCACGGCTGGGCAGAAGGTACAGTGCCAGTGCTCATGTTGCAATGTCCGTTCACCCCACCGAGGGACAGAGCTATCACCACTCTCTCTCTGAAGGAACAAATAGTTTAAAGAAGAGTTGTTCTTATGTGGTTTATTTGGCTGAGCTTTTTTTTTCGTATACTTAATGTAAATAGACTGACAGCCCTGAAGATTGACAATTTGTATTTTCTTATTGGCTGGCATAACTTGGCTCATAAAAATCGTTTAACCAAAAGAGTAAGAAGTGTTCACTTCCCTGTCCAAAAAGCAGCTTATCAATGCAGATTTCTGAGTTCCTTCACAGCATGCAAGTTTCACCCTAGGTATGAAACAACCAACCGAAAGTTTATTTCAAGGAGGTCCATCAGCAGCTAAGTATTTTCATATCAACATTAGAATAAAACCTGAAAACTTCAAAATCTTTCCTTCTCGCTCAGTTAGACCCAGTAAATTATTTTCCATGTTTATTAGAGCGGGTGCCTCACATGAAGCTGCTTCTTTACCATTAACATAGCTACCCCCTTTTTATAAAATCAAAGCCTGATGATTATCACTTACTCTTCGTATGAGTCACATTTAAAGAGAGCCCTGAGGTGCTTCTCAGGGAGTCTTTTTGAATCATGAATCAGAAAGGAAAGAAAGCAGCCTCTGAAATATCACCATATCCAGACTCTAGATGCCTAGAACATATCATTGCCTATTTATAGTTGCAAGCTGTCAGGCAGTTTCACATAATGGAAGTCCATGGTCATAGAGAAGTTTCTCTTCTTCAGCAGTATTTGTAAAATTAAGAGAACCTGATAAGGGAAAAGCTCCACACACATACACGCAAAACAGAAAAGATCAAACCTCCTTATTTCAAAATCAACCGAAAATCCGTAGTCTGAACAAAAACGAGGAATAAGAGCCAGCAGGCTCCCCATGGCACAAGCCCAGGTTGGGCAGACATCAGCAAATCCTGACAGACATGAGGACAGTTTCTACCTCAGTTGTTTGCTGCACAGCATACCCTCAGAGCCTCACATGCCACGGATTTTAAGCTATTACTTTATTTCTCATTAACAGCTTCCAGGTCTCGTCCATGTTTTATTCATTTTCCAGCCAAGGCTACAGTTAGGCTTTTACTCACCTCAGCAGGACCACAAGAAGTTTCCTTCCTTATGGACAGAGAGAAAACAGAATGCTTTCAGACCTGACGGAGCTGGAGACAAGCAGCAATTAGCTGACAACAGGCTGACACGTTCTTCACCGCTCTTGCATAAAACATTGAGCTGTGCTCCTCTGGCCCACCTCAGCTTTTTAAATTTATTTATTTATTTTCAGGCTAACTGAAAACAGCTTGGCAAACTGCTGTTCTGCAAAGGCAAATTTTCTTCATTTTTTTCCCAGGGTATGAAAGAAATAGATAAAGTTCTGGAAAGTCCTTTACCTTCTTTTGACAATCCTTCAGCTCTCCTTTCCTTGCAAGTCCTTCTCACTTCCCGTGAAGGGCTCAGTTGTATTGTTAGCCCAATTTCTCTCTGTCTTTCTGCCCCCAAAACAAGAAAATGCTACTTTACTCCTTCAGCCTTAAATGGAAGGGGGTCTCTAGATAAATGTAATTAACCCATTTCTCTAGCTCACTGCTGTTCATTAGCCCTGAGTGTCTTCATCTGGCCTCCCAGGTCCCAAAAAACCATTTTTGTGGATGTCACTGCATACTCTTCATTTTGAGCATCTGTTTTCTCATTCCATAGCAGAGTTCTCTGATCTTCTCCTACTTCCTTGCCTAGAGATAATTCTTCCTGATTTGTTTTTTTCCATTTTGTAGCCATTCTCCCTAGTCACTCCCACAGAGAGGTGAGGGACAACACCTCTCAGAAGTGTCAGGTTCCCAGAAAGTCTTGGTCTTCCTATGGTCTGCCTCAAAGTTACAAGCCCCAGAAGCCAATCAAGGCTGAAGACAGTAACTTGCAGAATTATCAAAAAAAGTTCCCTATCAAAGTAGGGTACTTTTATCAAAGTACCCTAAATCACTAATAATCACTAAAATGCTATAATCTCAGCAAACAAATGTTAACCTCTAAGTATTTTTCTGCCTTTCTTACCACAGCTGACTATATTACTTCTTACACTGATATTCTGAAACATGTTGAAATCTGTGACTGTATTTGCCTTAAACAATTCTGGATATAAGATAATCGTTGCTGTGATGTACATGCAGCTCTAGAGAGTTGATAAGGGTGAGCAAATGTAACAGAAAACCTAGCTGGTTTCAGAAACTAAGTATTTCCTGTCTCATCAGAGTCCTGAGCGTACCAGCACCGTTACCTGGTCTGGCATGCGCATACACATGGGCACACCAATAAGCCAGGAGGTCTCACCCCTAGCTTTAAATAATTGTGGTGATTTGCATACAAATATCTTACAAATACAGGAAGCAGTAATTCTCTATTTGTCTCTGCAAGAAATTCTTCTTCCACTTCTTTTTAACAGGAACTCATGGGAAGTGAGAGAGACTGACCAGTATCAGTTCAAGCTTCTTGCTGAGACACCATGGTCTTTTGTCAGCACATTGCCCAGTTGACATGCAATGATGAAAGATTTGCAAATCCAGTGTCACATTTAATACCTATATATTTTTAATTGTAATTTACATTACAAATGTCATTAATGAAGCCTTAAGGAATGCTTCACTGTAAAGAGTAGAAGGTTTACAGATACTCTCTTCAGTCAACCTAAGAACAGTGCGACTGTTTCAGCTGTATGAAGATATAAGCATATATTCTTTGTTTTACTTCTTACACCAATGAATAATTTCATGTTAGTTCTTTGCATGCTGAGGTGAAAAGAATACCCCTTTGAAGTTCTCTTTCATTAAATCAACCATTTTCTTTTCATACTATGTTTTATGTACTCTAAGATTTTCTCTTCACCATCAATACTTTCAACCTGAGCACGGTTTTAGGTTATTAGAGGCCATGCTAAAAAAACCCAAACAACCAAGATTACTAGAAAGACAGTCTCTGCTGTGAGAACTGTTAATTCAGTATAATGGCTGCTTTGTTGTATTTTGTTACAGTGAGAATTTATACATACTCATCAGCAGATTTGATTTACTTTTTGTATGTCCATTCAGAATTGTATGTAATTCTGATGACATGGACTCATCTATCCCTCTTTACATAAAAAAGTGTGTTGTGACCAAATTGCTATCCCAGACTGACACATTTAAAATTGCATACATTATTAAGTAATAGCTTATGTATAATTTTATTTGTTTTCAGAGTTACAATGTTCATGAGATAATAATAGAGAACACATTATATACTGTTGTTAAACACATTTTTGCCACAAAAAGTTGAGAGCATTGGTAGAAAATCCTATGTCAAGTTATGTGAAAATATTTATCACCTGTAACCATAATTTCATAAAACCAATATACACTTTACGTAATATTATGTCAGTAAATTCCTTCTTTTGCAAATAATCTTTGCTCTATACTTATGCATGTTCATAGTTCAGTGCATCAAATGCTTCTCTGTGTGTGTGTGTTTGCAATGCACAGGAAAAATACTAGTTTACTCCTATGGTAACTGTAAATGTCAACACCACTGGACCCAAGAATGGTGAATTACAAGATCTTAATCTTAGCAAATAATCGCCTTCATAATTTTTCTACCTAATGCTGAACAAAACATTAACTGGTATTTACCTCCTAATGTTTACAGAACATAGACTGTATATTTCAATGACATAATCCTTACCAACGATATACTTTTTTTTTAGTGTCTATTATATAAATTAGGACTCTGTTGAATTCTTATACTGAGGAACAAATGATAGTAACTTTATTTAAATACATGCACAGTACCGTGCACTACAGCATGATGAAGTATTATTTTTAAAATGGATGAATGAATCAATAGAAAAATAGATTTAATAAATAATTAACATTTTAAAGTCTGGATAAAAATGGGAAACCATGCATTTCAGGCAAAGTTTTAGTCTTCCTTGTTTTTTTATGAAATCTCTGAGAACTTAAAACATGCAGAGCTGAGAAGCAGCTCACTCTGAACAAAGAACAATGTTAAGAGCGCACAAAAAGTTTTGTTTGAGATTATTTATATGCAAGACTGAAAAAACCTGCCATTCTTGGACTTCCCTTCAACATTAGACAGTGCTGTGGAAACCTCAGACAAATACCTGTATTATGATTTCTAAGCTGTCAGGAAGTCTCTCAGAGAGCTAAGAAAGTTAAAACCTGAGCAACTGCCTCACAAAATTTATGACAAGAAATGTTTGGATTCCAGATAGCAGACTACAAAAGGGTAATAGACAACAGTTTATCCTTTCCTCGAGAGATAACTTAGGGGATAAGTAAATTATGGAGTGCATAAATTTATAAATTATTAGGACACAAAAAATATAATTTTAATTTTCTAATATTTAGAGTTTGTATCTATGTCTCAATATTTAGTGTATGTGACTATGTCTATCAACTTATGAAACAAATGAAAAGTGAGTATTTACTCGCAATTAATTTAATGTTTTCCCTACCCCAACATTTGTCTGGACATTGACAATGTAATCAAAATAACTGTAAATTTTCAGACGTGAGTCTACTCCAGTGAGTTTGATTAATTATGCATTAACCCATTTCTCTGAAGCATCCTTCACTAAATCTTTGGTGGGAAATGCACTTTAATTAGGCATAAGCTTTGGTTATTTGTGTGTATATGCACTATGCTGTTGGTCAATGTGCAGAATAATTTAAAGTTTGCCATATTACAGAGATGTATTGCTCACGAAAATAATTCTAGGGTTTCAATACTGATGGCTATTTTTGAAAGTATTATTATCTTCACTCAGCATGATCTCCTTAATCTTTTAGTTTTTGCTCAAACTTCCATCAACTTATAATCTTAACAAAAACTTACACAAGAACAATCATGATCATTTGAATACCGTGCATATTGTTAGATATTCTCAGCAGGTACAGTTACTCATATACATAGGAGTTATGATAACTCTGATAGGAGTTATCAGAATAAGTTACAAGCTTTTAATACTTAGTTGAATAAAAATATTCTCAGGGTAGAAAGAAATGTTAAACTAAAAATACAGGTTAATGAGACCCGTAATGATTTTTCTCTGACACGGGTCAGATTGACTATTGATGTAAAGATGTTTGATTGAAGAGATACTATTGAACCTATGGCATATGATTATTGTAGTAGAAAAAGCTGAAACAGAAAAGAGAGAAGTCAAATTACCCATGACATTCTCTTCCCATATTCCATGGCAGAATTAGCCCATAGATCAGTAAATGGTAACGCATGCAACAAAAAATATGCTGTATCACTTTATGTAAACATCTGCTTTCATCATGCAAAATGCCTACAAAACTGTGACAACATTTTTTTTTCTAGTAGCATAGTTTTACATCAGCTCAGCTACAGAACGGTTAAACCAAAATCCAAGATTTTGCAAATAGAAGATATTCTAAAACTCTTGAAAGATTTCCAGCATGAATATTCCAAAGCCCAACAAAGCTAACTGTTTCTTTTAACTAAACTACATAGGTTTATTCCTTGCTGTGGTTCCTTGTTCTTTTGATGATAGAAGAGAAAAGACCGGTTTTTGGAGGAGGTCCCATCAGCATAGGGGCTTGGTTCTTGTGAGTAATTTTTATCTGGGGAAGCAAAAGAAAAACAGAGTTATCCCTTGAGTTACTTCAGTTCCAACTATCTGAGATGCCTGAATTATCTTTATATGTAACTTCCAGATCTTCTGCATTTAATCTAAGATGAAAGGAAAATACCTGGGTTTTTTAATGAATGATGTTCCATATGCAGTAAACCAAGCTATGTGTAATTGTTTTTCCACAAATAACTTAAATTATACACAAAAAATTTTAAAAACATAGTCAATGAAATACATGCCAATACATAATCTTACTTTTTGAGTGTGGGCTTTATTGCTTGCTGTTGAGGAAGAATTTAAAAGTTGGAAAGAACATACATGCTGACAGACCAAGCTGTTGCTTATTATTAAGATAAGCTATGTCTTTATATGCTTTATTTATACATCTAATCAAGCTGTGCTCTTTTACCATAGGACACTACTTAATTTCAAAACAGCCATTATGAACAAAAGTATAAAGCTAATACACAAGAAAAGCTCCAAAAAGATGAACTAGCATTCTAATTTGTTAATTTATTGTTAATAGAATAGACTCAAATATTGAAAAGACTATTTAAAACACTTTGTAATACTGCTCTAAAGCCACCCGTTTTGATTTCTTTGATATAGAACTACGAATCACCTTAAATGAGACTACCTTAAAGTAGATTATGTCTGCAATTTTCTCTAATTCAAGTCTAAATTAGAGAAGACATTTTATGAATGTATGCTATGCTCAAAGCTAATTGAAAGCAATTATCAAAGTGGCATTTTGTCTGTGACTTTAAGATACATTGTAAGATAATAAATGATTCTCATTATGTAATAAAAAGGTCACATCTTGCCTTTGGGCTAGTGACGTTAAGAGTTTTTCAAAAGCAATCCGAGACATTTTCTTTAGTGAACTACGACTAATACAAGAACCATCACTTATTAAATATCAGTTGTCACCTCCATAGTACCCACATCAGAGATGGGTATTTCTTTCAAAAAGAAACACCACCTCATTAAAAACTAGGAAAATATATCTCTTAAAGTGCATACCTGACATTTTCAAGTTAAAATGAATATCCTTCACTTGTCATTCACTAATAGTAATGAAACAAAAAAAGTATGTCACGTGGAGAGGCTCATTAAAATATAGATCAGGACATTTCTTGGGGTGGAAATTTACTTTACAATATAAGAAGACAGAAACATAAAAATCTCAACAGAGTGTGTCTCTTGGTTTAACTCTATTAGAGCCTTTATTTTACTCTCCAAATGCTCATTTTCATGCCACCTTAGTTCATTAACTTCAAATTTCATGTGGGACCTCTTTTTGTCAACACTGTTCATTAGTATTGAATATAGCATATGGGGGATTTTTGGTAATGTAGATTACTTTCACATGGATAATAACTCAAGCTTCCAAAGATTGGCACCAATATATTTTCTCACGATAAATTCTGCTTCAGGCATGACTTTGGAAGCCAAATCCGTAGTTGGGGTAAACTGGCATTATTCCATCGATGTCAGTACCAGCTGATGATCTGGTCCTGGAAAATTGCCTCAAGGAGTTTGCAACTTTCACATGCTTCATAAGACGTATTCTGGGGCTCAGGAGTGGTGATGATATCAACCTGATCCTGAGGATCATGACATGAAGTAATCTACAGCTGGTGTGAGTGAATTTTTCAAGTTATAAAGGGTTTAGCTTATTGCAAGATTTGGCCGTGATGTGGCAGTAGGAATGCCTTCAAGTTTCCTTTCAGAGGTAAAACATAGTAATTCCATCTTAAAGCGAATAAAGGAGCAAAGCCCAAAAGATGGCTTTACTATGAATGGGTGAGGTAATCCTGAGACCCTGTACAGATTGCATGTTGGGATGGGGCTGTTCAATGCTGCTCAGGATGAATGCAATTACATACTGAGTAAATGTTTATCATTCGTAATGTTCTTTCTTGGCTTGAGCCATCTGTTTCAGAGACCATGACCTATTCAGTATGTTGCTTCCTATCAGCTGAGATCAGCTCACGTGCCTGAACATGATTAACCACTACCAAGCATTGGGATAAGTCCTATATGCCTTTCTCCAAGACATATTTTCATCTGTTATAAACTGGCACAATTTCAATGGTGTAAAATATATTTTACATTCTGAAAACACTACAATAAAGCATAAATTTAAAGTATATTTTTTACTTAGGCATGGTAGTGTCTGTTAACATTGCATTGGTTAACAATGATAACCACTGATTCCTTACTTTCCTACCCTAAAAAAAAAAAAAAAAAAAAAAAAANNCCCCCCCAAAAAAAAAAAAAAAAAAAAAAATTGAAACCTCTTGGTTTTGGCTGATAAAAAGAGATCAGTATGTTTCTGAACCATTGAACTGTTTTTCCTGAAGGAGGCTAATTTTGTCTTTCTCAAGACTCCCAGGCACTGCATTTCTGCCCTGGTCTCTCACTTCTGCTTCTGTTCTCATACTGGCAGCGCTGCCAGAGTTGGAGCTGTGAGTTTGGGTGACAAGTGTCAGTACACACTTCTAGATGGGAAGAACCACTGAGGATCTCAGACAGAGAAATAGTGTTGCAGGTCAAAGTAGGGCAGAACACTGAAAGTGCTCTATGAGAGGACAGAAAGAGACAGAGGGAGAGAGAAATCTTTACTTACAAGCAACTGAGAGTTTGTTAAGTTAAAAATTCCTGCTTACAGCTGTATAGAGATTCTCTGTGTGTGCACATTGAGTGTCTAAAGACTAATTTTACCGTTCAGTTTCTCTTCCATTCAGCAAGCAACTTCATGGTTTTTTTAGTAGAAACTCAATTACAAAAGTTTTAAATAGGACCCTTCTAAAAACCATTAGATTTACCTGTGAATCACACACACACATACACATGAGGAAAAGAGATTGCGCAGATGAAAATCCAGAAAGATAAAATCCTACCTAATGTATTTTTAGGAACTGATGATACCTTGACAAACATACTCATAGAAATCACTATGAAATTCTGGAAAACAGTTTTTGAGATCATGTACTCAATTTTATTGAAAATATATAGTAACTTGAGGGTAAACATTTTAAACATAAATTGAGTGCCTGAATTGCTGCTGGAACAAAACCAAACCAGCCAACCAACCAACCAACCACCCCAAAAAATCCCACCCAACCAAAAAAAAACCCCAAAACAACCCCCTCTTCCCCAAGCCAACATCAACAAAAAACCAAAAAAAACCAAAAAAACAAAAAAACCCCACAAAAAACCAAAAAAAAAAAAAAAAAAAAAGAAAATATTTTACATACGTGGCACAAATTATATTTAAGAAATAGGCAAAATCAGGAAATAACAGAATTCTGCTTAGGTGTAAGTAAGTAGCCACACGAATTGCTAAGATACCATGGATATTTGTTGTAAGCCTGATCCACAATATTCTAAACTTAAACTGTTGAAGCCAATGACAAACCTCTTATTCACTAATTGAAGCCAAGATTTTATCCCATGAGGGTTGGTATATCAAGTAAATAGGTTTAGCAGAAAAATACTGCTTTTGTAATTTTGAAATCACCTCTCCAGTATTAGAAAGTATATCCAGTGATTGTATTCATGGCAAGGAACACTAGGTCATATTGAAAGAGCATATCTCTCAAAAGAGATGATAACATCTCCTTATATGTCAACAGAAAATTTTCTGATAAAGAAGCCTGAATTTTTGATACTAAAGATACTAACAAGTGCATAAGCCAGGCATTTATTTGTTTCAGGAGTAGGTCAGGGTTTAAAAATGCCTTGAAGCTACATTAATACAATGTATCCACTAAGTGAAATGCAGTGAGCATTTTAGCATGATTTTAGCATGATAACAATATCTTTTAGGTCAGTCCGTTTTGCTTTCATGTTCCTTTTTCTGCAGTATGTGTTGATTACCTCCATGCTCCTAACTTCACAGAATGCCCAAATATTTGCTATTTACTATTTCAGAAGACATGGTGCCATAAATACAGGTTCTAAAGTACTGCTCTGACAACAGAAAACTGGAAACAGAGCTAATCAGCTTTGCTTATAGTATTTCAACATATTGCTGTATTTTAAAGACAGAAGGAAGAAACTGCCAGAAAAAAACCCCAGCCTTATCCAGCTGGATCTTTTAGTTCATGGTCACTTTTATCCATGTTCTCAGCAGGGTTTAGATGTTGGTTATTTTGAGGGTATGAGGGTTTTCCCACAGTCTAGATGCCCAAATGCTGCTCCTCTTACAGGAAACGGAGGGATGCAACACCTCTGTATCACAGGAGTGCCAAATACTTTTATCTTTCCTTAGGTGATCAAGAGTGAATGGGGTATCATGATATGAATCAGACCGATAGAATGTAGGCAGTGCTGAGCAAAATTAACCTGTGACTTGCATTATGTGGAATTTTGGACAAAATCTCTCAGATCTAGACTAGTTGTTTTAAAAGCGTTATGCAACACATCCTAAATAAATTTCTAAACAATATTATTGTGCAAAGCGCAATCAAATCTAATCAGTTTGGCATTAATTAAGCCCTAATAATATACTCTAGTCTCTCTCCTAAGTAGTGTGATCCGTTTCCCCTTCACACAGGTAGATTGGAAAACGTTACGGTGTCATCATAATTTTTAAACATACTGAGAAAATGACAGAGCTGCAAAATTAAAATAAATGATTAATGGCATTTTTTTCATGTTTTGTACTAATAGGTATCACTGAGGTTTTAAATTAATAGAGCTGTCAGCTTAGGGTTGTTACAGATCCAGTGCAGAACTAAAATGGAAATTATGTATTCCACAGATACCTAAAGATGACACTTTGGAATATTTTAAATTTTAATTAGTAGGTGCAATTGTTTTTCCCCCTCCTCCCTAAAACCACTGCAAATTAATTGGCAATTAGTCACAACTAATTCTTTTCTTAACAATCTGAACTGGAAAGAAAGGTGCATTACATGTTAGAGTATTTGTCTGGGGTGCAGAAAGCACACATGCAGTAAATTGCTTTGTCAATTACAAAAACTACTGTCGTGAAATTAAGAAAAAAAATATGCATACATAAACAAAAGTAATTAAAGTGCAGTGTACCTGTGACCACAAAGAATAATGCCCAGCTGCAAAATTAAATGTTAAAAACTCAATAAATCAATCTGGCCTTGGAACAGAAATATATACACAGTGCTGCTCAAAAGGGAAAAAAATACAGCATTTTTGTATAACACCAAAAGTCTTTTCTAGTGACTGACTTCCATTTATGGGTTAACTATGTAGTAATTGGCTAACATTCTATTGAAATTAGCCCCCCATCTAGGACCCAGCTCCTTTTTGCTGTAAAGCGGCAGACATAGTAGTTTAAATTCGCTCATTATAAACAACTGATAAGAAAATACTGGTACAGCCAGAGGCATGGAAAGAAGATACTTTACAGACAGAGTCTAGAATACAGCTCCAGCTGCTTCAGGTGATGTATGGGGTACTAGAGACAATGGATCCATATAAAAACAAATCTGTGCCGCTCTTAGTTTTCTCACCTAGATCTGGCATATAGTGATTATTAATAAGAGCTTGGTTTTGTTTGGTTTAAGTTCTTGTTTCTCTCTGGATTTAACTACAGGACAGTAGGATCTCTGTGCCCTGGCTCATCACATCTCTAGGGACTGAAGGAAAAATTAGAGAGAAACCCTCTTTCAAAACTTATTTTTAAGGTACATTCAAATCATAATATTTTGAAATACTAATTTTGAGTAACATTATTCCGCTACTTACTCCAAGTTTTTATATAAGTAAACAATTCTAAAAGTACTGTGTCTCAAATATCTATGAAACTGTGTTCCTGGCAATCCATTAGGTGAGCTCTGACTATGGATTTTTATTTTTGTTTCTTTATTTAAGCAATATTCTTGCATCTTCTATAGACATTTCTGTCTTCTACTTTTAATCTAGTGTTTCTAGAAGCTTGACACTCTTTCAGATATCATGCCAAGCAAGTCAGGAATAGATGAAAGAACTGAAATTGCAGTTATTTCTAATTAAGATGGAACATTGTTATAGATTTTTTCAAAACATCGCTAATAATTTATGTAGCTAAATTGAAAGATTACTTTTCTTAAAAAAAAACCCTGATGGCTAAAGCTAGAAGTTTATTGGATTAACTTGAGAGTCTTTGAAGTTTCATTACTATTAATGACCTGTTTGGAGATCAGGTGAAACCATAGATATCTTTCATGTTGCTATATTTGTCTGGGAGAACTCTGATAGAATTTCCTCTTCAGCTAATCAGACAAGATGTTTAACATAACATTAACATTATCATCTTTCCTTCTCCCAAAGAGTCTTCTATAAAAAAAAAGGCAGTGAAAACAATACAATTTGATACTCAGATGCTTCATCTTATTATATCAGAGCAGAGTGACTTCGTTGGACACTGCAGTCTACATGTGTTCAACGTACTGAATAATTCTGGATAACAGATTTCTAGACCAAGCCACTCAAATTTTTAAGCATGCGCAGAACCTACAGGAGTGCATACCTGCTCTCATCTAGGGATGCTAGGTGCCTAAGGAATACATCATGAAAGATTTTAAAAGAAACACACAACAATTTGTTTATTCCTAAAATTGATCGCAGGAAGGAAAAATCACAGATCACAGCTTCTGGAGAATCAGTGCATTATCTACTACATTCCAAAATATTTTCTCAGAGCTCTCAATATCATTTTCGAGGAGCATGGCCTCCATACGCATGAGAAGGGAGAGTGTCAGCAACTCATGCTAAAAAGTGAAACTTTTTTCCCAGTCAGAAAGAAGAAGCAGCAAAGAGAAACATGTTGATTCCTTCAACAGGAAGTAAATTTCCAAGCCTGCATGTGTAGGTTGCATCCTATACATAACAGGGATTTGATGCTGAACTTGTTTTCCTGAATAGGCATAATAGAAAAGCCAGAGAATTTTTACCAGGTTGCACTTGATTTCTTGAAAAATCATTTGGAAAATACTGTCATGTATATCAAAACCTGAAGCAAACCAGAAAAGTACTTTTGAGCTTAAATACTTGCAACCTGTGCAAGAGGTGATTCAATAGCTGCAGATTCTATGAATTTCTTTCTCATTTAGTCTCTGTAATATTTATAGGTTAGTCATTAAAACTACTGAACTTAGATGACACTGAAGTTCCTAGGATACCAAAAATAAGGTGTGTTATTTCAGCTTCATAAAGGACAGCTGAAGGGGTAAAGATAGCAGGGGGTTTTTTTGTTTGTTTGTTTGTTTGTTTTTTTTAACAATAGCTTTCTGTCTGGAACACCAAAGAATCAATAACCTGAGGCTCAGCTGCTGTGTCTCACTGATGCACATGACCTGTGCAACCTAACAAGGTGCAGACCTCTCTCCTCTAAAACTACTGAATTGGTATATCCAAACAACTGTAGCTCTTTTCCTTCAAACAACATAGTTAGTAAACTAATAAGTGCCTTGGCTCAGCATCCTGATGTGAAAAAAGAGGTAGCATGGGAATGTCTCCCCATGTCTTATTGCACAATGCAGGAATAGCAGCATCTTTAAATACAGGCCTCAATTTCTTGTAAGAGCTGGGGAAAGACTTCCTAAGAGGCAAAATAAAAGGAAGGCCAAACTATCACATGTGTCCAAGGGAATTAACCTTATGAAGTTCTTTAACTGGCCATGATGATTTTTTTTTTTCATTTAAAAATGGTCATTAATAATTTACTTTCATTTTGGGAGAAAACGGCAGTTTTTTCTCTGAAAAAGACAAACTCCATGATTTTAATACTGGCCTCCTTTTATTGTTTTCTGAAATTTGAGCTCCTTCTGGCTCAAATGACTGACTACATAGTTGACGAAGCCTAAGGAACAATTTTAATTTTATGGGGGTTTTGTATAGACTCTAGTTTGGATACACATCACAGATATCACCCTGGTATTTACGTGATCAAGTATGCTTTGGCTTCCAAACAAAGACTGCTGTGAAGCACAAACTCAGAAATCAAATCTTTGGTTGAAAGAAAGCTAATGTCCACCTATGTCATTATCTGCAGAAGAGTTCCTAGCTACTTTGCAGAGAACTTCAAGAAAATCTCTGCTGTAGTTAGAATTAGTGGGGAGGAAAGAGGTTGGACCATACATGCTTTTTACTTTGTACATATACAGTAGTGCAAGGAGCTATTGCAATAAATACTTAAGCTCCTCAGCAGAAAAAGAAAAATCCTCAAAAATGAATAAAATAACAAAAAATAATATTTCTATATCTAATTCATAGAAGTGCATTGGTATAGACAAATAGCTCATGTCTTTTTTCCTCAGAGGAAACAAGTACATTCAACAGCATGGTTTTCTTACACAGTGCCAAGTATATTAACAATGGTATAGCAAAAAGAATATATTCCTCGGAAAAGTATATGCCATTTCCATCCCCTTTAAAACTGGACAGCAGTAATTATCAATAGTAATTTAGTGTTTCCTAAGGGCAGTAAATGAAATGTAAGAACTCTCTCTTTTTCCAGGTTTGTTCTCAATTGCACAGGCAGCTTCTTCTAGCATTCAGATAGCAGGGATTTTGCACAGATCAAGCATCAGGATAAAAAAAAGCAAATGTTATTGTCAGCATCCTTCCATAAGTTCTCTTCTGTAATCTGGCAACTGAAAAATTACATGTCTTTCTCCTGAACAAGTAACTGCTGGGTTCAGTACTGGTGCTCTGCACTGAGCCATCATTGTAGAAGAGGTAAAGATAATATCTCTTAACTCCAAAAGGTTTTCTGCAACTAATCTCATAAAATCCCCTCTGTTCTGCCTTCACACAGTATGTGTTCATATGGTTCTCCTCCCATTGCAGAATCTGAGCACTTCCTATTGGCTCCTTATTGAACGTTATCCCTTTTATTTTTTTGTGTAACTTTTAATTCTACCACAGACATAAAGCTCATGAACGTAACCCAGTACCCTTTTTCTGAAAATTACACCCATTTTTAGTGGGATTTCTTCCTTGGTGCAATACTGTTTTGTGATATTTACAAGCTGCAAGGCTACAGCAATTTGTCTACTTAAAAACACAGGTCTTTTTTATGGAAACAAAATTAGTAGAACTATATATTAAAACATATTACTAAGATTACACAGGACAGTAAAGAACTTGGATTTCTTCAACCTCTTCTGCGAATGTTTGGTTAGCCTCTCTAATTATTGGAGAGAGATGAAAATGGAGAGTTCCTACAAATACACCTTTCCTTGCGTTGTCCCTAAACCGTCACTCCAAAAACCTTCTCTGAGAAAGCTCCTTCCCTATCCTAGCTCATCCTAACCTATCCAGATTGATGTTTACCCGCCCTCACTTCATATGTGTGGGTACTGAAACAAGAAACTAATTAATTTCCTTCATTTCTCCCTTAAACTCTAAGGATTTAAAAATATTAGTCCTCTTGTATAATTCAATCAGCACGGTTAAGACTTCAGCTTAAATTAAAACTTTCTTGATATGAACTCTCAAAAACACAGTAGAAAATCTTCCTAAATTTTTAAGACTAATATTAGTCACTTTATACATCTTAGCATCAAAACAAAGATTGAATTTTTCCCAGCAATAGAGACACTAAATCTGATACATCATCATGTATAAATGATCATATTGGGTAAAGGGATACTGAGACTGCATTCTTCAAGTATTTTCCAAACTTCTGAAATAAATGTCTTTTTATTCTATTCTAACCTGTGATTGAAATCAGAATGATAAACTGAAAATGCAGGGGTTATTGAAATATATAAAAACAGTTTGTGAAGATGTTGTTTAAGTAAATTGAGTTAACACTGATGAAAATGGTTGCCTTTTAAACAGAAGAGAAATATTTCTATAACTGAAAAAGGAGAGAAAAAAAAAATCAGTTGCAGTTACCGTGCAAGGAGTTTGCATCCAAGGTTCCCCATCTATCTGCATAGGCAGAGACTTGCTGGTCCTAAAGGTACAAATTTCATAATATAAGAAAAATAAATTAGACAAAATTGATAAATGTATTTATTAAAAAGGCATATATGAGATGGCATACAGACATAACCCTGATTTACCCCTAAACGTGTAGGAAATTTCCAGAACGAAAATAATGTTTACATGCTTACAAAAGCAACATAGTCAATTTAGTAGGCTTAGTCTGATTTTCAACACACTATGCAAAAACATGGCAAATATTCATGTATCTTGCTAGTAATACACTACTCTTTCATGGAAGAAGAGTCTGTAATTTGTGAAATAATGAGTGAATTACACAATAACTTCAGGAACAGACCTTATTAACAGAAAAGACAAATTTCTGCTATTTTTTTTTATAATTTAGACTATGCTAGTATACAGCATATATATTATACTGCTATAAAGGAAACAAGAAATAAATTTCAGGTCTATCATCACTGCTTACTAGAACCACTACGTCTAACTCCGAGTTAGACGGAACACTCAGAGAGAATGAAGTTTGCACTATATTCAGAGTGTTTAACATGCCACGTTATAGATTTAAATTGTTAGCAAATGGGCACTGATTTCAACATAAAGATACAGACTATTCTCTCTTTAGTTCTGGATGCCACATTAAAAAAAGTGCAGAAAAATGAGAACAGGAAAAAAAAAAGTATTACGTTTTTGGTCTTTTCCAACCCTATATTTCTGCATTTTAATGGTTTGCATACAAGACTATTAGAAATAGCATGGAGTAAATAAATCTAATAATGTAAAAATTAATCATTCACGTTGGTCAGTGGGAATTCTGGTTTGGACGTTATTTGAAAACAACTAACAGCTCATGGAATTAACCACTGTCACCTAAGGCCATAAATGGAGGAAGGGAAGAAAGTTTAATGAGCTCTCACTTTACAGTTTGGGAAGGGTTCCTACTTATTTTCTTAAAGTTTTTATTGTTGCTCTTTTGTTTTAGGCTTATAATTGTAGAGCTTATAGATTTAATAAATTTTGGAAAATTCTTCCTGAGGAATTCTTCGCTGAAAAAGAGAGAGATGGTCAATTCTTTTTCAGTCCTTATTTAATCCAAAAGTTAGAATAATTACTTTTTCCTTGTGTTCTAATCCAAGTTTACTCTATTGTGAATGTTCTTATCTTAAAAAAGATAGAACACAATGAAATTAGAGTACTCCACCATCATCGGCTCACACATACCAACAGATTTAATAACGCTGGCTTGTCAGAATTCAGTAAATAACAAATAAATTAAAAACAGAGCACTTTGATTTCCACAGATCAAAAAGTGCTTTACAATTACTAATTACACGTGCCTATTCCCTGGTGTGGTATGCATTATAAATGGGTTAAAATGTGACAAAGTAATGCTAAATTACTTTTGGCTTGAAATTGCATGGAGTGTATGTCAACAACAAACCCCAAGATGTTCATGCCTTATTCCTTCTGCTTCAAATGCTTGACAATACTTCTTCATAGAACAAAATGGCACTTGAATACTATATGTGAAGACTCAACGTAAACACCCTCTTTTTATTTTTTTGACACATTTAAAGAAAGGAAGATATGTGGGCATAGAATATCGACGGAATAGATTCATTTCATATACAAAAATGATACTTTCACAAGAAAATTATAATTATGACTGTTAAACTACAGAAGAAAGTCAGCTGGCAATATATTAAACTCCACAGTTTCACTACAACAGTGCAGTGTAAATTAAAGCTGCTGATACCTGATGACAACAGATGAGCACTGGGCAAGCCGTCTTCCAGCACTTTTCAGACCTGTGTATATCTGTCCCATCTCCATGGCTCCTTCCAAACCAACCACTTCCATAAGCTGGTCACTTAGATCTGCAAAAGTTGAAAAAAACCCCACATTTTGCCTCGACAGCATTTTGAATGCAGTCGTATTGACCAACAAGGACTGTCAGAAGACAAGTTGATAATAAAAGATGTGGAGAACAGAATTGGGAAAAATGATTATTCCTAAGAAGAACTACAGCTTTAAGTTGGACATAACTGGGTCCTGCTGTCATACAATTCGACTAAATCCTGACCAAAATTATTCTGCAATAGAATAATTATATCCATGGTTTATTTTGATACATGAAGATTGAAGAAATAATTTCATTATATGAGAAAATAGGAGGGATTCCTCCATTTTGGCTACCTGACACACAGAGAATGAGATATTTACAGTTCAGAAATTTATGCTTTTTAATTTTGTTAACAGATATTTAAAATCTGCAAAGAAAATATCAGTGCTCCAGACCCTAATGGAGCCTCTTCTACACAGTACTTTCCAGACAATGTGTACAGCTCTAATTCAGCCTTTATGTGCCTGCTTTATTATGATGAGACTGTTATTATTTTTTGCATTGGATCAGTGTCTTAATTAGTACCCAGGTGCAATGCAAAAAGGAAGAAAAACACCTTAACTATCCCCCTAGCTTTCCTGAACTTTGTAGTGCTTGTTTGCACTCGGTTATATATTTTTTATTTCACACTTCTTTTTTGACTAAACAGAACTCTGGCATTAAACTTAAAAAAAATTTAAATAAATATTAGTTTGCTTGACTTCAAGGAGCAAGGACAAATTCTGTCTAGAATTTCAGGTACAAACAGAAACCTAAACAGAAATAAGCACTCTGCTTTGAGAAGCAACCAAGCAAGGTAATGAAATATTATCCATAATAAACTAGGGTGTTTTGTATGAAATTTTTTATATGCTCCTGTGTAAATATCTGTTGCCAAGACCAAATGGAGAAGAAAAAGAAACATTTCTTTTCTAGCTGTATAATATGCATGTTTTATAAATTGGCTGTTAACATCAATGTTTCCAAAAGGTACATTATTTGGTGAAGCAAAGCATTGAGCTAAAATGTTAGTCTATCAGTACACTGAAAAAAAACAAAGAAAAGAGACCACACTACTCTGTATATTTTAAACCCCTCAACCTTTAATGAAGGTAAAATTTCATGCTAACAATCTATGATATCTATATCTATAATATCTACGAGGCTATTCCAAAATTTCAACTGGAGTCTTTTCTGTTCACTTCTTTGGGCTTTCAATGAAGGTAATTAACTGAAAGAAGTACTGTGATGAGGGGAAAAAATATTAAAAGCAAATAGGATTTATGATCTGGATTATTCAGCTTCCAGGAGAAAATCTGATACTATCCAAAGCCTTCATTTTTCTTCTTATACTTTCTTAGTATTTTTTGCTATATTCATTTTCTCATCACAGTGAAATCAGTTCCATATAATATTAACGAAGAAAAAAATAAACAATATTCTTGCCCATTTAGGGAAAACAGTAAGACGGTCAAAAGTTTAAAATATACAATATGATTAATTCTAACTATTTTTATAGTTTGCATCCCTGTAACACATGTAAGCCAAATTTTGTATGTCTGGCTTTCTATTACCTTTTTCTTTCTTTAAATGTTTCCCACAGGTACTCACATTTAAACTCAACTGAGATTTAAACAAATGCTGCTTTTCTTGGTAGCCACAGAGATTTAACTGGGAAAGCACTACTCATTTTCAAAAGTTATGATATTATAAAAGCACATAGGACTTTATAGATGTACTAAATCATTAAAATGTTTAGCCAAAGAAAACATCAAATTCCTATTCACTGGGCAATTAGAAAATTATTATTTCTTAAATGGAAGAATAATTTAGAAGAGATTTTTGTTTCTGACAGCTCAGGCAACATGTGCAAGATTCAGAATAGTGACATTTGCAGGGATATATATTGGATGTATCATTTTTAAATAGCTGTGAGATTAGTGCAGTAGCAGCAGGTAACTAAGGGCCAAATCCTGCCCTTTGATCTATACCACACTTCTCAAAAAACGTTATATATTAAACACTGGAAGATGGAACTGAACAATACTTTCATCTACCAAAAAAGTGAAGCCCTTTCAAAAACTTCACATTTGCAGTGGCGCACTCCCAAAGTGGAGTTATTTTAGGCCAAATATGAATATTTTTAGAATCAAGCTTAAATTAGACATAACTTTCCTTCAGAAGCAGTAAAAACTAAAACAAATGTAACATGCAATTATTGACTGCATTAGTTCACATTCCTGCCCTTGCTAATATATTTGACCTGATGCTTTTGCAGTCATATCCATTTCAACAAATCCTTGAGACATACTGACTCTGATAAGAACTCGAATGAAAAGTGGAAAAGGGAGTGTGGCTATCGTAGTCCCACTCTTCAATGATGTTTCATGGCTATAGGTACACTGGTTGAATATAAAGGGTCAAGACATCAAAAAATAGATGATATTTCTTCTTAAAAGGTCTCCACCAAAGACTCTGAAAGAGACTAAGCTCTGTTAAAGGAGATCTGATCTTCTATTAAATTAAAAGATAGGAAAAGGGAAGTCATTCTTCATTCTGGTGGAAGTTTATCACTGATTTTTCAGAAAGATTGGTGCAGGCCTCTGTACTGCTCAACATATACCCCAAAATAATCTGGAAATAGAAGTAGACAGTGGGTACTGAGGATTCAACAAAGGAAAAACAAAACCCAATTATAAAAAAAGTTTAGGAACTTTACAGTACTGAGTAATGGGGCTTTACGAAGGCAGAAAGTTCAATATGTGTAACTTAATGTCCATGAGGAGAAAGAGAGCCCACTACAGAAATGTAGATTGTTATATACCTGTATATAACATTTGGAAATAAATATGGTGTGTGTGTCTCCATGTGTATATGCTTATATTGCTGGACTACAATTGACACTGTCCTGCAGGAATGAACATTGTGAAGTTACCGGGGCAAGTTCTACGAAAATATCAGCTCAGTGCTCAATTTAAGATCATCAAATATTACAATTGGTACATCCATAAAGTATGGAATTTGTAGTTCCAGTTCACTCAGCAATGCAGAGGAAGAAAAATAACTGGAAATGACAGATGAACAAATGTGGTAACAAATATAGAGCAAGTTCTGTATGAAAATAAATTAGACTAGTAGCCTTCAGGAAGTAAGGAGATGAATGGAGGAAAGATGAGAAAATAATAAGTGCAACAGAGTGGGTGAAGACAGTAATGTAATTCAGTCTTTCTCAAAATGCAAGAACCAAGGAGTCTCATAGTGCTTCTAGAGAAGCAGGAAATCTTTTCTACATAATACTTTGTTATGCCATGAGGCCACACTAGACTCCAAAATTACTTAAATCAAAAATTATACATATCCGGTAGGATATCTTAACAGAAAAGAATCACTGTATGTTTGCTCTTCTATGCTTTATTTCTAATACAGGTTGGTGTTAGAGGTCAAATACTGAGCTACACAAACTCGTGGGTTGATCTAGTATCACTATTCTTGTGGACTTCTTATACATTTTATAAATTATAGTGGAAAATAATGAATGCTGCTGCTCACTAAACATCATTCATCACTTAAAGCAGTTTATAATGTGGACTTTTCTATGACATGTATCCCTATTGTGTTTGAGACCTCATTGAGAAAGTCACTCTTTTCAATCCTCAAATTATATTGTTAAGTTACAGACTGGTGTGCATCTGTGTCAAAGCAAAAAATGTATCCCTTTTAAGGAATGTGTTTCTTTCTTGCATTTCTTCTGCATACTACAGATTTTATTCTAAAGATAAATAATTGGTGATTGCAACGATAAAATTCTCCAATGCACGCTTCACCTATTAGAACTAGTTTTAGAAAGTTTAGGTTTAGGAAACTAAACGTTAGATTTTCAAGAAGAATTTCACAGCTAACAGTGAACAAAAGCAACTATCAGATATTGAGCAGTTTTTCTTTCTAAACAGTTCATTTAGTTGCCTAAAGGAGAGCTGAAGTCTCATAGGTAAGGTATCACATAGAGCATCTCAGTATCAGTCCATTAGGAAAGTGTTTTCTGACTGGTGCCTTGGGGTTCCCGAGTCCGTTTGTTCTACTTTGAGCTCTGTGAAAGAGCTGAAGGCTCTCGCTTGTTTTCTATGTGAATGAGCCATTAGAGTGTGTGGGAATGTTTTCACAGCATCATGTCTCTCCTGCCTCTTCCACAAACCGAAGTACTTCACGTGTCTCCTCATATTAGCCCTGTCAGTAAACAAAGCCAGCTCTCCCAGGGGAGCACTGCTGTCAGCAGACGGTGACTAGCACGCGGAGGGGGATCTGACCCCTTGCACTCATTCCTGATGGGGAGATAAAGTCACTAGGGAGCTGACTGCCCATTTCTTCCCATAAGGCAGCAGAAGAGAGAAGTTCAAACAGAAACTTGCACAAGTGGCAGACAAAACATTGTATGTGACTATAAGCCCTTTATAGCCCTTCCCAAAGCATGAAGAAACACACTTTGAGACTTTAAAGTTTTGTAATGAGTTTATGTTATCCATTATCTTGGCATTAGCTGAATGCTTCAATATTCAAAGTGAACACACAAGAGAAAAACACATTTGGAATTCATCTGTGAAGATAAAGCAAGGAAAGCAAAATGGGGTAGGGGTGGATGGGAAGAAACATGGTGTGATTAGAAAAACTGATTTACATAGAGAACTTTCCCTCTGTAATGGAACTGGTTTTGATATCTAATTTATCTTTGCAATATATAAATATTGCTGTCCTGGCAAGAGATTGAATGACTCTATTATAACTTGGGGTTACTGCACTCACTCAGACACATTTGCATAAAAACACTGTTGGTCAGTGGTAAATCTGTCTCTGCCAGCAGTTTGTCTTTGAAGGGAAGGGGCTCCATAGCTTACTAAATGTAATCAAACCCTAGTAATCATCACGCTGGAAATTTTTTGGTTCCAGTTAAAATACTGGATAAGAATTTGAAAGCTGGTATGATGCCAGAGGATCCTTGAAAAACTCCCAAGCTCAATGCTCTGCACCACATGAATGCTTCAGTATCTTCCTAGAACACAGCATGTATTAAATCTCCAGTTACCCATTATGCAGGAATGTGAGGTTGCTTCCATATGCAGTGATAGGGACTACTGAAAAAATGCTAGAAATGTGTTTACTGTCACAATATTTTCCTGATTTCAGATGAACACCTTTTTCTAAATTCCTGGTTACAAAAAATCAGTATATCCTCTGCAATCTGTATGTCCTGGGTTTTGTTATGTCTTCCTTTAGCGAAGCTACCTGAAGTAACTTATGCCTCAACATTTAAAAGTGTTTATATCAGAGTTGTAACTCAAGGTCCAGATGATGTCAATGCTCTGATTTGTTACTGATTCGCAGACATATACAAAAGACAGCTCTCCTATCCAAGAATTTATAGACAAATAAAACAGACAAAGCATTGGGGAAAAATAATATTATTATGTCCATTTTACAAAGTGAAAATTGTACAGACATGTTTAGGTCCTGGAAAATATTTGTTCTCATATTCAGCTGACTATATTGTGTGCAGACCCACAAGAGCCATAATATTATTTCTACCACATAAAGTTAAGCACAAGAGTTTTCAGAACTGACCTGGCCAAGATCACATGTGAATTTTGGAGCAGAGACAGGAAATAAATCAGCAAATCCTGAATTTCAACATTCTGTTTTCAAGTCTGTTCTCCCTCTTAATGTTTACTTCAAGGATATATATCAAGTCGTATATCTACGGTATGTCACCCAGTTTTGAGTATTTTGTGTTTCTGAGTTTGCTTGCAAACATTAAAATCTCAGGTGGATCCATACATCTATTTCATGCCAGTATTGATTCCCTAGCCTTTATTCTTGTCTTTGTATTTTGTTTTCCTAATTTTAAAACAAAATGAAACAAGCTAAACCTTCCTCTTAGCATGAAGGAAGATATATCACTGGTGTAATTCTCACCCTGGAGAGATACTCAGATATGGCGATAATAAATTAAGCAGATATTTTATAAACATAAAAACACACAAAAATGCACACACATTTTATACCTCTGTGGACATACACAAATGATATATATTACCCATATTTAAGCATATGTGAGAAATTCAGTAGAATTTTGCTCCACCATCAGAATTGATGGTGTACTTAATAGCCCTTATGGGATAATGGGGTAAGATGCAAAAATGCTAGTTTTGTCACTTAAAATGAATGCAATCAATAAAATCCTCTCTCTGCTGAACTTAGTGGCATGACTCTTACTGATTTCAGTGGAACCCGAATTTCACCCAGTATCTTATCTTGCATCAGTCTAGCACCGAGGCTCTATCCTCAGATGGAATCATTTAACAGACACAGCCCAGCCTACTACTGCGTAATGGATTATTTTCTGTGTACACAATCATCTCCCAACTCTCATTAATCACAGAATGATGAGTTTCCCCAAAAAAACCAGAAGGACAAACAAGGAAGAATCAGTCCTTGTAATTAGATATTTTATGAAACTTTTTAATGTGCACAGAAGGCCTTTGTAAAACTTTTCCTTAAGTGAACTTTTTTTCCCAGCTAAGTGGGGGGAAGGAGAGAAGAGTTCTTCATAGAAACTTTTTTGATTAATGGTAAAAGAAGGAAAAAAACCCCCAACAACGAAAACCCAAAAACAACCCACCCCAGAGCATTTAAATAAAATCACTTCCACTCAGAAACTATTCCCAAATACCAGTGTTCAGATGTCCAAAATTTGAAACAAGAGATCTCATCTTCCAGTTTGGGAGATCATTATGTATAAGTCTTTTATGGTAAAGGTTGGCAGACAAAATGCATTCTTTTTTAATGGATTTTTTCTTTTAATAGTTTGAGGTACAATTGCAATGAACACGCTGTTACACCAAAAGGCCCCCCATTATTTTAATATATATTCTTTTAAAAGTTATTTGTTCAAAAGGATTTCACTGTGTTACTCTTATACCCCCTTCATCCAAGAGAACAAAAGCCGTTCTATGAAAGGAGTCTAAACTTGGACAAACCGTAAAAAAAAAAAAAAAGCAAAGTTCCTCTCTGTTTTTATCAAATTTGATTGCTGCAGCTGTTCCCAGTTTCTGTATTTTAAAAATAGCCTTATTCAGTGCCTTGTTGGCTAAAGGCCAGAGTACCATTAGAACATGCTGTACGGAAAACCTCTATTCAGTTACAGATACAGAAATATATTTAAGATCAGTGGGGGTCATCTGCAGCAAACACTTGTATGGGGAAAATGGAATTTTAATGTGGTTGGACTGCTCACCACTTTTAACAGATATTTAAGAACTTCAAACCGGATATCTTCCTATTTGTATTGGTACTATCGTATTACTGAGCATCAGGTATGATACAATACGAGCAAGTCAAGATCACTTCAACTAACAAAAATAGATCTAATTCTCAAATTACCTCTTAGTAGTTCTAGCATTCACTTTAAATGGCTCCTAGTAATATTGGATATTTGATTAGCCTATAAAAATGCCACAGACTAGAAAAGAAAAATACAGTAATATTTATGGAAATGTAGAAATCTGATCAATGAAAACCAGCTTTGATTTGTACGTTTCTAGGAGAACTAGTACTAACAGGGTATAAATGTTCTCTTTCTCCAGGGTAGCAAACACTATTAACAGCATTATCCCTATATTTATCCACCAAAGAGTTTTTTAGTCATCTGCCTGAAAGAAATGTTAATTCCATTTAAGTGAGTATTAAAACTCCTTTTGATTAAGGTGGTAGTGACTTTGGTCCAGGAGTTCAGAAAACCCCCAAAAATGATCTCAATTTCTCCTGCTCTTCATTAGAACCAATTCCATTTTCTTCCTCTACCATGCTAGTATTCCATGGTGTTTGGAGATCACACTATGCAGAGTAGATACCAGTTTGAACAAAAGCATTATTTATTTATTAACCAAGAAGCTAACTCAGAAAAGTATTCTGAACATCAGTGAGATGTCTCATAGATTACTTCTCATCATTTATGATGGGATAAAATGCCTGCCTTAAAGCATTCAAAATTATGTAGTTGGGGAAGAGCCTTCAGCATGGTGAAGATATCCAAGGTAGTTTGAATAGGTGCAGGAAAGAAAACGTAGCAGTGAAGGCATCAATATAGTCTATTGAGCTTGCTGATACTCCAAGTTTTCAGTGGCTGGTTTGCCTCCTAAGCTTCTTTGCTCTCACTCTTTGTACCTGGGTTATTTTAATTAAATAAATACTACAATCATACTTTGGATTGCACTTTCAATTACATTGTTCAGACCTTCTCTTTGTACAGAAGGAGCATCAGACAATTGAAGTCAAATCCAGTGAACCCTGGGGCAGATATTTGTAACACTTAAGTCAATCAGACAATCTTCCTAAACTTCCTGCAGTCTGCAAAGTTAAAGAAGCTTTGATTTAGTTTCCCACTAAACTAAATGTATTTGGTATTGTCTGAGGCAGCCTAGGATTTCCAGGACATTCCCAACAGGCTGACACGCCTGACAAAGGAGCAACAGAAGAAGCAGATGAAAGGATGGTATCTTGAGAGGAACTCTAATGGTGTTAAGAAGTTATATATGGAGAATTGAAGAAAGGCTTAGTTTTCTTCTGACACTGGTTTTCTGGAGAGGCATACTTTTTCTCTCTTGTCACCAAGAGGAATTTAGGGAGACAAGTCAGCACACTTGGGTAACTTAGGAATCCTGCTAAATCTACCACTCAAAACTATAATGTGTTGGCTTCTTTGTAGAGGTTAAGGCCTGAAGAAGTGATACACCCTCTACCGACCCACTGTTCGATGGACAACAAGTTTGCTTGACACCTCCAGGACTGAGCTCCAAATATGTGAGCAGATTTTCCCAGAGCTTTCCCTTGCATTTGTTCTGTTCTTATTAGTTGTCATTGTAGGATTTGGTCTCTGCTATCTAATCTAGTTACATACAGAGAATTGCCATTATTTTTCTTTCTATCTGGACTACACACATCGCCAAATATTCAGTATTTTTTATACTGTTACTGGTTTACAAGAAGACAGATCTGGGATACACTGAAACCTTTGTTATTGGAGAAAGCAAATGGGAAAGTTACTCTAATAGTGCTGCAAGAAAATGTCTTTGATGTGCTTTACGTAGAGTGACATTTCAAACGACCACAAAGAAAGCAAAAAAAATATTTCTTATTATACCTTTAAATATTTTAAGTATTTATGACTGACATAAAGGTATTTTTCAATATCTTTTCTCAGCAGTTACTTACAACACACATAGGAAGAAAAGGTATTTCCATAACTATGATCAAGTACAGAACAGCTCCAAATTTCTTATCAAGGACAAAAGGACCAAAGTCAGCCACAAGTATCACAGTAGCAAGACTCAAGTTATTTTTAGTGATCTAGTTTTGAACAGTATCTCACAGAAAAAACAAAGCATATTTCATTCCAAACAAGAAAAGACTACTTACAAGCAAAATCAGATCAGTTACAATTTATTTTTTACTTTATTCTGCCAGAAAAGGAAAGCCACAATGTTTCACTGAAAAAAGATCTGAGCACACACTATTCAGTTGTAACACCACTCATGATGTTTCAGGTATCTGAGAAATACAGAAGCAAAGTCCTTGCCCAGAGCTAACTCCTCCCACAATCCCATGCTGAAAAGCTATCCAGACATGTGGAGCCTTACTGAATTTGTCTTTAGAGGGATTAGACATGGTAATAAAAATATATTTTCAAGGATTTTAATGCAAAATAGGACACCTATAAAACAAACAAAATTATTCTCATTTTGATTGTCTTTTTTCACTCTTTTCTGAATGATGAAGGGTAAGAGAAAGTACATGAGAAACAGATAAGGAGATCAGTGTTGTCTTTGAGACAAATGTTTAAAGGACCTTAATGTTGGTGTCTGCCCAAAAAAACATTTCAGCATAAATATTCAGTAATATCCAAAGGACTACATGCATGTTTCAAGCATGACTGTTAGATGCTCCGTTTATACAGGCCTATTGCTATGGTAACTATGGCACAGGCTTTCAGAATACTAATTATAAAGCAATATAAATAAGGTTGTGTACAACAAGCAAGTTCCCATTTACATATTTCCAGCATCTGAAAATTTAGCCTTACATGTATAATATGATGAAAAATATTTTTCAAAATCAATCACATATTATTATAATTAATATATTGTAATGTTAGCCTTATTTTCTTTTCCATAACATTACTTTGCACTAGGATCAGCAGCACAGGGGGAATGCGATATACTGAGGGAATTAAAGAAAGCAGAAGATGCAGGTGCACTAATAAATGGGTGGCCTTTGGAGTACAGTATTTATGTGTGCTCTGCCGAGCTAAACAGAAACCTAAATGTTACACATAAGAAGTGGTACAACAAGAACATCTGTGTTGGGGAACTGAACTGGCATGGCTAACACCTCCAGTGCCAGGTGCAAAGGACATTTCAGTACAGCTTGAGTGGTTTTGACTGTTAGCATCTGTATATATCAGATTATCTCTTCTTTCCCCTCCATATTCCACTAGAGTATTTGTATTATATATTTGGCTTTAGATTCTAGCACAGCAAAAGACAGGTTTCAGTCCTTCAGTTCCTGGATCTTAGCCACAGTTTTTTTATTTTTTATTTTTTTTTTCATTTCAGTCTTGCTTTTCATACAAGCATAAAGCCAGAGTCACTAGTAATTTCTATATGTGTGGTTGAGGAAACTGAGCATTTTTTCTCAGGAAAGAAAGAACCATTAAAGGAAGAACTGTGCCTTTGATCTATTTAAAGTTGATCAAATGCCTGTAGAAAAAGCTTTTTCTCCCTAAAATACTAACGTTGGATTGAAACTTCCATTTCAACGTCCATTCTTCTGGGAAATTCTAGATTTTCATGTAAAGCCACTTTTTAAAACCAATTCTCAAAATAGTATGAAATTTTTTATTTCAAGCTCAAGTGACATACCTGATTCATAGAAATATTGATAATATTTGGTAGAAGACTTGAAATGAACAAATGAGACAGCTGATTGAAATGACTGGTAGGAAATGCAAAACTAGTTACTTGTGATATATTCATTGAAGTCCAAATCTAATAACCCTTGAAATATTTGAGATTCCAGCAGAGTCCATTGAGACCATGACCTACTGTATTAAGTGGCTCAGGCTCAATCTTTTATTTCTTAGCCAAAGTTTCCAGGTATAAATAAGCTGAAAACCTATAAAAACTACCAGTAATAATATTAGTTCAGGTAGAAGTCAATGGCTCAGTCACCATTACCATGACACTAACAAAATCTGAAACTGTTCCCAGGAAAGGATTGTAAAAAGTCGGGGGAAAAAAAGGGGGGAAAAAAAAAAAAAAAAAAAAAAAGCTTGTTTTCTGGAAGAATCTACTCATGTTGGTGCACTATTAAAGAGTCTGAATCACAGCTCCCTAGGTTTTATTTGTCCAGCATAACGAGCCCTATATTCCCATTCAAGACAGGAACAAAACATCGTCAATAGTAAAACAGGACACAATGAGCTTTGAAGGAATTTCTTCAAAAAACTGTTTCTTTCTCTTGGCAATTCCAAATCACCTCCTTCCATCCCCAGCCACTGTTAAAACACTTTGAACATGTCTAATAAATAATCTAAAAAAAGGAAAGGGCAAATTATTTAAGTCTATACTTCCCTGAGAATTGGGAGTTTGTTTCACCACATTGTAAATTATCTTTCCTAACTTCTAATAAGGTGTGACAAAAATGCAATAAATACAAATAAACCCACAGGGAAGAGATGCAAAAAAAAAAAATTACAAAAGCTTGATGGGAAAAAAAAAAAAAGAAAAAGCTGTAACCAATTTGCAATCCCCAGTCACTCATCTTTTCTTGTTACTTCAGTTCTAAAGCCAAATTCCTTCATTATTTTTTGACCTGATATGAAACACCATCTGGCAAAAGCATGTTGCAATTCTAAATAAATGAAATAATTGGATGGTTGCTTTAAAATATCTTTCATAAATAAGTACTATTATACATTAGCAAAACCCACTTCATTGCGTTTCTGAGCTCTGATGCTGTGCTGTGACTTTCTGTCTGCCAGAGGACCTGGGGCTCCCAAGCAGTCTCGCATTTAGTGTTAGGCTGTCATGAGCCTGGTGAGCTTCCACATTCACAAAGTATCAGATGCATATGTCCATATGTTTGATTTGTATTTCTTGTATACATTATTATCATTATTATCGCTACTACTGTTAGACAAGGGCAACACCACAGACTCATCAGAATCATTGCCCCGAGGATGAGATCACAGCCTGAGGGCCCTGATGGATCTGCAGCAACAGATTACAAACCATATGGCTGACGTGGTTATCTTATAATAAACCAAATGGCTGTGGGTATTCAGGAGCCATTTCAAAAGTGGATCAGATGTCACTGTCATAAGATATCTAATCACACTTCAAAATGTCTTCAGAATAATTTTGGCCAGCCAATTACTTTCAATCTACTATCGCAAATGTTTTAAGGTCTGAGAAGATTATCCTATTGCTAGAGTCCTACAGGTGTATTTCTGTGTCCACACAGAACCTCTCACTAGTCTGGGGGATCTTCTGCAGAGTGCACACCTCGCTAGGCATTCATCATGGGAGGAATCAGGTCAGAAGAGACAGAGAAGCCATTGATTAATTGGATATATGCTACTACATTGCTCCATGACAAGTTATGACAAGCGCAGAGTAACAGCGAAAAATAAAATATTTGTTAGTGATGAAAAGCGGTGTACAAAACAGCAGTTGGTCATAAGCAAACATTTTGCAGCTATAAAGACCCAGCTGCTTTGGCTGACTAAAATGAAAAGGAACAATGCTTTAGGGGTTGTGAAAGAAGATCTCACAACTGATGGATTATATAGAAAAAAAGACTTCTGTTTGAAGCATTAGTACTCATAGTCCTTTTTTCATAACAAATCTAATTTCTTTGAGTCAAGAATCCTAGGTAAGTATGGCATGCACTAAATGAAAACATGTTCACAGCTGTTGAAACCAGTTTATTCTGTATGTCTGCTTTTTCTTTCATTAAATATTCATTTATTGATATTAGACTTATGAAAAATTTAGCATAATTTTAATCCTCCCATATATGAATAGGAGAAATTAAAGGAAAAGTGAGTTCATCCAGGTTTACAGGTATGTGTGATACAAATTGTGACACTTCCAGAAAATGACAACAAAATCAGGAATCCAGGAGAAAAAAAATGTCGTATGCATCACCTAAATATTTAACTACAATATCAGCTTATGTTAATCATATTTCAAGAGCTAGGTTAAACATGCTGTAATTGTGCCATCAACCCACATGAATCAAACCTTTATTTAATAACTGTAAAAGCTGCCATTTGCTACTTTTAAGATATCTAATTTCTCACGGCCTTTACTTGATAATGGTCACTAGAATTACAAAATGCTAAAAATAACAATGTTTTTGAAAATCTTGTTTGAGTTCTTACCGCAGAAGCTGAAACATCTGTAACAGTATGGCAGTTATCAGCTTCTTGTAAATTCTGGCAGTGTTCATTTGAAAAGGCTTTACAAGTACAAGTAAAAACATTAGTGTTTTGACTACTTGGAAGAAACTGGTATGTATACAATTAATATAAAGGGAACTGCCAAGTCAATCTGAGCTTTAAATTCAGGGGCTTGTGTTATTTTTATTTTATTTACTTTTTAATTTGTAAAAATCCCCAAGCTGTTGCAAAACCTAATACCAATTGAACATTCCAGGTACTCTATTTTAATTAGTAGAAACATAATGTTAAATTCAACAGACACACAAAATTATAAAAAAGCAAGAGCAGAAACATCCTTATACAGTTAACATATGAAAAAAACCCCAAGATTCCTCATCCTGATATGGGAAAGGAAAAAAATCAAACAAAATCAAACTCTAAAAACAAGTGTTCTCTCAATAGCAAGCATAGAGAAAGTTCAACAAAAGTTTGACTCAACCCATATTCAGATATAATGAGAACTGGACCCAGTCCTAAATCTATTGAATAAAGGGAAAAGTATCCTCTCAGAATAAAATAAAATTAATCAATGCTATTTTGGCTATAGCATGAAAAACAAACAAAAACAAAGAGGAAAATAAAAGGAAAGCAGTGAGGGACAACAGAGTTAATGGCTAAGTTCTGAGATATTTTTTCTCCATCATATGTTTTCTTCCAAAATATCCTGGATTATGACATTGCCAATGCTAATTCCCAGTGCTTAAACAGTTCTTTATATCATCAAAGCACAGCATACACACTGAAGTTCATGGCACTTACCATGGAAAATAAGATGCACAACACTATAGGAAGCTCAGAAAACTGTGGCCTTCACAAGAGGACTGAATTAAGGTTAGACTGTCTGAATAGTGGCCCTTTCTATATTTTGAGTTCTAACTCTGTAGCCTTTATTGTTCTTTTAACTTACTTTTTATGCTCAGTGTACATAAAACATAAAAACAGAGTAAATTTAGAGATTTTTCCATATTCATGTACAATAAACTTTTTATATAAATTTTATGTTTAATCCTAATCCTAATCCTTGTAATTTCTTTTCAATTAAATTTTTTGTCTTTTAATTGGCAAAAGCTGTTTTTTAGAAATTTAACTAAAGTTTTATCAAACTGAAAAATACATTTTGCTGAGCCCCCACTACACAGATTTTCCTGTGGCAGTATTTCAGCTGTAAAGGCTAAGACAGACTGCTTTTCGTATTTCACAAACTAGGACCACATTTTGACGTTCTATCATAGGAGTCATGACTACTGCTAATAATATGAAGTATAGATCTTTATTTGGGATCTGCTCCAAAGCCTGCCAGTTCTGTGGGAATAAAATAACCACCATGTGTTTGGTATCTTAACTTCCTAAATGGATGCAATATCAGATGAGCTGTGTAAGAAATTATTGCTTTAACACTTTCATTTTATTTTTATCTATATATTAATCACAGAGTGACAAAGATGGAGAAAAGTCAGGGATTTTGAATTTCATTCAGCTCACCCATATAACTGCTATGTAACTATATGAAAAACTGCTATGTAACTATAAGAAAGCCACCATATCTCATTTACAACCCTGGTCCTGTTGTACCTATTGAATTAAAAGAACTATTTAGAGTTGCTGCATTCTTTTGGATCTTGTGGGAATGGGAAAACCTTAATTTATATACATTCTCACAAAATTTTCATACTCTGGCTTCACATGTGAAATCAGTGATCAGTCATGATCACCAAGAAAACACTGAGCATATTGCGAGCTCTCCAGGGCATGGACTGCTTTTTTTGTTTGTTCCCTGTAACTCCACTATCTGATTAGGCTCCTTAGGAGGTACTGGAATATACATAAATAATAAGCAAGAGGAGACAATTAAAAAAAAAATAATTGCTACTATTAATCTATGAGATTAAGATGTAAACTACCCACTTTGCATTGCTCTGCTGACTCCCAAGGGAGGCCTGGCAAAGAGAGTGTGCATACTAGACCCTGTCACTGAGCAGCGCTGCCTCCCCAGTTCAGCAGAAATTCCACCCCAGTGCAGACTGATGATTTACTTTGTGTTTTCCTTGGCTAACTTGAGAAGCGTTCCTCTCTTCAGGTCAGTCACTCAGCCTTCTTGCAAATGTCAGCTTACTGTTCACAACTATTTTTCCATTCAGGGGGTTTTAATAGGCACGAATGCAGACAGTTATGAAGGAAATTCACAGCGTAACGGAAAGCACTGAAACTCAGTTATTAATTTGGCATCCAGGCTTCACATCGTTTTTGAGCCGACTAGCTCTTGCTCATTTGAACAATGCCAGTGATCTCTTTCTAGGCTGACCATCATAAAGCCACTTGTACACAGTAGCATGGCTTTTCTCTGAGCTTGTGAGTGTGCCTGCAGCTCAATAGGACTATTCACATGAACAGATGTTACTCGATGTGAACGCTGGTTGCAGAATTAAGCCTGTCCTTGCTCTTCCTCTTGCTACAAACATCAGCTGCTCAGATATCCAGGCTTTTTTTTTTATTTAATGGCTTTTTGCCATACACAAAGCATGCAAAATGACAACTTTTGCAATTAAAAAAGAAGAAAAAAAAAATCCCCCTATATTCCATTAGCACTCATATAAACTAATGTTTATATACTTCTCCATATAGTTTCTTGTATGGATGGTGATAAGAAATTAAAATCCATTTAGTTGTTTGTCACAATATTTTTTGGCTTTCACAGATAAACAGAAAACTCGATCTTTCACTTGAAAATATATACTTGAATAGATATGGAAGGATGTCAGACCAATATTGAATTTTTACTTTAAAACCATGCAAAAAAAGCTGATGAGTCTACAGACTGTGTTTGGCTTGGTACAATTTTTTTTCACCCCAACAGTATTTTTTTCTATACCAAACTATATATATCTTTCAGAAGTATGTGAAACAGTCTTAACCATGGGGAAAAACCCTCTAAGAATTATTAGACAGACACTTAACTGTAATGTTTATAAAATTTTAAAATTAAATATGTCATAATATTTCTTTATCTAACTATGCTTCTCAGTTTTAACTAAATTGTGACTGTTACAACCTAAATCCACTTTTGGTGTAAGAAAGATACTCTAACTTAAGACATGAAATTATGGGTGTTAACACTTGCTTGCAGAAATAAACTACGAATTTGGAAATGGACAATAATAGTAATAATAATGCTTTCCATACTTCTTACTTAAAAACTGAAGGCACTTTATCTAGCTTTTTACTTTTGGGTGATGGCAAAAAGAGATCATTGATATTAGTATCCTTTCAAAAGTTTATATTTTTAAATCTCTCCAAATTGATTCTGTGCTGAAAGCACAGCTGAGGCCCACAAATAAGTTAGAAAAGATATAAAAAGATCCTTTGAAAATGAAAAAGAAAAATACCTGAAAAGAGCAAGCTTCACAAGTAGCGACTATACAACCAGGTTTAAAGACCAAATCAGGCTTGTGGGGCTTGTTTTTGTTTGTGTAGTGTTTCCTTTTCTGTGTTATATAAAAATCTTCAGTTATTTTTCTTTGTTGCAAACTGTGAACCCAGTAGCCTAGGAATAAAGATCTGGGAGGAAAACTTTAAGGGAAATACATTTCAGATACAGCTGGACCAGGTGGTCCAATCTGCCAGTTTACAACTAATTGGCAAACCATTTGCTCTTCTTCAGACCTCTGGTACATCACCTGTACTAATGCCTTGTCAGAATCACGGCAAGTGGATCCACAATCTATTCTGACAGTTATTTAAGAACCCTTGACTGAACATCATCTGTCCCTGCTGATTTATGTATATATTTACGGGTCTTTAGGTATTCTCTTATTTCAATATCACTGATTTTAAATGATTTTCATTACATGTTAACCCTTTTTCGTCTATGTTTACATACTATAAAAGAAAACAATCCCGAAGACAGAGTGACGAAGGAAAAGAAAAAAATCGCTGCAAACCCTTCAAAACTAATCTTGATGAATATTTCCAAAAAACTGAAGGTTCCCTGCTTCTTCTTGGTGAGTGCCAAAACGTATTAAATGGATGCAGATGCATGGTTATCCTACCTAACAGAGAAAAGTAGTTATTCCTATTTAGCAGGTACAGCCACATTTATCAACAAATGAAGGAATGTGGAGCACTCGCTCTCCCCTTCCCTTCTCCTTTCATGGCCACAAATTACTAACAAGGGAGACAAACCGAAGAGTACCAATACTTTCTTAAGTACCAGACAAGCAACTCTGGCCATAATTTACACAGCAAAAAACAGACTAAAAAGATTCAGAATGAAAAACCAACTTCTCCCAACCCAGACACTTAATACCAATGACCATCTCCTATTGTAAAGCATACATCAGCTTTGTTTTTAGTCTACTAGTTAGTTCAGATTTCTTATATCATCACTTTTCACTTCTTCTGGAAAATGTAAGTATTTTCTGGCCAAGTATCTTCCATTAGCAAAATCCATAACATATATTTACTAGTCTTTTCCTTTCTTTCTTATTTCTTCTTAATTCCTTCATTCTCTCAGCTTATGGAGAACCATGCTGGTACTCCTAGTACCAGAACTGCCATCTGTTATGCCTTTATTATTATATCACTCATTCTATGCCATCTTCCATGTCCTGCCACCTCTTACTAACACTGCTTACTGGATCCTGGCATGATGATTCTTTTAATGTCAGAGTATCTCTTTTTAAAATGCAGTATATTTTAATAGTTTACTGGCTTCTTCACTACTGTAACAGGTTGCAGTCCACTGCATCTAAATGCTAGCACCTCTGTTCAGGGGACACTGAAGGGGTAGGAGCTGAGCCTATCCAACTCTTCTATAGACACACACCCAAGTTCCCTGTCTCATCAAGAGAGAGACCTACCTCCATTAAGTCTCTCTTCATTGGCTGTAAAGGGAAGAAGCAAGCATCAAACACTCCTTTCCACTTAGGATCTGATTTTTTAACCATATTACAAGGTGGGAACTGATGGACCAAGGTTGTCTTTTAGGAGGAAAGAGAATTATAGCCACAGCTGCAGTACTGACTGCTTAGCTCTTGGTAGTAGTTGATACTCTTAGGGTTTAAGCCATATAGAAGAGTGCCTACCAGTTTTCACAGCATGCTGGAGGACCATCAATGTGTAAGAAGAACAAAACTTTTCATGGGGTTATGAGAAAAGCAAGAAAAAGTATTCCTGAAAACAGGAAACATGGATTCAGCATGTGAGAGTGGAGTACCCAGACATCTTTCCTGGATAAGGCCACTGAGCAGCGCATAGTGAAAAGGTAAAGGACCAGGGAGTTACCCGTTCTCCTGACCAGTATGGCACTTGGTTACCCCTGCCTGAACTGAGTCACAACAAAGCTTGAGCTAGGAGCTACTATCTCCCCAGATTAATGCTAGAAGTCACAGCTGTTATCAGTATCCAATCAAGCAGCTAGTTTCAGGCAACTGAGCAGTGCCTAACGCATTTCATTGCCTGCAATGTTTACACAGCGCTAGAAATTAAAAGTACTGGACCTTTCTCAGTGGTTTAGATGGATTTTAGGGCTTCAATTACAAGTTTATCTGTATTTAGATTCATGGCATCTCATCTACTCATTAATACCAATATTTTGATATTAAAATTGATTCCACAAAATTGATTGGACTACTTTCTCCTGCCAATCTTATCAAACGCCATGATGCACAGTGAATTGTTATGCCTAACTTCTTGAAAGTCAAAATTTATCTTGAAAATTAAACAGTTCCTAAATTAAATGCAATTCAATTATCAAAGTTTACACTTTTACAAATTGAGCACTAAGATGTGATTTAAAATATGTTGTTTGTCCTTGAAACTCCTAAATGTCATGTTTTGGCCTGGGGAATTTTTGTAGCTAGATTATGAACTTGTGGTAGAGTGATGAAAACACTGAATTGTTCTGTAACAGTGACAGTATAATAGTCTACTGATCTGAAGGAACACTTCATCTCATGCTGGAAACAAGCCCACACCTTCAGCATATACTGAATGAAAACAATAAATTATATTCATCTAAGGGATACCAAGAATCATGCAGGAAAACAGTATCTAATGGTAGTAGGAAGCAAAGCATTTTTTATGCAATTTCAAAGTAGTAGCATAGAAATGGCATGTTTTACGCTGCCCCTGTGTATAATATGTACTGTTTAGTAATACTGTGCTTTTGACAGAGCTAAAGTTCTATCTCAGTACATGCTATGTTAGCATCAAATTTTTCTCTCTCCAAATTGATCTGCATCATGTGTTTAGACAAAAAAACTACGTGCAAATCCATACAAAAAGTACCTATAATAAATAAATAAATAAATAAAATCAATAAGACCCCCAGCAATATATTCCAAACTAAAGTGTACAGACCTCTCCTTTTAGAGAACGGTCATTTTATAGGGATGGAAATCTGGTCAAAGGAAGCTTTTGCAGTATATAGTTTCACAGGGGAAAGAATTGGAGAAATTTTCCCCTCCAAGAAAAGTAATATAAAAGGGGGGCAGAGAAGAAGTAAAAGCATAAATAATCATACTTTGCTTGCATAAAGAAAACCATTTGAGAAAAAGAAATAAACAAGCTCTGATCTCTTGACTGATCTGGGGAAACAATTCAATTAAAATAATCAACATGCCAGATCTCCCTTCCTGATTTGCTTAAGTAAGCTTGCATTTGAAATTGTAGAATTAGATTGTGCATATATATGTGAGTGATTCCCTCCTCCTCTTCTTCCCCAGGGAAAAATAAAACTTACAAGGGGTTGTTTAACAAATGTCATGGGGGATTAAAGGACCTTGGGTTCCCAGAATTTTGGCTACACTAAGCATAGGATCTGTACACATTAAGAGAGGAATCTGGCTCAGATTTAACTCAGCTCTTGCTCCTCTAGCTCAACTAACCAAACTTCAGTTGGGTCACGTGTGGTTTTGGCCTGGAACTGTGCATTTGCTCCACAGTGGTTATAATTTTTATCAGTTTCTAGTCTACCCAAACTAAAAAGATGAAACATCCATTTTTACAGTATCACTTTTTGAAATGTCTGCACAAATCAGATGCATACAACTTAACAAACAAACAAAAAAATCCCCTCCAAACAACAAGAATGACATATGGCATGTTGTTATCTTTACCGCTTTAAAACATAAATCTCCAACATTAGTCAAACTCTGAAAGAGTGATAAAGTGTTAAAAATCTGTAACATAAACAAAGATTATAGTCGTGGTAAAAGACACATTTCCAGACAGAGTAGATTATGCCTTTGGAAATACGAAAAGAACCTGTTTCTTAGTGCTGCAGCAGAAAAAGTAACAGGAAAATCAGTGATGGATATAGCAGAGCACTCTGACAATGACGAGAGCATCTCTGTTACTCTCTGAGGCTATCCCCACATAGAATACAGCACTTTGCTGAAAACACCTACAGTCCATAGACTCAGCAGAAAAAAGGTACCTGTAATGTTATTACAGTATGTTACGTTAAATTCCACCTACAATACATTGATAAGATAGTGTAATGATGTTTCTCAAGGAATAACATACAAAAGGCTAAAAGGGTTTAGATACTGATAACCACACAAGTCACAGTAACCCTCAAATTTCTGGATTACGTAATTTTTCTATTTCACAGGATTCACACTGCTTGTATTCATACCTTTGCTACACAAAAATATTTCTGGTAGTTCACAATTTTCTGAAAATGTAATGAAAATTGTTCTTCTTGACATTTATTAAAATTTAACACTTGAAATACTTTCCCTCAATTCTCTCTCGTAATATAGTACTATAATTTCTATAAAGTTATCAATAGATTATTTGACAATTATTAATTTGTAATGATATTTTCACTCCTCCTATGCCCACAAAGAAAGAGATCTTTTCCTGTAAACTTATTTATATTAAGGGAACTTAATTTCAATAAAAAAAAACCCCAAACAAACCAGTAGCTACTTAGATACATTTTTCCTAAGCTATTTTTCACACAACACTACCATTCAGAGCCATTTGGCCTTTATATTAAGGATTTCCGACTTCAGTATTTGAATAAAAATTTACAGATTCATTGGTGAATAAAATCACAAACCTTCACATAGTATTAGATTTTAGATTGCTTCTAACATATGCAGCCATGCTGCAGTAAGAACAAGCAAAGATTTCAGCAAAGAACAAACCACTAAACTCAGTATGAACAGTATCAATCAAAAATAAACTCACAGTTTATAAATGTATTGCAACAGTCATTGGCAACAACAATTGTGAATACTGTTAGATCTACTTGGAAAAAAAGGCACTGTATTTTCACTTTCAGATGTCTGAAAATAATTTTCAAGAAGAGTTGAATATTGTCATTTAATCTTCTATCTCTGTATTTATGAATAAATATCTACCATCTCAATAGAAATTCAGAAAATACCAGAGTTCATGTGGTTTAACTTTGTACAGGCACTGGTGGGATTCGTGGCTTCCCACCTGCTGCAGATCTGAGTTTCCTGAGTACCATTACAGAGCATTGCCAGGAGATAAGAGTGCATTCAGAGGGGCTATTTTAGCACAGATTTCTCTGTTCTGTCAGAGAAGCATGTAATAACTGACCATAAAAGCTGTTTTGTGAGCTCTGGTAGAGGAACAATAAGACAAGCAATTTGGATTTCTTGGATTTGGGAAGGCTATTCATGTGTTCTTTAAAATACTATCCTAATTCGGACTGATTTGCTTTCAGAAACAAATGAAATGGAAGAAAATTTATATTGAGAACATAGGGAATGAGCCCATTCCCTCTCATGAAACTATTTCAATGAAGACATATAAGCCATCGATTGACTTCTTCTTCAGTCTGCTGAACTTAACCACACCTTAACAGCTAGGGAATCCTGGCTTACTCTTTGCCTCTACTACGGTTCTGGGAACCTCCACTAAAACTTGTTCCAGTATTACCTTTTAGCATTATAACCAGGAAGCAGTCCTTTTCATGACTGTGCTCATAAATATAGTGTTTCAACTACCAGGTGAGCAACACAACACTAAAAGGAAAAAAAAACCCAAGTCTCAAAAATTAAGCTGAATGTATCAAAAGAAAGTAAGTGTTCCCAAGTTAGCATATTTACTAGTGAGGGCGTAGAAGTTGGCACTTAGAATGATTTGTATCTGACCAGAACAGGTGGATAAGTGTATCTGTATGCATTCATGGTTTAAGTTACAGTGACTTCATTCTAGAACAGTCCAGCATACAAATCCTGTCATGCAACTCTGCTTTGGAAGCTTTCATTTGGAAGTCCAATATCCAAATGTTTCCCCTTTATACATCAGCTACATCTGCAGGCATCTTTTTGAAGTTGTAAAAAATAAAACAGATAAACAAGAAACAATAAAAGAAAGCAAAAAAGCCCACCCAAACAAACTTTCAAATACTATGTACATTAGTCTGATAGAGCAAAAACATGTAGCTATGTGTATGTGTATTTCTATACATGTATTTGCATAAAGGGAGAAAGAAGGCAGAGAGATAAAAGGACTTACCTAGCTCTCATTGCAGAATTTCTAGTTTTAAAAGCTTAGAGACTGTATTATGTCATAAGTCTCTGGGCTTCACTAATTCCATGACTGCAGGCTTCTTTGTGATTTTGATTTTGCAATTGAAACTGATTGGCTGGCAGACAAAGGGACAGAAACAGCTGCAGCTGGTATTATTGATTATTTCCTCAATTTAAAGGAAGTAAATGAGGAGGCTAACAACATTGAAGGACAAAGGCAAAGTTGTTGCGCCAGAGCTCTGGCAAAGCCAGTCACTGTCTCCTGCCACATGAGCTGAATTAATTCATAAAATGCAGCTTTTATAATTTTAATACCACAGATTGCTGTAGAAGTGATAGGAACTTGCCTGTTATGATAGTGAATTTTTAACCTCATTATTTCTTAGTAAAAACTGAAATCTCTAATATGGAAAGACACTAAATCTAATATAAACATTCTGGAAACTGCTTTTGGGCTATGATCAGTAACACAAATGACTTTCTAGAAATACACTGAGATTTTAATAGTTAATGCCTACCCTGAGAGGTCCTGCCCCCTGCATGAGAAGTATGACTTCCTAAAGAAAACAGAAAATTACTCTCGAAAATCAGAAGATACATCAGTGATCGGCAGTGGAAAAAAATATAATTGAATTAGAGAAGGAAATGTGTAAATGTAGAAAACAAATGACATAAATTTTGTTTTGCCCCTCTTCGCCCTTGTCAATGACATTAACTACTCTTCTTATGCAGGGCTTCAACTTGAGGGAAGTAACGCAGAATTGAAGAGAGCCTATCTCCATTAAAGAAATCACAGAATCACAGAATAACTGAGTTGGAAGGACCCACAAAGATCTTTGAGTCCAAGTCCTGGCCATCAGTAGTATAGGATATCCTCAAGAGCCATACCATGTGCCCAAGAGTATTGTCCAAACACTTCTCGAACTCTGTCAGGCTTGGTGCTGTGACCACTTCCCTGGGGAGCCTGTTCCAGTGCCCAACCACCCTCTGAATGAAGAACCTTTGTCTAACATCCAACCTAAATGTCCCCGGATACAAATCCAGGCCATTCCCTTGGATCCTGCCACTGGTCACCACAGAGAAGAGATCAGTGCCTGCCCCTCCTCTTCCCCTCATGAGGAAGTTGTAACTGCAATGAGGTGTCCCCTCAGTCTCCTCTTCTCCAGGCTGAACAGACCAAGTGACCTCAGCCACTCCACATATGGCTTCCCCTCTAGGCCCTTCACCATCCTTGTTGCCCTCCTTTGGACACACTCCAGTAATTTTATATCTTTCATGTATTGTGGCACCCAAACCTGGACACAGCACTCAAGGTGAGGCCACCCCAGTGCAGAGCAGAGCAGGACAATCCCCTCCCTTGCCCAGTTGCCGATGCTGTGCCTGATGTGCCCCAGGACACAGCTGTCCCTTCTGGCTGCCAGGGCACTGCTGACTCACATTCAACCTGTCATCGACCAGGATCCCCAGGTCCCTTTCCACAGTTCTCCTTTCCAGCCTCTCATTTCCCAGTCTGCCCGTACATCCGGGGTTGCCCCAAGACAGGTGCAGAATTCAGCCCTTGTTGGTAATTGGTTGGTAATTGCCAAGTCCTATAAGTGTTGAGATCTCTCTGCAGGGTCTCCCTGCCCCCTATGCTCATCCCAGTTTTGTATTGTCTGTGAACTTGTCTAGTATCCCTTACAGTCCCATATCCAAGTCATTTATAAAGATGTTGAAGAGGTCAGGGCCTAAAATGGAACACTGTGGATGCAAGGTGCAAACAGCAGCTTGGATACACACTCTAGGTGTAAAATTAGGTTTGTCCTCACACAGCTTCTGGATGGTGAGGTAGTGGATGGAGGCTTCTCAGGCTACAGAACCGTACCTTAGGTAGCAGGCGCTGCACTGTTAAGATGCAGTTTTCAAGCAACAACAGCAGGAGGAATTTGATGCTCCCTTGCAACCAACATTTTTAAAACATATCTTAAAAATTATCACTACAAATGTCTGTAAAGACCCACAAACAAAAAAACCCCCAACAAAACAGAGACTTGAAGGAGCCCCTATGTCACTCAGTCATTCTCGCAGCCTTACTGCAACAAATCCTCCCTCATCTCCCTGAGCAGCCTATTCTAGCTTCTTGCTCTCATTACCATTACAAAGATTTTCTAGTCTAGCTGAATCTTATGACAGAATTTAAGCCCATTACTCGTTGTTCCGTTCTCTATGTACATACAAAACAGATGATCCCCTTCTGCTTTAAGGAGCTGGAAGCCATCCCCATGTTGTCAGGCTTTCCAAACTAAGCAAGGATCTTTTAAAGAAATGCCCTCTAGGATCTGAGATCATGCTTAAGTGATCATAAGGACTGGATCTGGGCATTACTGGATCATCTGAGAATAAATATTATCTGCACATGTAGATCTCAGCCTTTCTGTTGAGAACACACAGTATGATGCCTCCTGCTACACCCACAGATCAACTGCATACTCTGCCTTTTGTCTTACCCTCCTCTTGCCTTCCAGTCAAAGTATTCTGTCTGTAATGCTAAACTAAACAAGGTCAGGTTTTCTGGCCCTGGGGCTAACTGGCATAGAACAGCTTCCTCCCATACAGTTAAATCTCTCTTCTCAGATAACAGTATAGCTTTGTCAGTACTGCCTATCAGGAACAGTCCCTGGCCTGCATCCAGACATTATCTAGGAAAGTTAGTTTCCACCAGAGAGTAGTCTTGGTAATAAGCATGTGCCAGGACTTGAGGCTTTTCCCTGTTTAATTTACAGCCATAGATGTAGCCAAGGATGTTGACTCTATCATGTTAGAGGAGAAGTTTATGGCCACTAACTCTCTGGGATTTGGTGTTCACTTCCTGAGACTAACCAGTACCTTAGAAAAAGCCTCCAGAAAAAGTCCTTATGCCACTTCCAGGCTGATAGTTTTACTTTGTAAATACTATAACACCAGGCTATTTACATCTCCCCGCTTTCTAGGTGTCATTTTTGGGTAGCCTAAGTAGAAAGCTGTATATGGGTCTATAGCCATGCAAAGTCCCCTTGTTAGACACACCATGAGAGAATTTGAACCTGTTGTTCAGATGCTGAGAAGTCTTCATAAACCACAGCCAAGGAGCTGTGAAATTACCTTGTGAAATTACGTCATGAATTTAATCAGGGCAAAGTACATAGTCCTGCACTTGGGAAGGAACAACCCCAGGCACCAGTACATGTGGGGGCCACCCAGCTGGAAGCAGCTTGGCAGAAAAGCACCTGGGAGTCCTGATGGACTCCAGGTTAAATAAGAGCCAGGAACATGCCCTTGCTGCAAAGATGGCCAGTGGTATCCCGGACTCCATCAGGCATAATAACGCCAGCAAATGCAGAGAGGTGATCCTTTCCCCACACTCAGCACTGGCGAGGCTGTGCCTGGAGTCCTGGGTCCAGGTCTGGGCTCCTCAGTGCAAGAGAGACATGAACACACCGGAGAGGATCCATGGCAGGGCCATCCAGCTGATTAAGCTACTGGAGCAACTGTCCTGTGAGGAAAGGCAGAGAGAGCTGAGACTCTCTAGCCTGGAGAAGAGATGGCTCCAGGGGCCCTTATTAATGCGTACAAATACTTGAAGGGAGGGTGCAAAGAGGATTGAGCCAGGCTCTTTCCAGACACTGGATATGTGTCTTTGTGCAAATTTCTTTTTCCAATGCACAAGACGAATCATAGTGTCAAACTGTGAGTCCAGAAAAGACTAATTATTTAGCTACTATGAACAGACCCATTTGCCATTCCTTTTTTTCTCACACTGGGAACGGTTTAAGAAATATATTAAAAATTTGAGAATGCAAACCTTTTTTTTCTTTCAAGTAGAAAAGTTCTCTAAGTCAGATCATAAAGCCAAATTCTGAATATAGCATCCCTTGCCTGTCTCTGCACAGTTCATATGGTGACAGTACTTTGCTCTTCTGTTTCATTCCACAATGTTTCAGAATATTTATGCCACTGTAAAAGAGCTGTATAATTTCCATAATATGAAAAATTGTTATAATTACCAGAAAATATTGAGAAGGCATAAGACACCTGGGGACTTTCTGATTCAGATTTTGTGCTTTGCTTGTAATCACAAGAGATACTTTTTGTGCTTAAGAAAAATAATCAAAGGATAGCCACTGACTGAAAGAGAACACCTACCTGCTGATCAGTAATCAGGAAAGGAAATAAAGCACTAAACTCACCCCTGTAACAAACCAGTGGATGTTGGGTAGCTGAAGTCCCAGTGCTCCCTTCTAATGCCTCTGAATTGGCAGCATGCTTAAACTGGAATGGGAAGCAGGATGTGTGTTCAAAATCTTTTATACTGTCCCATTAAGAAAGGTGAAGAAAATTATTGAAATTGGCAATTCAGTCATTGTATTAATGGACAGACCCAAGACGGTAAAAATTAGTGCGGCTGAAAACAGATTTAATATTAGACTGCTTAGTTTATCCAAGTTCTGTGAATCTCCAGGGTTTAAATGTCAAACCTGAAGAAAGCACGAGGCTGAGATCACCCATGTTCTGTTCATCCTGAGGGTTTACATGACCACAGAGGAATCATTCAGCTAGGCTAAACTAGATCAGCTAGCGAACCAAGTTCTACTAATTTTTTTTGCGGAGAAAACAATGATCCCAAAGTCAATGTGATCCAAAATCCTTGAGAAAATTTGTGAAAAGGGTTGGGCCATGCAAGTAGCAAGGGATATGCTATGTTAGCATAGAATGACCATGCAAATGGAAGGAAAAGAGAGATTGTTGCAAAGATGCAACCAGATGGAGAACTGCAAAGAAGAATCCAGCAACTGACAACCTGGTTATTGCAGCACCCACTCCTCAAGGGGGCAAGTTTCATATTCAAAGAGTAGAAAGATTTTTATAAATCCTAATGTTGACTTAAGCAGCCACAGTAACAATGATGTCCTTGCACTTTTGTTTATGTGAGTACCTATTGTGTTAATGCAAACTTGTATATGGCCAGAATCATCCCTCTGAGACACAGGAAACAAACCAGGTTTAATGAAAATGTCTTTTGGTCATCTGCCAAGTAGAAGTGATCTGAGATAATGTTTTTTGAAAATGCTACAGAAGTCTGTATAGCTCACACCATCCTGTGTAGGAATCTCTGTTACTATGAGCAGTAAATTGAAAGGCACACAAGTCATATTTATGCCGTAAGTTCTCGAAAGTGTGTATAACCTCTTTGAAAGCACATGTAATGGTGCAATAGGACAGACCACAGAGGATTTTCTCCCAGCTCATACAGAGACTAAAAGAAAGGCCAGAAGACCCATAGATTTACTGTGACCAGCTGACTACACGTGTTCTCCTGCTGCTCTCTCTATGTCATCTGAAAGCACTGGGAGAGTCCAGTCCAGCACTGACACATATCCTCAGCCTTCACATCTCGCCTTTTCGTATTCTTCTTAAAAGTAAGAAGTTCTGTAACAAGATGAAGCTGAATGACTGAAGTATTTATTTAGATTGTAGTTCTGATTTAGCACCTACTTCATGCCAGAGCAAAATCTTCACTGGTTAAACTGGAACAGAATGGGATACGTGCATGTGTGAGTGTAGATTCCTTTGTCTAATACTGCTTTCACCTCTCCTGAAAAGACCTAATCTATTCTTGCATACTTAAAGAGGTATTTATTAATTTTTAGCTTCCTGTAGATAATTTGACTTCTCTATGCAGCCATAAAATTTTACGACAGTAAACATGAGAGATGTGTCTAAATTGCACAGAAATGTTTCCAGACTGCCTGTTTTATTTTTCTTTTATAGTGTCAGTCCCATTAAATTTGCACTGGTGCTAATTTTACAAAAACTTGGTGTCAAAATTACTAAGGTGTCAAATATGCTGAGTCAATTAATTTTAGTGATGGTCCTGAATGACTGTGTACTGTACTTTTCAGTCTGAAATGTACATATGTGGAAACACTACAGCAAATGCTGCTATGCTTATCCAACTCTAATGATGACAGTAAGAGATCATTAAAATGGGATTTTAATTGTTCAAATCTCAACGTGCCCATCAGAGCACAATTCCTCAAAAAAAAAAAGCTTATTTTTTAGCATTGTGAAAAATCTACTGTGAGAGTAAAAGAGAAATACACATTTAATAAATATTATACTTTATTATAAAAATAGCTGAATATTATATTGCTGAGGATAGATTTATCAACCAGCTTCTAGACCTTCCCAGTGCAAAATTTGAGTATTCTCCCTACTCATGATATTCACAGAAAGAGCTACAAACTATTCCAGAATTAGCACAGCACAGATTTCTATAGACTGGGAAGAAGATGAAGATTATGAAGAACAGATACACAACACAATATTATATATATTTTGATGAGGGAATATTTCTGCAGTCATGCTTTGTGCCTACTTAGACGAACTTTCCCAGCCTGGCAGTCTTTAGCTGAAAGAAACAACATAAGGCTTAAAAGTCTGAGCAATTCAACACATGTTTTCCTTACAGTGAAATGACTTAAAGCAAGATATTTCTTCTTGCTCCTTGTGTTAGGGGTTAGTATGACTTTCAATCCCCTCTGCCTGAGATAGTCACAAAATGTTATGCAGATCAACAGCTTAAACACTCCTGAATCCTATGGAACTCAAAACACTGCACGTGAGCCCTATCGGTTTGTTTAAATTCAACATTGCAAAACTAGCATGATAGAAACAACACACACCTCAGTTCTTCAATGCCAGAGTGGTTTTTTCTGCATATTCTCTGTGTACGTATTTTTCCTTTGCCTGCCTTTTCTTTCTGTGTCTTCCCTCTGCTTTCCTCCATGTTTTCTTGATGGTACTAAATTTGAATTAAGCAATGTTTTAGTTATTAAAACATAAGACAGTGGTTTTTACTTTGACTACAGACATGATTCTTGTAAGATATTTTTATTTGTCTGAAGAAAATATTTTTATTTGTCAGAATTCAAAAAGCAGAACCTTGTTTGGTCTAGTAACAACCTAGACTTATATATCTGATGAATAGCTAATTTTGAACCCTCACCAAAAAAGTTCAGTAACTGCATATGTAGATGCATATGTAGATTTTATCCCTTTTTTTTTTTTCTTTTCAAATATAAGCCCAAAGCAGAAAGGTCCTTCTGAAATTATGATTGTACCACAGGGAAGAGAGATCTGCCATGTCACTGGCACAGTATTTTCTCAGAAAAATGATTAAATATTCCCACATCCTATTTTCCTAAATTTTATTTTGTTTGCTTCTCCTCATTCATTTTGCATTCATCTTTGGCTTGCATTTGTTTGCATACTACTTTATTATTCATCTACAATTTAAACGGTGCAGCAGTCACTGCACCCTTTTCATATAATATTTGTAGCTTCTGTTTCCTACTTGCTGAGTTTTTTTAAACTTATATAAGCAATCAAGCCAAGAAAGAGTATGAGAACACAAAATAAAATGTAGCTCAAACCCCAAGCTTTTTCAGCTTAGGCGAGGTTATTGCTGATGCCAGAGAAAAGTAACGTTCAAAATTGTTAGCCAGAAAGTTTTAGGCTTAAAAGCATGATAAATGAGAAATTCCTGGGATCCAAGACATAGGAATCATGACAGATTTCTGATGTCAAGGAATATAAAATACCTTACAAGCTATCTGGCTTTTCTCTATAAAAGCAACAAATCAGAGATCCTCCAAACAGGCCAACAAATTTTTTTGAGCATCATCTTATAGATACTGCCCTTTTTTTATCTTTTTACCTGCAATCTTTTATGTAAAAAGATGATTCAAGGGAAGTTTATGTAAATATTGCTAAACTCAAAAGAGATGCTTCAGCTTCTCCACTGTAAATCTTTTTCATATAAACATCAGCATAATTTTGTCCTACTTTCTCTATCATCATCAGTTCTCATCTTAGCTTTTCCTCCAAATACAGAACTTCCTAACTAGGCTGATACACTGTTTTATAGCACAAGAAAATGGAAACACTCAAAGATAACTAAAAGAAGACCAAATTAAAAAATAATTTTAAAAAGCATCATCTTCTTTATGAAATAAACTATTGAACCTAGAGCAGAAAATGCTACCAGAGGAGCAAGTAAAGGAGGATTCTGATAAATAAGTAAGATAAATAGAAATATTAATTGAACTGTGATTACAGTTTCAGGGTGAATAGGGACTTTGTAACTCAAGACATATAAAGCAAGCATAATTTGCCTGATGTAAGGAAGTAAATCCCTTTCAGGTATTGATACTTATCATGTGGGAATTCTTGCCATCTCTGTTAGGCAGCTAGCATAGGTATTCAGAGAAAGAAGAACTGGACCAATGAGTGACATAGTTTGATTATATAGCAGTTATTCTTCCGCTTTTCATCTAAAAAAATTCACTATTATGCTAAAATGCTCTTAGAAAAAAAAAATTTGAGATGAGAGTGCATATATTTATATATTAAATTGGACACCCTATTGCATAAGCTACTTCTCTAGTCTCAGACAACGTTAAAGGAAAAATAGACTCACTAAATGTCTTACACAAAACTTACAAAGGATGAGAGATCATAAGCATATATTTGAGAGAAAGTGCCAAATGCTCTTCTTCAAGAGCACTACAAAAAGGAAAGAAAGGAAATAAAAATAAAATGCTCTGTGGCACAATATCGTATTAACAACAGCTGTAACACAACTAGATAGAAAAACACAATGAATTGCATTGGATTATTGAATGTTTGTAATTTGTACTTTTCCACACACCTTTCCATAAAGTCCAAGTGTGAGGTAAATCTACATTCTTCAGTTCAGAGAATGCAAGAAAGCAAATAGATTTTATTTAATTCAGTCAATGACCTGCCTGCAGGCTGACATAATTTTCCTTCGCTATTACTAGTCTCTGGTGGATACAAATTTTGACTTCATCTTCTACAAAATTATATTTCTGCAAATTACCGAGCAATCTAGATTTGGATGTTAGGCTAAATAAATCCTCCAAGCCAAAACAATTGTAAGAAATGATTTTCATGGTGCAGTGATCTCTAGACTGTGTGAAAGAATGGAGAATTCAGGCTACATGCCCATCCTTCCGCAGTACAGATTATTGGCTGCAATGTCTGACTGCATTTAAGGAGTTGGATTCTGTCCTCACAGGACCAAGAGTAAAATCTACAGTGTGCAGGATTTCCATTTAGGTGTGGGTTATTTTTTCAAAAAAGACAGAGACCTACCAAGCTTTCATCCTAGGCAATGTAGGCCAGGCTTTCACCAGAACTCTAAACCCACTGATGTCTTAAAATGTGAAGTAAACTTTTAAGAAATAACTTATGACTATTCATAACTTACATCACTAACAGAATGGAGGAAAAGTACTCTCCATAAAATGTAATTGGTGACCTCAGAAGAGTGCTAATACCTAAAATATAACTACTCCTACTATGACTTCCCAAATCAATAATAATAATATTTGAATATGAAGTTAGACCACCTAAATTCAATAGAAATGTCAGTGACAGTAAATTCTAAGGAGACCTCATACTCAAAGACATGAAAGCTCTTCAATAAACAGAAGAAAAAGAAAAAGTCTTCTGGCTCCATCCCAAGATCACCTAATGTATCTCCAGTGTAGAATACACATCCTCAGTTGTTCAAGAAATCATCTGTCTGCCCCCTCAGAACGAGACTTTCTTAAAAACACAAACATACAGCTTGGAAGAAGAGTCCTTTTATTCAGGTTAGGTCCTGATGAGAGAAGTATTTCTAAGCATTTCTTTGTGCTCAGAAAGGCTAAAAACGTTCTTTCATGTTTCAGGGCTTTTTTTGGTTGTTTTGTTTTCCTTTTTTTTCTCTTTTTAATAAAATGAAAGATATTCTTACTGTGTCACATGATTCCATGATTTGGGGACTGAAGAAAAACACCAAATGTCTTCAGAGCTGGCAGCTCTGAGAGTGTTACAAAACAAGCCGCTGAGCCAACTAGACTGAGAGATGTTGGCCTCGCACAGTTGCTATAGTGTAACGATAAATGTTTAAGTTAAATGCCTATAGCACTGGGAAGCTGCCTCTGACTTTATGTTTATGTAGAAACTCGATTAGGATAATAGCAGATGCCACTGTATGCAGAGCTCTCAAGAGAAAACACACTGCCTGGTTCCCCCAAGGCGGACGTGGCGGAGCTCCGGCTCTGCTGGCCCCAAGCCCTCGGCATCAGCCAGCAGCATCTCTGGGCACGCAGAGAGGTGAAGGCAGAAGGCATGTGTTATTCTGACAAATATGTACCAACGCTGGCGCACAGAGTTCTGTCACTCTTGGGAGAGCAGGCTCGCATTTGGTGGGGCGGAGCAGCTCTCTTCCCATCTAAATGATGAACTGTACTGAGACCATGCAACTGTGCGGTGTGTTATACTGAATTTTGTTTCAGTGGTTGCTATATATATATATATCACATGGAATGATTCCCTAAAATTCAAATTGCAAATCTCTTTCCCCGCCAACTTTGTTTCTTCTCCAGAGGAAGAGGCAGGAGAATGAAATAACAAAGAAAGGTCCAAATGGATTAAATAAAAGCTATTTACTCCCTGAGCTTGCTGGCTTGTCTGTTACTCACTGAAAAATTGTACTGAAATACGTAAAACTACTCACACCAATTAACAGAAGAGAATTTGGGTCATTCTCTCATTTATTTGATCTAAAAGATTGCTCTGCTGTGCTAATGTGGTCTCAGAGCATGTTAGCAAAGATAAAAACCACATAACTGTCAGCTGAAAGAAATGCAAATTTTACCTGTGTTGGGTCCAAATCCAAAATGAGAAGACTGAAAAGCTAGTAGCCAGCTTATAATTTCAATATGCAGGCAAGAAAGCTTCCAGTGTTTTTTGAATAAAAACTAAAAATATTGAAATTTTCTTAAAATTCTTACAAAATGTGTTCTAAACAAATGGAAATATTATGCTTTAATAACATTGAAACACTTGATTTTGATTCTGACAAATGTATTGTATCATATAAAAAATATAATCAATGATATGTTTTGCTTTTTTAAAAATTGTATTATAAATGCCATAAATAGATTTCAACATTATTAAAACACAATAAGAGAATAAAAAAATATTAAATTGATTTTAAAAATTGAAAATCTTATTTAAATAATTTTCATAATATGTATTTAAATGAATTTTCAGGTTTTATGGCAATAATGGATCTCTAACTACAAAGCTTATTCAACATTTAAATTACATTAACTAATTGATGAGGTCTTATGCCTGAGAAACTGATGGAAGTAGTTATGAGAATATTTAGTACATATCCAAATCCAGTGAACATAAATTGAAAATAATGCAACAGGGGAATGTTCTTAAAGCTACAGACACATACAACTATTTAACCCAATCAAGATCTACATAGGTTTGAATCCGGTTTGAAATTGAAATCATATCACAGTGGCTTTTATTTTAACAAATGCATGCGCTTGGAAAAAATAATTTTGAAAGTATTTTAAGAACTTAGAAAACAACAGCTCAGAGTAATTATCTAAAACAAAATATATACACAATTTCAGGGAACAAAAGTTGAAGTAGTTGGGGTGGAGAGAGGGCAGGTGTGCAAGAGCAAGTACACCTTCATTTTAGTTCCTTTTAGGCACTTAACACCTGAAGTCAGTTCGTTACTGCAGGTCCTCTCTACAACGAATGAAGAGAAATGGGCAGTCCCAGACGGTGACTCCATATGAGTCTCAAAGCACTTAAATACTTATGAGTTCTCACTTCCCAAGCTTTCCCTTAGTGATCCTGAAAGCACAACTCAGACGTAGGAAACTCATCACACCATATGAGAAAATATGCAATCAGTAAAAGGCACCGCTCATCACACCTCAGTTCAACTTTCACTCCTATACAAAACAGGTAAAAAATGAGAAGACAACTCCTGGCATTAATTTAAAGAGGATTTATGAAGAAACCACAGCTGAGGGGCACATAGATTTTGAAAGCCGGTCATGAAGTAGCGCACACGTTTCCAGTCCAAAATGAATTTTTACTTATCTACGGTTCCAGCAAAATCTCTCATCCCTTTGCATGCTGTAATTGACAGCAGTGAAAGAAACATCTATGGGGTAGTAAATGCTTCATATTAATCTAGTAAAAGAACAGAAAAATATGAGCAATAGAGAGACTGACTTTAGTACAGGAAATGGTTGGAGACTGAGTGTGACAGGCCACTGAGTGACAGGAGCAAAGCTCTAATGGAAATAAGACGTGTAATAAGGATGGTTTTTAAAGAAGTTAAACGACTCCCTGTTAGCACCCATCGTGCTGTGACAAAACTGGTTTATGTTCAATGGTGTGGTCATTGCTATTGCCAAACAAGTCTCTACAGGTTGCACTCTAATAGATGTCAATTCCTAGCAAACAGGTTTTTTTGGAAAAGAAAAGAAAGACAAGGCTAACATACTACTTGTTCACAGCATCAAGGAACAGTGAGATATCAAATAGAGAAAATGTTTGTTGATTCATGATTCAAAGGCAAAATTGAAAGTATGCAGATGGAGGTCACTGGGAATTGTTCTAATTAGCAAAGTGCAACAAGATAGATCATCTGTTTCTGCTTCCTCTCCCGAGTGTCCAAATATATCTCATCAAGAACAGCTGCCAGGAAATAAATAAATAAATAAACCATGTGAGATGGCAGTGTCAGAAAACTAGCAAGTGCCAGCCACAGCTTCTTTAGGATTTGGAACTGCACTTTTTGCTGAATTCCTGCCAAAGAAAGGGTCATCAACATACCTCTGTTTCAGTATAGATGCATACCGGAAGTGTATTCTTAAAACTTTACTTCAGCTCTTGTTACATTAATCATCAAATCTACACAGGTATATGCTCTCATTTAGCTTGTAGAGATTTATGAAAGCAACATACCTCTCCAAGGAATTGTGATACACCTACAATAGCAACTCCACCACTGCCTTACTCTTTACCCGAAATTAATGCTGCTCGAAACCAAAAATACCCATTAAAAACAGTGTAATTTAATGTGCTACAAACTATGCTTCCACAGAAAGAAATTATTCTCTACTATCTTTATGATGCAAAACATTTCATATTGTATATGTCAACATTATAAATGTGTTGATTTTGAAACTTCATATGACACAGAAACATGGTTTATTATGGAAGAGAGAGAGAGAAAAAAAATGAAAACCTAGAGTTTACTTAAGGAAAAAATCCTAAATAAATAATTCATACTTGGATGAACTGAATTCTAGTCTTTTAGAAGGTGCCAACAGATGGTTTACATTTATAGAAAGTGCATTTGCTGACTTTTAAAACAGAAATTAAAATTCATAAACTACATCATTAGCTCCCCTTTGAAGCACCATTATGTTTATGGTGAAGATTTGAATTTTCCCAGGTGAAGAGTCTTTAATCATAATTTACTATGGAAAAAGTGCAACATGTTACCTTTTATCTATTATTTTATGTTTGTAGGTAAAAAGTTAATCTAATGATCAGTCAAAGGGCAAACAGAAACATGGAATCTGAGCTCGGCTGATGTTTTCAGCTATTACAAATTTCAAAGCAGTTTTAGAATTTTCCCATTCCTTAAATGAAGGGCACTGTATTGCCAGTCCTCATGTGGTAGTAGCAGCTCACAAACTCTGACTTCAGTTTATAATACCCTGCTTACACTTAACACCATATCCACCACAGAAAGCAGTGAGCTCGCAGCTCATGTAAGAGTGGGCACGTGGTTCTTGGTTAATTGTAGTGATTCCATAGTGTAAACATAACCAATAGAATAGCCTGGTATTATTGAAACACTTATTTTTGTTAGACAAAATGCTAGCACCTAGCAGGGTTATGATTAAGGCTTCCTTTATACTTATAAAATATACAGCGATTAGCTTTCATTAAGTATTTTCATACATCATTTTCCTTCTTCCAGAGCTGATTTACTGTTTAATATATATTCTTTTTTTTGGTGAAGGAAAGTAATACTACCAGGTATAGAAGAATCCCACTACGTGGGAGGGGGGATTCTTCCTTACTGTCACAGGGTCAAGCACAGGACAAAGAACTCTTTTTTAGTAGGAGGCTGTTGAATTTTAAAATAATTGAAAAATTAGTTGTTTAAAAACAAAGTTTACAAAGGAAGAACTATTAAGGAAAGACTGTCTGCTTATCTAGTCCACAACTCAAATGCCTTTATACTTGTGGTATCATTATATACCAAACCCTGGTGATGCACCAGAACAGCCATCTAGGAGCTGTGGGTAGATATGAACTAGCAGCCCACAGTCACACACCTAAACAAAGTATCTAAATGAGGAGATGTGTGTCCCTACAATCACCTTTTCCAAAAAGTAATTACCTGCAGGAGGCAATGAGCAGTGCACAGCAGACTAACACCAGTACCTAAGTTAGGCAGTGGAATGCCCCTTGATCCTAGAAATCGGCTCCAAAGAAACCTGCAATCTAATGTTTTGCATAACACTTAATCGCATCTTAATTCTACCCTCAGGTGAACAAAGTTCAATATTCTTTATACCAAAGTTTTGAAAGAAGATTAATTGTGGTTATTTCTCATGTGAATTACCATGGCCACAGAACACTATTCAAAGCCTGGGCTGGGGCTGTGCTGGGCACTATACAAATAGGAATAAACGTTTGTTCTTGCCACTTCCTCGTGTGGTCAGATTGTGTTTTTCTGTTTCATGAATGTGTACCTTGTTTATGCAGAAAACTCTAAGGGGCAGATGGTGTTTTTTCACAGCTCTTCTCACCGGTGATCCTGGCCTAGTCAGCCTAATGTCACATAGTCTCAGACAATGTGCAAACTGAAAATTCTTGAAATTCTTAACTAAAACAGATTAATGTTTAAGTAATTTTCACATAATGAAGCCCACCATATCACCTATAAAACTGGGTAGATTCTCATTCAAATGCCCACCGGTATGGATCAATCCCCAAACCTTTCTCATTTTCTGCACAAGACAAAGGTGGAGCTAGTGCCAACAAGAATAAACAAAACAAAACAAAACAAAACAAAACAAAACAAAACAAACAAACCCAAAAAACAACCAAAAAACCCCAACAACCCCACCCCCCCCACAAACAAAAAACTCCAAAACAAAACAAAAATCCCCAAACCAAACCAACAACTGAGCAACCAAACAAAACACTAGGAATCTGAAATTGTTATGTTGAAGACTCTAGCTTTCTCCAATGGGCATAAGATCTATCAAAAAAACTCACGTCCCTATAGATCTTTATAGCTTTTTTCTACACTGGGGTGACCAATATATTGACCTAAAATCAAACATACCTAAAATCCAAACATTTTATCTATTCACTTCACTACCTGTTTGATTCTGAAAGAAGGACAGTAGAACAGCCAAACTGATTGCTAATAAGGCAAGTTTCTTCCTGATACCCAACAGAAACACATTATATTCCTAAAAAAATTCTTTACCAAAATGGAAGGCTACTGGGATGCAAAAATTAGGAAAGAATATGTCTAAATAGTTGATGAATGGATAAAAGAATCAAGTCTTCATTGGGGGAGGAGGGGTCTTGTCTTCCAAATTCCCTAAAATTTATCTTCTACGCATTCTTCAGTGCTCCCTGCCCCCTCTTTTCCAGTCCCCAATATCTATAAGATATCACATCATATTAAATCAGGTGGAAAATGTAGTTTGGAGATGACAATAAAGGGAGATTCCTGAGAAGTACTCCAATAAAAACAAGGAAACATCACCACCTCTAGATCACTGAATGTTATGTATGTAAGAGAAATCAAACAAGACTCAGGGCTACAATTATTTAGATTTTTTGGATATACAGTGAATCATTCTAGTTACTGCAGAACTTGAGCCAGTTAAATCAGACTGCTATGGAGGTACAGTATGCAATACAGACTAAAGAGGTAAATAGATTAACAGCATCTTATGAATTAATTTGAATGGAAACGGTGATCAGTGCTTTGTGACAGAACAGTTTTTCATCTGAGAGTGTAAAACATGACTGATTCTGTCAAAGTGCAACCTGAATTTTGCTAGTTCATACAATCATGCTGTATTTACCTTCATTAAAAAGCCCCAGGAGTGCAGCATGTATTACACTTGGATTTGGATCGAGTCCTTCACTCTCCATCCTTCCACGCACTATTCAAACAAACATATTTTCCAAAGAAGCTTTAATTTTTTGCTGGAGAAAGAATACAGTTTTTATACCCTGGGAATTAGGGGTCTATCATTTAAACAACAATAACAGACGGAAACTAGCATTGCTTTTACTGTAAATTGCTAAGATGTGAAAGAAACTACATTATATGACCAGCTTAGAGACTGGTGAAAGTATATCCTGAAGGAAAACAGTTCTCTTTAACACTTGTTTTGGTACCCAAAGCCAAAGGCAAGGTATTCAATCACTGGAAATTGTTATTTCCTGTATATTTTATAACTACTACTATTGTACATGTTTTATGTACTGGAGTCTTTGTAAACTAATAAAAATGAGATGCTATCATGAAAACGAGAAAGGGCTGTGGCCCTTGATATAAAATAATGGAGAGGTTCGCAGTTCAAATACTTTGATACAAAAGGTCATTCACAAGGCCTTCAGGAAAACATAATTTTTTGGGTTTAGTCTATAAATATCTTCCAGGACTAATAATATATAGAAAACTAACAGTACACATTGTACTTTTTCAGTTATCTGTTCATTTTAGGTGGTTCTCAAGCATATGTTTTGCACAGAAAGACTACTTTCCACTTTTCCTTCCTCTCAGACACACTGGTCTGAAAACATCTGGAAAGTTAAGTCAGGTGTGGAAAGAATTTACTTTGGGGTGCACCTGAAATATTAGGCTGCCATGTGCAGGCTGTCCTGTACATAAGTGACTTAGCTGGATTGCTTGCATGGTGACATAAGCTGTTTTTCTTCTGTTCAGGTCAGAATATGAACGCCGCCAAAGCTCTGGAGTATTTCACTGGGTTAGATTCAGGTCCATTATTAATATCTAATTTCCTGACTGATATTAGGAGCCTCATTAATACTCCAAAATTTGACCATTAATATCATATGTTGGTTGTTAAAGAACTGGAAGTTTCTAAATCTTAAAATATTCTTTTTCCTTAAAATACAAGAGGTAAAGTTATATATCTGGCATTTAAGTTTCCTGGGACTCAGAAAAAAAATAGGTAAACTAAAAAAAAACCAGCCCATTCATTGTTTGCTCCTACAGAGGCTTATTCAAAAGAAGAGATAATACTTTGATTAGGTTTCTTGAAAAACACCTGTAAATCACTGTGTTGGAAATCTGCCTGTTGCTAAAAAGGTTATGAATAGCATAAATAAATTCATGTAGGATCTGCCTTATGTAGCTGCTTATTATGTTTTTTATTTTTTCACTTAATAAGAGGACAAATGAATGCTGTTGACTGATTCAATTTGCTAGCACTCAAATGCAACCTCTTAGTTTCCCCTAGTCCAAATATTTGAGGGCTCTTGGCCTACTTGAATAAGTGAGCCTTCCAGATGCAGACAAATAAACTTCCAAATATTTTATTTGCCTGCTAGTAATAATATTCAAAAACATATCTCCACTGAAAAAATAAATAGTCACTCATTTAATGTTATTTCTGCTTGAACTCATTTGGAATGTAGAATGCTTCATGGGTATATTGGGTCTTATGTTTTTAAATATTTCACAAGCTATTTTGCAGAAATTATATATTGACACTGCTGTAGACAAGAGAAGAAGAAGCTCATATTCACTTCCACCTTCACATAATGCTTTTCTCATTATCACAATTGGTCCTGAAACACATGTCTTTTCCCAAATCATATCAGCGTTGCTATATCTACATATCCATACCTGTAGGAACAAAAACCACAGTGACTTTGACGAGATATACCCTGGAGATTCTTCCCATTTTCTATTACAAAAAGAAAAATCTTTACAAAGGATCACAGAGATCCCCCGCTTTTGGAAACAGAAGAGAATCTCTTGATCTTTTTGCAGGAGAAACATATCTTTAAAAACAGAGCCATCAAAACCTCTTAGTCATTACCGAGGGGCTCTGCAGCATATTGATCCCCAAAAGAGTGAAGGTATGAGCTCATGCTCCACCTCTGTCTGATCACCCCTGCTACTGTTGCTTTTGCCCCCACCTGCTTCTTGTGGCCTGTTGTCAGTGTAGGGGTGGGTACAAACAGCTGTGAGGGCAGAAATTTCTGGGACAGCTGCTGGAAAACTCTGCATCTGTCATGGCCTGATTCAACCAAGTCTCTCACCTGGTTTGCATCATGTTGACTCCCACACACAGAAATAACTCAGAACGATTTTAGCATCTGGAGGCTTTATTGGCATTCCCGTCAGAGCATGGTCACACTAATGTAAATGAAATATTGACACATTAAGGAAACTATTAGACAGTAGAAAGAAGGATTACCACAGCAAAGCCCTTCAGGTTTACCTTACGCCCGTTTTAGACTGTCCTGTCACAGCTACATGGGTGAGTGGACTATTGGGACACCTTTTTTTCATCAACTACACCTTAGCAAATATTTCTGAAGGCAATATTCCTGTGAATAATTAACTTCAGTTATTCATGACCATAACTGAGTCTGAATAACAGACCTGACTACAATCTGATTCATCTGATCTACTTCAAATACCTACCTCAGAGCACGAAAGGAACCATGCCCTGGTTAGGCAGAGAGCTATGGTGCAGCTACTGCTGAAAGGTAAATGTAATGAACATCAGAACAAATTTCTATGTCAAGGTTTTCGAGACCTAGACAACTGTGCAATTAAAAAAGTCTACTTGCTTTCTTTAGTTTCCACTGTTACTTTTTTTTAGGATCTTTCTCTACCTAGGTCTTACTCAGATTATAAGGTGTAATTAGGAAAAGACCTTCGCATGTTCTTGAAGGCAGGTGGTAGGAAAGAACTGTAAATCACATACAGCAAAGAAGTCTAGGTATTTTCTACTTGCTATCTAAAACAACTACATGGCATTCACTATAAAAATGAATGGAAATAAATGGGGTTAGGATTTATTTCTAATAATAAGGCATACCATCAGTGCAAATTAGGAGCTATTCCTTTTATATAGGATCTTTAGAAGTAGAGATAAATCTATTTACTTTTTATTTCCTCAGTCATTTATATAATATTTTGATTCACACACATTTAAGTATACATATACAGAGAATGCCCTGTCTTAAAACATTAGGATCTATTTCTGTACAAAGAGGGGATGGTTTCTGAGAAACTCCCAGCTAACACATTACAGAATTTTCATAAGAGTTAAGTGAGCATTAACCTGACATTGTATCCTAATTTTGGGTCAAACTCTCAAATGTATCTCGATCAAGTCTTTCAAAGCTCATCAACAAACCAATTTTAAGAGGACTGTGCATGTGTTTAATCACAAAGTAGTCAGTAATCCAAGAAATTAAGAAGGCTACATAAGGCTGAACAATTCTTTGGATTTACTATGGCTAAACTTAATTTAGAAGAAAAAAAGAGATAATTTCAAAACTTATTAAAAATCACAAGGAAGTTTATCCTTATGTTTGTCTGAAGAAGAAATAATGCACACAGCAGAATTTTACCCATATAAACAGATGTGCTGTTGCTCTACACACTACTGGAAATAAAAAGTCTGTTTCAAGACTGCTTCTAAAACATCTTAGAAACTTTGGGTACATCTTTCTAGGAAAAAAAAGAAGTTTTGGGGTTTTTTAAGGCATTGTCTGTAATCAGTTTGCAGATATTTTTATATATGCCGAGTTTTCTGAGGAAGCTGCGTGTTTTCAAACAGTTGTTCAGAGACCTCTTTGCAGTTACCAGCAGGATTGGCTCTTACCACTGTCATTCCCTTAACAACATCTTCTGACATTCCACTTTTGTCTTCAAACCAGATGTCATCCATTACAGAGAACATTCTCTCCACAGGTGCATTAGTGTCTCTGCATGCCAAAACAAATTCAGCAAGGAGCAGGAGATTCTAGAATGTATGGTATTTTTTTTAAATTATTTACAATTTTCACCCATCTTTCAGTGAGCTTTCTGCACCCAAAACCACATGACTGAGGGAAGACGAGAAACCTCCATTTGAAGGCAGACTTTCATTTCAGAATGCATAAAGGCTCCATTATTTAAAAATAAAATAAAAATGAATTTACCCTCCCTGTGGTTTTGGGACTATGTTCTGCATGCTATTAAGAAGATGGAGGAATTTGGTTTAAGAAGAAACTCAGATTTGAATACCAGTGACCTAGTAAACAAATGTTGCAGAGATACATTTAGCATTGAAGGGGAAAAATACACTTTTGAAGAACAGGCTTGCATAAATCTGTGTAACTAAGTTAGTCCAAGTAACTTGTGATACTCAATTTGCAATATTCTGCAACGCAGAGGATTTAAGCCTCCATTACATTAACTGGGGCTCCACTGCAAGTCAGAAGTGAGTCCACTGAAGCTCTCTTTTATCAGTGCCTTGACACCGGACTGTCTCCTTAACAAGCATAGCCACAGTCATAACTGCATGAAAGGCAATGGAACTGGGACCAAAATTTTCATGTCAAATGAGATTTGCTGCTGCATTATACTGTTCATATGTTTTTCACCTTCAGTCTTCCACTAACTTTGGTCTTGTCTTCTTGGGAAGGTTACTGCAGAGTAAGCTGGGATCTATACTTAAATAGCAAATCCTTTTTAGACATTTGTAGTTTATGCTAAAAATGCTATTGTGTGGGATAATGTAGGAGCACTTCCAGTGCTGTTAAATCATACATTCAGCAATTCTTCCTGAGCAGAGGCCTATATATTTGGTTCTAATTACTGCTGACACTGCATGGATGCAGTTGCTGATGGCTGTGATATTAGTGTAAACAGAGACTGTAATTAAAAGACCATGACTCTTCCTATACAAACATTTCTTCCTGAGTATCTCATGCCGTGACGCATATTTCAAAATCTACTCAGTATGTCAGGGAAAAATTGAAGGAACACCTCAGGTGAAAGCACACAGCTTTTAGATTTTACTAACTTTCAAATGACAACAGTATTTCTAACTTTTGAGTTTATGAAATTTTAGAAGTAAATAATGTATTGTCTCCCTTACAAATACCTAAACTCTGCTTTTGCTATTCTTCCTTGTAATGAGTGGCAAAAATTGATAGTGCCACTAGTCTCAGGCAGTTAGAACTTATGTGTAATATCCCATACCCATGAGATTTCTGTTTTTTCTCAAAAGAAATAGAACTCTTTATTTTTTTCCTTCTGGTTTTTTAGTCTTTAAATTTCCATCACGTAATTTTCCGTGACCGAAAGAGCCAAGAAGTAGACCCTCCTTATTGAAATCCAAGCTTTTTCAAAAGACCTTGAAAATATGATGTAGACTACATGTGGGGCAAAATAAACTAGGCCTTCTGTGAAGCAGGAAAGTGGGACAGCAAGAGCTTCATCTACTAATTCCAGGTACTACTGAACCATCACATAACTCTTACGGTGTGAAAGAATTCTCATTTTTTTATTCTTGCTTGCAGGAGACTGAGGTGGCTTTCAAGGTTTTATTATTGTAGGGAAAAGTGATACTATTTTTGTATAATAAAGAAGCACAAATTAATCTCCTCTCATAAGTGGATTTATTATATGCTGTTCAGACACATAACTTCTATCTCTGGACTAAGAAAAATCATATAAGAAGTTGCAGGAATGTACATGGTTCTCAGTGAGGGGAAAAGGTGACAGTGCTCTGAGAGCCTTTCCTGCTCACAGTCTGTTAGGTTGGAGGGTTATTATTATTCTTAGAGCCAGGGGATGTGGACATCTGTCAGCTTTTTTCCCTCACATGTGCAGCAACTGTGTGTGGTCCTCTAAATGAAACTATTAGCTATGCAGTTCTGTATTCATGTACCGATTCTGTGTGTGCTGAATTTGTGCCAATTAAAAAGTATTGTCTTATGGGTGGGTGAAATGGGGATATATAAATACCATAATAAAGTAAACAATTGCTTTAAAAGAGCTTATTTTTCTTAACTTTCTCTCCAAATTTTAAATTTATTCTTTTAAAATAAGAGTCTATACTAAATTAACAGGTCTGTTTTTAAAAAGCAAGCTTGTTTTTCTGCAGCATGCTGAACTGGATGATAATCACTGTAAGAACAGCTGCTGTGGGAGGTCAGGGAAGTCAAAGAAGAGAAAAAGTAGCCACTGCCACAAGAAGTTGGGTAATCTCTAGATGCAGTTGGTTTAATTCACAAAATGTACATTAGTAATAAGACTGCATTAATAGAGACTACTGGGAACCAACTTTTACGTTCAAAAGTTGTTAGACACATAAGGATAGGCTACCACACTCATTAGTAAGTATCCTGTGATTGCACAGGTGTTTACTAAATACTTGGGAAATGTTCGGCTGATGCACAACAAACACCCATATGCTTCATAACACTGAATTAAGAGATTTACTTTGTTTACTGGGTTAATTAACTTTTCAGATTAGGGTAGCCTTCAAGATTACATTGAAAACAGAGCCACTGTAAACACACCTACTTTACAGCATAAATCCTGCAGCAGCACTATCATCATGGAAAACCATCACAACAAGTGTCTAGGCTGCATGTAATGCCTTTTTGGGGTCTCAACATTCAATACTATTAAGGGGATGAAATACACACTCATCTGACTTCCCTGCCAAAATAACCCAGCTATGCCACTTCACATGCTCTGCCTCTTCTTGTTGCTAGATATGTAACAGTGTCATCTACCATGCTGTACAAGTAATACATGTTAGTTAAATGGATTTTTCTTTTTCAATTATCTAGCAACATTTTGTCAATTATCCAGCAGCTCACATTGGCAAGACTTGTCATAAACTTCATAGATCTGTCAGATTCCTATAATGATGGAACATATGTTAAGAAGAGCCCCAAATCCCTTAAAAAAAAAAAAAAAAAGAAAATCAAACATGTGGCCTAGACCAAAAGATATTTAATGCATGTACAATGAAAGGAATCTAGTGATTTTTGAATTCACTGGTCACAATGTCACTCTCTCTTTCAAGTTCTTGCAAGTAGTTCCTCTACTTTTAAAGCTAAAAGGCCATCTTCTCTCCTATTAGCTTTTGTTTTAACACAGTCCTTTCATTTCCCCAGCAGAACAAATCTTTTTCCATGATCCAACTGCCAAGAGAAATTTTCTTTAACTACCTGTCTCTCAAAGCCACCCAAAGCCTTGATATTACCCTCAAGAAATGTCTGACAATTTGGGGAATTTTTTTCAGATTTTGACAAGACATACTATTTGACACAATTTTCAAGCTATTCAAAATAGATTTTATAAAATCTTCTAGTTAGCCTGTAAAGAAATAACTTCTGAATGCTGAGGCACTAAACAGACACTACCAATTTGGTAGAGGTAGTCTTAACACAGTTTTGGAGCATATTTTACAGAGATAATATGCCATTAAGCATGCTTGTTTCCTCATTAGTTTTATAAAATATCTCTTCTGTTTGTTCAATAATAAAAAGAGTCATACTCAGAAATGTGATCTACAAAAAGACAAAAAAATCATAAATATAGTAATAATTTTATACCAGTGATACCCTTTGACTGGCCGAATCAAAGTAATGTAAAAGTGAACTTTTATGTTACCTTTAATCATAAAAACAAACAATTGCCATCTCACCCACAAATCCTCTACCATACAAAATGAAATTAAACCTTCTAGATAAATATGGTCAAAACCCTTCTCAGCTGTGTTTTTTCTGGTACTGACAACAAATTACAATGAATTTTATGGCATATGACTACTTCATAATTCAGCAAGACACAACATGTAAATATAATGTAAAAATAATTCAGCAAAGTAGACAATACTTCATGAACTCATGAGTAAGAAGTGATAAAAAAATTGTAACTGGACCAATGCAGTTAGGTAGATGATGTCAAACGTTCAGACTCAGACAGAATATGTCTGAGGTAGCAAGAATATGTCTAAAAAGAGACATTCTGTTCATCACACGGCTCTTGGCAATCAGCCTCAGCAGCTCAAAACAGAGGGTCAATAGAAGCTGCTTTAGACTCCTTTCCCAAGGAGATACAGCATGGCCAAAGAGAAATGCCCAGGTGAGAAAGCCTTGTCAGCCATTCATTTGCATTCTCTCTTTTCCGTAGGGACAATTTAAAGTATGAGGTAAATAAAATGAAAGAAATACAACAACAGTTTTTCTAGCTGGGGTAAAAAATTTGGAATTTTCATATGTGGTACTGCAATATTTTTTGCTTGCTTGCTTTTATTAAATTGACTTTTTCACATATATAGAAATCATAACTCTGAGACAATCCTATAGCAACAGAATGAAATGCTTTAGTAGGGGTCACTACTCAACACAAAAATAGCAGATGATCTTAATTCTGAATACTATAAATATGCATGTTTTAAAATTATTATCACAACAAGCAATGTTAGAATTTATGTTCAATGTTCTTTCCTTTAAGAAGGATAAATTATTTCCTAGAGGTCTGATCAAAGTGACCTTTTCATTCTTTATATTCAAGCAATTCTTTTGGTACAATGTAAGCAGGAAATTCATACACTGGAAAACTGAAAAACATATTTATCATACAGATCATGATTTCTTCTCTCCGGTAGGTGTCTGCAATGTAGAAATTTTTCCTTTGTTTTTTATGTTAATATTGGGTTGATGCTTACTTTAAAACACAGGTTATTGCAAAGTAATTTAAGAGTATGCTGTCTTACTTTGTCAGCATTTACACCCAGTTAGAGCTTGGTACTTACCAGACAGTTTTACAAATCTGGACACATTTATAAATAAACAGAGTGACCTCATCACAGTGATATTTGAAGTAAGTCTTTGTGTCTCACTATAGAAAAGGCCCCATAGGCTGAAAATATTAAAAAATAAGCATGTATCTCCTCATGAATGGATACCTATATAACTATCCCTATATATTTTGGCAATTTTATAGTTGAAAAGCATTGTCAGTATATATGAGACTAACCGTAAAGATTTTTACCTGTAGAAAATGATAGTTTAATAAATTGCTTCAGACAGAGCTAGATTAATCAACTCCATCACCCCAATTAATTATACAGCAATTATTTTCTGATGTTTTAAATGTCTTCTGATTACGTCTTACTCAGTAATTCTCAAAGTGTCTACATCTTAATATTATTTCCGATGTTAAAACAAAAATTGCTGATTGTTTCTTACTAGCATAACTTTTTCAAGCTCTAAAGACTTAATCATCCATTTTATCTGTTCTTAGGTAAGGGCTCTAAACATCCCCAAACTGGCAAAGAATATTTTTATCTGAATAAATTTAAAAACTCAAGTAATGAATAATTTTTTTCCACCCAGCATAGATAAAATGACCACTTATGTTTTACTCTCTGTAGAAGGTCATATAAATATGAGGCCCCTCGCACTCTATAAAGCTTTTTGCCATTATTCCTACAGGTCTGTAAGCCATTTGGGATCAAGAGGTCCTAAACTTTCAACTAATTTTTCATAAGAAAATAGAGCTGAAATAAAATGAAACATGGAGTAAGAGGTCAGTAAGGAGAAACTTTAGAAGGAAAGAATACTTTAGAAGGAAAATTATACCCTCAACTATATCTAGAGTCCAAGTAAATGAGGGGAAGCTTTCTAGAAGGTACTAGGAACTCCCCTAAATACTATTGGCTCTATTCGGTTTTCAACACAAACTCACTTTCAACATGTACCTCCTTGTTGACCACCAGTGGGTTAAGCAGGTCTGTAAGGAACTGATAAATATACTGGGACTCCACCTGAAGCAGCAAAAAAGGATCATTTGCAAACCTTAGAGGAAAAGGCAAGGAACATTGATCAGAAAAAGAAATGAGGATCAATTCCAGTGCACCCTTTTCCAGTAGAGGTGAGAGTTCCTCTTTGTTTTCACTTGACAGTGTTGATTCCACCCATGGGCGGTTATTCTGAAGCCTTTTCCAAAAAGCAACTGCCCAGCAGAGAACTCTTATTTCTAAGACTTAACTAGGAGCCTCTAGGATAGGACTACAGGGTCAGCTAAATCTATGATTGAGTGAATAAGACAGATGAAAATAAAACTAATTACATACTGACTCCCACATACATGCAGTATAAAATTGGACTTCTTAACCTTGCATTCAGCAACCAAGCCCTTAGATTTTAGCAAATGAACTTAAGATCATAAATTCTTAGATTTTTTAGAGTGTAAGTTCTAGACAAGCCCCTGAGCAACCTGATCCAATTAGACCTGCTTTGAGCAGAGAGGGTTGGTCTAGATGACCTTTGGAGGTCTCTTCCAACCTAAATTATCTTTGGGCTTCTGATTCTTCAAGTGGGAAATGTCCATTTGATCTGTGTTTATAAAGAACCTCGTGTCCAAGACCTCTGGGTGTTACCACAGAAAAAATAAATAATAATCACTAACTGCCAATTTGTTCATACAGTTGATATAAAGTAATACAAGGAATGGTTTGGTCAGCCTCAGATTATTTACGGGATTCAAAAATTACTGGGGTTTTTTTAAGGATATCACTTTTTTTCCTGACTATAATAGACACACAAGAAAGAAAAACAAAAAAGGTACACAAGTATCATCTTCAATCTATTGCAAACCCATCCCTGCTCTAGTCCGTATTTTTAAAAAAAGGTTTCTTACTGGTTGGCAGCTGAAGCCACTGAAAATCACACCAAGCTTTTCTGGTAAGATGAAGTTATTTAACTAGTAACCAGAGTTTTCTTTATATAATAACACACACAGAAAGTATTTAAAAGTTCTGCTGAGGATGTGCAAACCAGAATAAGAAAATTAAGCTCAAGCCCATAATTTTACCATTTCTACAGTGCTAACAACTATTGAAAGTTATTGTAAGTGTAAGGACATGTGTCTGAATACTGATAAGGAGGATGATGGGACAACAACTCCTGAGTCCCTCACAGTGGACCTTTAAAATGGTTCAATTAGCCTCATGCAGACTTCTACAGCACAGAATGCAATGCCAAGGGAACAAGAAAGCCAACACAGGGACTTTAAGCTGTGCCTTCTCAGTATCAGGGAAAGAAGCACAGCCAGAAAATGGACTACCTGCAGGAACCACCCACTGGGGCTATGGATAGGTAGCACAATTTAGTGCTATCAGAAATCACAACATATACGATAAGTGGAGAAATTTGTACCTACTTGGATTTTGCAATTAAGTATATACCTCTGCTTCACTGCTATTTTTCTGATGTCAAATTTCAAGGACTTTTGATAATAATAAAAAACCCTCCCACTGACACATATGAAAGATAAGCAGTGTGTTTGTAACCCTGTTGCCTGGAAATAGTAGGTCCAGAAATAGTTGGCGCTAAACTTTAAATAAAATTATAGAACTCTTTCAACCTTTCTACTCTCACTGTGTAAATGTGAAAGTAGTGTAAATCTTGTTGACAGTTATTGCCATATCTATTGGCACACACTCAGCAGCAGTTTGAGAAGTGTTGTGCAGCATGGCTAGTGCCCATTACCCGTCTCCCCATACCTTCTTACAATTTATTTTCACCCCACCAGGCAGCACCTCACAATGCCATTCATTTGCTGGGCAGCTCATGATTTCCAACACAAACTATTTTACAATATGCTCTTAAAAACAACCGGGTGGTTTACTGGCAATGCTCAACAGTGTCAGGAGGGAGGTTATGATTTAAAGGCAGCAGGTAAAAAAATTAGCAGGTCACAGAGATGATATCATTTGACCAAACCTCCTCTCTTTTAATTTTACTATCATCAGCACAAGTGCACAAAATCACAAGATTTACACTTGGTCTCTATAATATGTGACTGAAACAATGCTACTATCAAACAGCTCTTTTTTTTGGTGCTTTTACTACACAGTATTCTGCTAATAGCATATTTGCTAGCTGACCCCAGGTGCCAGAAAACAAATGGAGAAAGAAGGGGGAAAAAAGATATCTTTAAATTGATTTTAACAGCAAGTATGGAAACCCCCACCCAAAGCCCTATCTCCTTGCAGAGTAATTAGGCACTAGTAAAATACTTGCATGACTCCAAGAAGTATTTATAGCTACTTGTATTTGACTGCTTTGGTTAATACAAGCCTTTGCAGAGTGAAGGAAAAAAACCCCACCACTAGGAGAACAAGTTCAGTCTTTTTAATATAACAAACTGAATCTCATATTTTTGTCTTATTATACTCTAAACACTAATTTCCCCTTGTAAATTCTATTTCTACCTCTAGTAAGTAATGCAAATGTATACACACACAACCTGAGGTCTTACCAGGTTCTTCAAATCATCAATATTTTTAGAATACTTTACATATTTTTTTAATCAATAATACTAATGTGTGCATTAACTGAAGCTGTCTCTCCTGTTGTTACTCAAAATTAAATTGCTGTCAATCTGACACCTTTTGCAGACACTCAAGGAACTTGAAATTTTCTATTAACAGGTAACAGAAAACTAGAATGGATTAGAGGATATGATTATGTGTTACAGCAGCCAAAAATGATCTGCTAGGCTATTCTATTTTGATTTCTGTATCTTTAATCTAAAGATTCCGGCACCTGGGGCAGGGTTAAATGAGCAAACAATCTGAGTAATATGCTATCAGTATTCCTAGGGAATGCTTGTCTGCCATTACACAAATTGAATACTGCAAAATGGTTTTTGACGCTTTTTGTACAAAGGTCATAATATAAAAAAAATATTTTTGGCATAAAATATTTCTTACTGTAAATCTAAGCCATAAATGCAAGTATGAAAGTATCATTCACATGTAAAGAGAGCTCAAAGGAGTTTAGTCTGTGTCAGTCTTAAATTCATGCAATGTCTCTACTTTATTTTAAACATTTTCCATGTGCTTGCAATGTTTTCTAATAACAGGCCAATTCCTTAACTCACACAGGAATCTAAATCACAATAATCATATGCATTCCTTTCCCCAAGAAAGGAAACACCTGTTGTAGTTGGTTAATTGCTGACTTTTTGTAAGCTTTCAGAAGAAAACTAACATTTACAAATAATTTATAACTGAAAAACTTCAGAAGCAGAGAAACACATGAATTTTAAAACCGATATGAAACTCAAAATGTATGTTGAGATAGTAACAGATGTTTTCACTTTGTTAATTAAGGAAAAACTCTGTATCAAAGTACCATAATAGGATATGGTTATTTTATAACTAAGATGTGGCTACTTTGTGTTCCATTTCACTTCTGCAATAATTGTTATTCATGCCACTATACAACAAGAGAAAATAAAAATTAAGCCCTAAAAGAGAATGAGAATAATAAAAAAGAGTAGGTGTACTTAAATCAATATACAGTGTAGACGATACATTCAATGAGGAATTTAAGAAATTCATTCACTTGTTTCTATGGGATTCTTGGTGAATTAGAGAAAAAGGCACATATTTACATGATTACAAACCCCAAAGTGCCAATTAAACCTATCTTTTTAAAAATTCACACACATGCACTTAGTAGTAGTTTTAATCTGAGACTTGTTAATTATTTTCAGCCACAGTCTAACATACAAAAAAAGTGAAATTCTGCCCTAAGCTGCGGTACTTTATTTTCATTCATATAAATCCAGTCATTTCAGTGGAATAACGCTCAAAAGGAGCAAAAGGAGTAATGCCTTGTGCTAATGTTCTTATATAAATATCTATGTTTGAGGCATGACACGGTACTTTTAAATAACAACTACTCATCTGCTATATCTGCTGTTACACCACTAACCTGGACGTGGTAGTTGAAACATGGTAGCAAAAATATAGTCAGGGCAAGATCAACATGGAGGAAAGACTCAAGGCAAGAGTGCAGGAAAGGCAAACTTTGATTTCTCCTGTCACGTACAAATGAGATAGTCATAGAGCTTCACATCCTGCAAGGTGTATTTTCAAATGACAGTCAAGTCTTTACAGAGATAAATAGCAGGATAAGCATTGCATTCAGTACTAGAGAGGTAAAAAAAAAATTTAAAAAAAAAAGGAGGAAAAAAAGAAAAAAAGTCTGGGTAAGCTGATCGGTCTTTTGCTGCAACAAAAAATGCCATGTGTTGCTAAGTCTGCAGTGGATAGAGGAAAAAAACCACAAGAAAATATCTGGGTATTGCATTCACATCCCTTATCATTTATGTCTTAACTAATGGCTGTCATACAGGTAAGCGTTCATTTACCTCGGGTAATGAGGTGCAAGGCTTATGAAGAGCTCCCAGCAAAGCCCAGTTAAGCACTGGGAATACTGTGGAACAGGTCATATGAGCCTTCTGCAGACACCTGTGCTGAGGTATGTGCCACAGGCCCTGCTTAAGGTGCACATTAGAGGATATCCCTCGTTCCAGGTCACCCAGACCCAGGCTGAATCCACCTTGACTGCTGCAGAGGAGCCTGAGCTGCTCTAAGTAGCTGGCTGAATATGAGAATGCACATCAGCAATGTGTTGTTTCCACTCTAGCAGCCAAAGTGAGCCCCAGCAGAATAACGTAGTAATGCTGATAGCAGAGAACTTGGTGTGATTGTTTGGATGGTACGTTGTAGGTGTATTGTGAAGCAATAAGTAACTTCCTACTTCTTGCTGCTACTTAACATGCTATCCCTTCCACCCTCACCTTTTTCTCTGTACGAACCAATTTGCTGAGACTTTTTTTATACAACAGCTAATTTCACCTACTGCATTTAATGTCATAGGAGTTATACATGTAAATCCCTGTACTTAGAGATAAGATAGTCCTTTATGCCATTTTAATCAATCTTTGTCATGGGTATGTTACTTAATAGCTCTGTCTTCCTATAGAAAATGAGCAACTTAAGGGAAATGAAACTTTTCAAAGATACATTTTCCTTCTGGCAGACTGTGAAATACACCATAATTATCCTCTTTCGATGAATAACGTTTGAAAGAAAATGAACATTCTGTGCACCAAAAAGTATAATACAATGACAATCTCAACTGCCTTGTAAATAAAAGGAAATTGTTTTTCTACTATGATCTATATTGCAAAGAAACATATATACGTGCTTGATAAATATAAAACCAGATCAGACTATCAAGCCATTTTTAAGGTGCTACTACTTTCTAATAACAATAAACCCAATGTTTCATAGCCAAAAGGCATTGTATTTATATTTCTGAAAGATTAAAATTGTGTTATGAATTATGGGCTCCATCTTGCATGCTGATGGAACTACTGGTATGAGTGAGGCTTGGACTTAACACAGCCTCTTTTAAAGATAAGGAGAGAAGGATAATGACACCCCAAAACTTTACTGCTGGGAATGGGGGCATAGGGGGTAGATGGGGTGGAAGAGAAGAGAGGAAAAGGCCTTTTCAATAGCATAATAAAATCATGACTTTCCAACCTACATTCTCCTATTTGGAAACCTGTAGTATCTTTAACAGCTCGGTAAAGTAAATGTTTGAACACAGACCTTACAAACTAATGGTGCTATGTACAATTTAACTAAATGGTTAGGACAAAGTGCCATTTAGCCCTTTATGATATCTGAATATATTGTTCCAGTAAATATGAACATGAAGCAAAAACAAGAAGCCAAGGCCACACAACCTTCATTAGCTAATATGGGACAAAAACATTTGAATACCAACCTTTCCCTCAGAAAGTAAGCCAAAATCCAAATTTTGAGTCAGGAAAATTAGAGCTCTACCACGAAGAAATTTTTTACTGTGGGGAAACTGTGATGTTTATGACTTACACCCCTTGCTTTTGTTTTTTTTTTTTCTTCTCCCTTCCCCCCTCCCCAAATCACTGCCTCCACAGAGATAAGATGCTGCTGATTAGTGGTAACACATCACAGTATAGAGCACTCTGTTCCACAGTTTCTAGAAGAACCAACAAAAACCTGGAAACTAATATGTATGACTGGAAGGAACTTCTCAGTTGCATCTTACCTTACACAAGTCCTGGATTTGCAAGAACAGGCGCTTCCACTGGGAGAAATCAGTAAGGCTTCCTTGCCCAGGTTGAACTTTCAGCAAAGCCAGAGATCAACACCTCACCTACTGATGAGCTGCACCGTGCAGCTACTTCAGGGAGACAGCAGCTCCCACTGCCCACCAAGTTCCTACTTAGTGGCTGGTCACTGCTGCTCAGCAGGTGGAAGAGGCCTGTGTACAATTAGTGCTGCAAGACAAATGCACCCAAAGGAAAGGGGATACTCAGCATGTCATTCAGTTGTTTAAAAGGTGACGAAACAGTGCAGTACACACTAAAGATGGGGCAGTATACAACGTCACTGAATACTACCCTATTTCCCACCACTGCTTATACAATAATATCCAAAACGGGTGTTCCCTTGCTCCAGTCCCCAGCACTTGGAACTGCACTCCAAGCAGGGCTTGCACAAGCTGGAAAGACATACCCTCTACCACAGTCATTTCTTCTCAGTAGATTGGTGACCACAGAGCTAATGAAAGACATGGGACACGCCAGCACCAGATCCATCAAAGCAAGCATGGTTCAGCTCAACAAGTCTTATTGGGCAGTGGTGCCCGATTCCCAAGAACCGTTCAAGTATTTGATGAACTGTCACCACATGCAGAACCTACAGAAATTCATCTCACCATCTAGTTATCAGGAAAGGAGGTGTCTAACCAAACCTATTCCTTAGGTTCTGCTGAACTGGAGAGAGAGACACCTCCAGTGAGAATTTTACTGTCCACCTTAGATACTTATTTGAATGCAGGATAAACACTTTTCTTGAAGTGACTCTATCTACTGGCTATAGGGTTGATTTTTTAGACACTGAAGTTAATGCCACACTAACAGCCCTCACAATTATTTCATTTATTGTAAACAACACACAGTCCCAAAATAGTAACAAAAAAATTCTACACAGAAATACTTGGCCTTTAGTTTAAAGCTTCAGATAGATGTGGCACATGCATGGACAAGAAAAAAAAATACTGTTTGAATAAATTTAGACAATTTTTTTCTAATGTTTAGACTAATGTTAAAAGTTGAATGTCTTAACATAGACCAGCTATGAAATAGCTCTAATTAGTTTTTTTTCTCTGTGGTAATGTGTTAATGTCTATGTGGTAAAAAGCTGTCTAAACAAGATACAAAGTAAAGGCTATTACCTTATGTAGCCATGACATTATCAATAACATTTAATAAAAATATTATTATAGAGAGTTCATTATACATGCCCTACCCTGTCAAAAATAACCTAAAGTCTACCAATAATGAATATACACTGTGTGTATTTAGTGTATATATTACACAGACTGTGTATATAGTACACAGTTTCAACTTTTTCAACAAGTAAAGGTCACCTAGCCAGAGTATAGGTTATGAGAGACCTCCATAAATTAAATTAGACAGCTAGCTCACAAAGTTATAAGCTGTTTAGGGAACATGTCAGGAATCCTCTATCTATACAGAAGCTTCTCTCTCCCTGTAGAGTGGAATTTGACACCTAATAAGAAAGGCATTTTCTATTCTCTTAATATTTATGGATATTTTGAAGTGTTTTAAGGCCTTCACAGTCTCTGCATGTTTTGAACTGCTTTTAACCGCAGTGAACCACCTGCATACACATTATTCTGTCTCCAAAGCTTCTGCATTTCCATTCAGAAAGGCATAATGCAGTTATTAAAAGAGATTTCCACACAGGGTTATTGAATCATATAGGTAAGCTTGGTTTACGCCTAGGTGCTGTGACACGAATGCACATTGTCTTGAATTAGTCTAGTAGTCTGTGGAGTGACAGCTCACTGCAGCTCTTAACAAGCTGCACAGATCAACTTGGTAAGTACTTGGTTAAGTATCAGTGTGTCTGGTCATGTACAAAATAAATACGAAAAAGTATTGCACTGAAATATTTATAGTTTAAAGGTTTCATGCATTAATAGTTCATAGATATTGTCTTCAAGTATGAGTCCATTGAGGTGGTGGAATTGTGCAAAATCAAGTTATGTATATGTTTGCCATCAAATCTGAAGAGCCTTTTTTTAAAAGAGATTCCATTTCAAGATAGGACTCTAACTAAGCAAATCAAAAGCATAACAACACCCACCCTGAGGGAAACTTCATTTACTGAAAAGTTTAGTGGAGAGATTTAAAAAAAAAAATTCCTTTTCATCACAAAAAGTTTGAAAATTTTATTTAGAATTTCTGTGAGGAAGAAAACTGTTTAAGACTTAACATAAGGGGTATATATTTTTCATGTAAGACATGTTGTCATGATTTAACTTATGTTTTAGACGCAATTTGAAACCAAGTAGTGCAGTTATTTGCATTTATGTTTCTCAACTCATAGTTTTGTTTCTATGCAGTATGTCAATCTTTTCAAAGTACTGACTTTTAGCATTTATCAATATCTGTGTATATCCAAAAAAAGTCCTATCCAAATAACTTTCAAGGGTAGTTCACAGTAATATCTAAAATCTGTAAATGGCCTGTGGATAGATGTATCATAGATATGTACATTCTAGAAGATTTTAAATAAAACAACAAATGGAAACATTGCAAATGTGAGATTCATAATGTCAAAACACTATGTCATCTGCTTTCACAAATTGTCACATATATCTGTAGTTATATTTTTTCCAAGTGCATTGACATTGTACAATAGAAATTGTACTGATAGATTAGAAATGAAAAGGAAATTAAATTATAAAAAGGCCACATGATTTTTACCCTAACAAAATGTGAAGAAAGACCCTCTCTACTTCTGCAGAGGAGCTGAAATGAAACCTGTAACATTTTTTCCACTAATAAGGATTATGATAATACTTAGTACACTACAACTAAACGTGTTTGGAGGCTTTTTTCCAATTAGTTATAAGCTAATCAGACAAATGCATTTTCATATATGTTTTATATTATAATGTTACTAGTTAGACAGAAATGCAATATACAGGCACACATACCTATATGCTCTGACTGCCAAACTTTTCTCTTTAGCATACATGCACAAACCCCTAATAAGATAAGCAGGGAATGTATTTAAATAATGCACATTTTAAACCACTACATTTCAATATATTGTTTTTCAGACAACATGCACATAATGAGATTGTTTTCCAAGCAGACATCCATTGGATTACTTAAAGTGCAAATTGTGACTATTGAGTGTGAAGAGAAGGATAATAAGAAGGGCAAAGAAAATACAAGCCTTTTTACATCAACAGGTGGCAATGCTAAATAGGAAAAAAAACCCCAAAAAAACGAGAAGAGTGGGCTCAGAGGTATATGCCTTCCCTGCGTTGCACAGATATCTAAGAAAGAAAAAAGATTTGGCAGAATTGGACCCTTTTTTCTGCACTGATGATTTTGTTGCATGTACATGGTTTGTACACAAGAGCATGGGGAAGACAGCAGCAGGACCTCATAGAGGTTTCTTGGGCAGTTTGTGAAGTCTTCCTTAGGGCTGTTCAACATGCTCAGGGGCAACAAATTACCCAGAGCAAGGAAACAGCTGCCAACAGTCCATGCAAGTACCCCACCTAAGGGCTCAGAGCACTAACCTTCAATTCACATATTTAGGGTAAAGTTAGAAAACAATAAAAGCAGAGACAAAAATACAGATTGATATACAGCTGAAAAACCCACAGTTGTACCGCAATTGAAAAAGTCATAAAGTAAATGTGCATGTCACTCAAGAGTCCCATGTAAAACCAGATTTTGGTGTTGAAAAAAAAATTCAACACCAAAATCTGATATATATATATGTATCCATTGAAAAACATGAGGATTGATTGCTGTCTCCTAGGAAGTGCAGTTTTCAGTTGTCAAGTGATTAGATGCTTTATTTGGACATAAAACAAACTGCAAGGATGTTTATTCAGAATAAGTTAATAAATAGACGTTAACAAGCAAGTATGTATTTATCATGGTACTCAATACAGCAATACCTGTCTCTGCACCAGGTATTAATAGTTTGCAAAAATGTTTTCTCCAAACTGAAAAGTACAATGTGCCAAAAGTACACAGTGTCTAATAAAACAATCGGCTAGTGAAAAAATCATAATGCTTTCAAGCGACAGTCAGTTGTTTCCCCAGTGAGTAGATTCAGATTTATCAGAAGAATTTGAGAAACCTAGACATAAAATTGATTGAATTCCATTATTCAGCAACAGTCTTGAATTCTGAGTTGAAGAAGCACACTCAGCCTAAGAACGTATCCCAGCTAGCAGAATTAAACGACTGTTCTTTGCAGTATGAAATAGGAGTGGATCCATAAAGCTAATCAGTTGGTTCTGAAATGTTCACACCACCGTCAATTTTGATTTTTACTCTGAGTTGTTTTAACCCGGTTTCATGGACTAAACACCCACTTGCAGTCAGAGCATGTACCTCCCAAACCCACACACCCCACACCTTTAAGAGGAATCCACTTGACATGCTCAAGACTGCTCAGTGTTGCAAACTGGAACAAAATAAATAAGGACCACTCTGAAATCCAAGAAGGGTGCTCCTGCTTAGCACTGGAATGCTACTGTACATGGAAACAATAATACTATCTACGTACTCAGTGATGTGAGAGGTGCTCTAGTTTTTGATATTGAGAAGTCAATCTCTGCTTTAAAACTGCATTTTGGATGAAGCTACTTCCATCCATAGTGCATATAAAGTGATCAGAAACTAAGTAATGAGAGCAGTTTTTCTAAAGTAAAGTGCTTAATGTCTGCATTATGAACACTTCAACAGATAACATGGGAAGTTCTGTTCAGTCTTTAATATTTTTATTATAATTTTATTTTATCCTGTCCAGGAAAATGGAAATTGAGTGTAGCAATGCCCTTTTAATACACCAATTATAGTTGGTAGATTGAAATCACTGTTACATATGTATCAAAGACGCACATAATTTCAATAATTAAAGAAGTGATAATGTCTGTTTCACTACTATCAAAAGGATAAATGTCCTGTCTCCCTATGTTCAGGAGCAAAACAAAATGAAAAAAATTGGTGAGCCCTTTACCCAGCAGCTTCCGTCTCTTGAACATCAGGGCAGAACACAGAACTGTAGCATACATAGAAGCTTAGTGCCTGGTAAGACTTTGGCTGACAGGGTGTATCGACGAGTCACACTGAGATACTGAGAACATATGTCATGTTGCTAAAGCTCAGAGAAATTGAATGCTACTACCCATTGCAGCCTCTAAGCCGTAAAAAATGACTTTATTCCTAAACTTTTGTCATCCAGATAATTTAGCTGAATTAAAACTACAATGCATAATGATGAACGATAACTAGTGACCTAAAAATTACTGCTGATGAAATGTAGTAATAGGATATTCAAAACTAGTCAAAGGATCCCAAGAGCATAAGTCCTGATCTTTGGATAGTCTGAACAAAGAGGAGAAGGAAGAAGATACTCTGAAGTAAAAGATAATCCTTTTTGTAGGGTAAAAAGAGAAAAACAAACAAAAAAACAAAAAAACACCCAAAACATTTTCAAACTCTGGTCTGTTCATCCCTTTGGTGTGAAGAGAGTGATGTCTTATAAGCATTGGGACTTGTGATGTGCAGTCAAGTGTTACAATGCATAGTATTCAGATTCTCCAAGAAGAATAAGGATTATTATTTATTATTGGTTTTGTCAAAAGTTATGTTTAATAACAAAATTTACTGAATAAGTGCTTCTAATCATCGAGAAAGTAAATGAGCCCTGAAAAAAATTATGATGCCTGTGCAAGCCAACTACAGCATATGTATTCAAGGATTGATACAGCATTACAACGTAGTAACAAAAAATGTATAGACAGCTTGCTCTTTTTACTCTGAAGTAATTTCCATCGCCTCTGGCCTAGGCTTGTTAGAAACAGGGCAAAATTATCCCCAAGTTTTATGCACACTGACATTAAGAGGCAGCACAAATGCTCAAGAAGCACTTTCCAACTCCAAAATCTCCAATTACTTCTAGACTGAATGTCAGAGTGGCAAACAGTGCCACATGGTGTGATTAGTCTGCGTAACAGGTAATATCTGAGGCAGGTTTGCAAGTATAGAGACTGCAATTGGCAGTATGTCTTTGTTTGTGCCCTTGTGCCAGTGCTTCCCATCACAAAGCTAAATGCACAAGAAAGGAAATATCTAAGAACTGCCTATTCTTTTTCTTGACAAGGTCAATTATACAACCGAGTTGACATTATGGAGCTAGATAGCCTATATCAATCTGTAAGCTTACCTTGGCATACAAACTTCAACTCCTTGGCATCTATAACGGTGGTTCTTTTATCTGACCTCTTCTTTTCTGTCCGACGGTGGCTGCGTCTTTTCTTTGTCTCCCCCCAAAGATTCGATCCACCATGCATGCTTGGGATGTTTAGAATGGCAATTCCTTCCAGAGAGATATTGATTAAGTCTAGCTGAATTCCATCACACTGATTAGAAAGGAAGAAAAAAAAAGGAAAAAAAAAGAGAGAGAAAGCAGTAAGAGAGAAAGAAAAATCTGAATGTTCTTTTCCTCAGATATTTTTCTTCAGCAGTTTATCATTCTTAACACTGCTGATAGTTTATTCAATGTTTACACCTAGGATATATATTTGTACCTGAAAAGAAGGTAGGTATGCAACAAGAACAGATCATTCAGAAGGTAAAATATGATTGCTCTTCAGCTTTTGATTGCCTAAGTGTGGGACCATTTGGTACTGTCTTGTTATCTGATACCTGTTCACTGACCCAAGTAAAATATATTTCTAGCTTCGCTACAGCTATTAGCAGAAAAACGTTTATACTACCAAAATTTCTTTATCAATAACTGGAGGGTTTTTTTTCTTTTTCCAGCTAAATTTTCTGCCTTATGATTTTGCAATGATACTTTTCACTCTAACAGCTGAGTACCCTCCACAACAAACTGAATGCAAAAGCCTCTGCATGCAGAGAATACAGACATACGGAAAGGGGCCTAAGCAAGCCCCAAGAGCACAGAACATCACACAGGTATTAGTTTAAATCCAAAGGCACAACAGGATATTGGCATAGTCATGCCTGACTATTAGCTCCTAGCAAGATGTAAAATTAGTAGAAGTGGGTACAGCAATTGCTGATGCAGCTACAGCAATTCTTACCCCAGAACCTTCATCAGCCAGTTCTCTGAAATACGCATCATTGCTATTGGAAAACATAGGATATGGAGCTAAAGAAGAGGTATCAGTGATCTAAAACCTTTTCAGGATTTACTGGACCCACAGAAGTAATCTTAGTCTGTGGGATAGCCCCCTCAATGCTAGAATCATAACCATAGGGCACCTTGTGTCACTAGTGGTATTTCTCACGCTTCTTATAGAAACCCTGGACATCAAGACATTTTATACAAGTGCATTTCTTTGCTAAATCTGGCTTCCAATTATATCTTATAAGGGGACCATATTTTTCACTTCTGGAAAATGGCTCAGGGATCTTAACATATCAGCCTGCTCAGTGACAAACTGCAACGTTTTCTCAGGTGGTTGAGGCCTACAACATTTTCACATACAGTTCACCTGAGACACATTGGATGAGATGAACCTAGCTTAACAGCATACACCTAGCCTTCACTGGCTATAATTTACTCAAGCAAAGTCTTCCTCTCTACCAACATTAGGAATTTCTTAACTCATATAAAATGTAACAAAATACTGAAGGACCTCTAGAGGAGAAAAAAAAACCCCAACTTCATATTACGACAGTGGAACCTGCAGGTGGAAAGCAAAGCATCCATTTCTACTCATGAGTTCCCTGAACCAGCCAGAGTTGCCCAGGACACATGTACTTGCACCTTGGTTAGAGATAGATTAGCTTTGTTCCTCACAACATAGAGTATTTTGATATCCTGGCAAATTACACGCACCACAGTGCAGAGCAGCATTTTTTTAAAACATTAGATCCTACTCCTGCAATGTTCTGCAAGCTTGTAGAGGATCCAGTTGTCCATTTCAAACTGATTAAGAGTATTATTTTGCAATTCCAATATACAATAATCAGGACGAAAACTGGAAAAATAATTAAGCATGCTTCAGTAATAGTCCACTGACATCTTGCAGCTTGCTGCTCTGTGGGTCACTGGCACTTCTTGCTCTCCGCCTAAACCTTTATCACAGCTTTGAAGAAGAAAAGCCAAGTACAACTCAAGAATAACTGACAGCTTTGAAGAACAAAAGCCAAGTACATCTCAAGAACAACTGTGAATAATTGTTTATTCTGAAACTTTCTGAGATCCTAAAACAGAAGTGTATTATAATGCACACACATCTTAATTCTTCTAAGAAGAGCATAAGTCTGGAGAGAGAACAATTTCAACACTAAGATTTCCATTTCATATTTGCTCTTCAAGAATTAAATTTTAAACCTGTGGATTATATTCATAGAGCGAAACCTTTGAAGTCAAAAGGCATATCTGAAAGTGAATTGGCAGTTGTGGCAACTACTGTAACTGAAGGTGTAACTTTTTAGTAACACTTTTCTTACAAGAATAAAGGCATAGGTCTTCACTGTGATTTTTGGAAGCAAATTTGTGGCTTTCCCTGGTATCTTATATGTATTAAATACTAAGATGATTTATTTTGCTAAAAATTCCGCTCATGTGTATGCTCACTTACTGCTATACATTCTAGATAAACAGATATTAATTTCATAATTAAAAGTAATCTTGTGTAAATACCCTGCAGGCCTCAATGAATCAAACACATACTGTGTGTCAGGCCTCCCACTGTCTTCAAGTGGAATGTACTGGCTGGATAATTAGATAGTACATATTTTTTAACCTTATTTGCATGCATATTATATCTTTTGCACACTGACAAGCAGCAGTAACAACAAAAGTCAGATTACCACAGGGAATTCCCACAAAGAAGTCTTCATTTCTTATAATTTGCAGCCTAAATTAAAATAATTTGATCTTTGACAAGGATGAAATGTCAAGCAGAAGGGGGTCCTCTACAAGCCACGGCCTGTGGCTTCTGAAATCTGCCTAATTTATGTCAGTCACTTCTTAATACATATTTAAGTATTACACGAGAAAGATGATAAATATGCATTCTGACACCTTTGGTATTTCCCTGCTGTTAATTTATAAAGGTCTGGCGTCCCCCAAACTGACTGGAATTATTTAAATAAAAGAAGAATTGTGAAATAGGATGGCACAGAGTCTAGCTTCCATTTTCACTCAATATTGAGCACAGCAGGTAGTACACTAAGACAATTATGTGACGAGGCCTCAGAGTCCCACAGTGATGAGCAACTTTCTGAATTAGGAAAGGAGCATTTCTTTTGTTCATACACAGACAAAAAGTTTGCCCTACAGGTAGCTCTGCGTAGTCCTAACGCATTCATATACTACAAAAACAATACACACATGTGTTCCGCTCCTTTTCTTTTTTCTTTTTATTTCAAATAATGTAATGATGCTGTAAAAACAAAAGCATGCTTTTACAATGTGGAGTATGTCAACCTAGATTAAAAAGAAACACTAGCTCTTCTAGCTCTTTTTTACCTTGTTTTCTGGCCTCAGTCACTTCTTGGGCATTATTGTTTATACCTTATTTATCATATCAAATATTTTCAGGTCATCTCTCTGCTGAGAAAATCCATATCTATGCCTGAAAAGAGCTGATGTGAAGGCTTTGCTGTGAAACCAAGGGTAATAACAAGCAGTGTACGGGAATGTTTTAAACTCCTTTCCCTTACCCAGTAATATGAAGTAGTATAGAAGGCTTACATTGGTCCCACTATGCTTTTACATCGTTGCCAGTATGGTCCCTGCCATCCCCACTTACACTGCATCTATGCCTACTCAACCTTTCACATATCTTTCTTTTTTTCTGAAGTGGAAATAAAGTGCACGTTCTCTAAACTGTAAAATCTTCAGCCTTGTTTACTGACACATTCTTATTGAAAATAAATACTTTTTTTTTGTCCTAATTTTTGGGGTTTTTTTATTTCATTTTGGTTTCTTTTCCTTTAGAACCTCTCCTCAACTTCTTGCATCCCATTTTGAAAACAAAAATACATCTTATTCTGGTTAACATAAGAATTGTGTCCAACTTAGTTCTGCATCTCACACTCACACAGAAGAAAACATACAGAACATGAGTCAAGAATGTATGTCAGAAAAACCAAGCTTAATTAGGTTAGAAATCAAATACAAGGTTGAACAAATATTTTCCCAGAGAACATTTGATCAATGTCTCACAGCTCAGAGATACAGATCCTTAATCTTCCTAGGCATTGTTCATTCAAAATTTGGCTGTAGAGCAAACACATTCTTTGTGCATTTTATCTGGAATGAAATGTGGTCTCACACATCAACGTCCCATTTACAGCGACCTCCCCAAGGAGCATCAGGTTAAAAATCAGATTAAAACGGTGTTACTCCAAAATGTTGATAATGTTTAAACAAGAAACATTAGATACAAGCGTACTGGCAAGCATTGTAATTTATTCATTGTAAATAAATATGCAAATAACTACCTCCCAACACTTCTTGTAAATTTTGGAAACTATGCTTTTTGTTCCTAATTGTATGACTAATGGTAATGCCCAGGATAGATGAAGTGAATATTAACATGTGTCTCATATACTGGCAGTGTAACACTTTATTGGTAATAATAGTTATTGACATGAATTGGTAATAATTATACAGCTGATACGAGCAGCACCACAAACTTACATATCTACTTGTTTGCTTTGTGATGTTAACATTTAATCACCCTTTCAGTGGTCACAATTATATGGTTAAAGTTCACATCTTAGTATGTATCAGAATATGCATGATTTTCCCTAGATATTAATATTTTGTTGGGAAAGCCTGCTCTTCAATTTGTATTTAAGCAAAAGGTACATTTAACTTGTAGTTTATTCAAATCTAATCAAACCAGGTAAGTATTTCTTCCAATAACTAATAAAATTTTTTCATGGTACATTTCCTTAAACTCACGTATGGGAAGCACTCTTGGGAAACAAGGGGGATTTTTTTGTTCAGTTTTTCTTTTCTAAGTTTTTTGCTGGAGTTTTGTTTTATTTTTATTATATTTTAATCTAACATATGAGGAACGTGTTTTCACTTCAAAGAGAAACATAACAGCAAAACAGGCAAGTGTGGCACTGCTGGTCTTACAGTTTCAGTCTCAGTATCCTTTGCTACTTGTTCTGCTACCAGGCACACGGCTCCTCCAGATCATTTCAGATTTCACCCTTTAGGAAGCTTTGACTGGACTCTCACAGCTCCCACCATACCTCTATGAGTGCCTCATACTATGACACAAATACTCCATTGACATGTGCAGTTCCTCATTACTACTGGAAAGAAAAAGCACCATAATCCTCTTGAGAAAGGATTTCATTATTTAACCTAAATTCTCAGGTTTGTATCTTCACTCATTTCTCATTTTTCATGTACCTATTTATGAACATCAGATCCCCAAACAGTTTATGTAATACAGCCACTTATCCTTGCAGCCATCAAAGTGGCAGTGGCACTTTATTTTAAATTCCTATTTTGTCTGTAACTATCCTGTGTCTTTTTAGTTAATGTTCAATGTATAATGGAAAGATGACCCCTTGTGCAGAGAGAAAAGCTATTTAACGAAGGGGAATAATTCAAAAAATAATATATATATTTTCTTTAACCTTTATTCATGAAAGTAAGTACAATTTTAGGGAATTGAGTTTTAAAGGTTATAAAACCTTGAGACCTAGAAATAATAAGATTATATTTTTTTTATTTTAATCCTGCAACAGCTCTCACTCCCTCCAACAGTCTTTCATTTTTCCAGCTGACCTAGCCACACTCCCTATTGATTTCTAATGTTATACTTCACCTCTTGACCTTGTCTACTGTATTAAGACTTCACTAATCATCAAACTGAACTTTGTTCCAGTGTGCAGGGCTACACTACAAATAGACATGATAAAAATAATATTTTGGAATATAGGGTCGAAAGGATGTGCACTGCCTTGCCTTGTTGGATTCAGGCACTCTGCACCCTTGCTCCCTGCATTTCAGCCAAACTAGTGACATTTCAAGGATAAAGGCAACAATTAGTTTCTTACTTCTATTTCTACAGATTCATGCAGCTTCTTACAGGTGGCTGAGAAAGTTTCCGAAGTGCCAAATTCAAAATACCAAAATTTGTTCTTCATTCTGAAACAAGAAAAAAAAAGAAAAGAAAAAAAGAAAGATCTTATTCACTATCAATATGTGACAAAAGTGATCATCCTGTCTTCCACTATAAGTAATGGCAAAGGCTTGGGAACATGTGACATCCCATTTGAAATAGATGAGCTCATAATTTTCAAAGCTTAAATGTTGGTGTCAAGTTGTATGATATCCCCTAAAGGGATAACAGGAATGTGTTGAACTGACAGGTTCAAATGTACCTTTGACTTTTCTTTTTCAGTGACTATCAGAATATTTTTTGTCACTTAACCAGTGACATGCCTCAGAAAAACGTATCGATTTTATTTCATGTCTTACACCTACTATACTATTTCTGATTCACAGTTAACATCTTTATCCTGCAGAGTAGTAGAATGTAAAAGCAGGGCAATCCCATCATGAAGACGACCCAAGAGAAAAATGCAGCTTGCCCTAAGCTAGTTAAAAGTAAAGGCAAATGCCTATTGTGCATGATGACAGATGAGATACTAGAAGACAATAAAAATTCCAAATCTAACAATCTTTAGATATTTTGCAGTAGGAGAGCTGTATTACCAGGTAATTCACTCATAGACACATTTTAAATGGGCAATGAGACCCGCATCTTGAAGTTCATTAACAGGTGCTACAGGAAAATAAAACTGGATTTAATGCTAGTAAATTGCTTAGTTTATTATGACAGCAGGCAGAATTTACACTTTTTTCTTTTTAAATACATAAAGACTGCACTTCTGTTTTACCAGATTTATAGCATACTGTTAAATACAATCAGAACGCCAACAGCACCATTTCAAATAAGTATGTGTACTTTTTGTGAACTCTCATGAGTAATTATTATTCTGTAACAAAAAATTGAAGCTAAACAACCACAACAAAAGACACTGAATTAGAATTCCCTATTCTCACTTAAGAATCGGATATGAACACAGTTTCTCCACTTGTATAAACTGTTCTCTGACACAGCACATCGTGCTTTTAACTTGAAAATGACTGAGTTTGCATGAGCTAGAAGTGGAGAAGAATGAAACACAAATGTAGATGACTGTAAAACATGTCAAAAGTACAAATCCTACCTGTAATTATTTCAAATGACACATAAAAGACTACTTAGTTGTTGTTAAAGTTTGCTTAATGACTCTTAAAATTACAAAGCGAGAAGAGGTATTGTAGTACTGGCCATTTCCAGAAACCTGTTCATACAAGTGCCAGCAATTCTTGGTGCAGTATTAGAGGGGTGTAAAGATGTCCAACCTGGCAGCCTACACAGAGTTGGGAAGAGAATAGTAATAAGGAAAGGACACACTTGCGATGGAAAAAATTACAGGAATTTCCAAAGGCTTTTACACAGAAAATCTGAAAATGTTTGGAAACTATTTTTGAGAACCTGCTCTCAGATAAATGGCATATTCTCAAAGGAGCGCCAACAACCAGAAGGGTTCAGGCCAGATTCAGGTCCAGATTCCTCGAGTCTATGAATGGAAGCAGTCTGACATACGTTCCTTCTACACCTGCAGTTTATTTAGCACACTGCCATACTGACCCGGGATCAAGTGCTCTATTTATGCCAACATATAGAAAGAAATTTAGAAACCTTTTGTTTCCAAAGAAATGTGAACTAAGTCTTGAATTTCCATTGGATGCCTTTGGAAAATCTGGATGCAGCTATCTTCCCATTACTTTCTAGTCGGGGATGATGAATAATCAAAATTCCCCAAAAAAATCCCGAAACAAAACAAAAAAAGTCCCACACCAAAGAAAAACCCCAAAACAAAGAAACAGAAAAAACCCCAAAACAAACAAACCAACCAACCACAAAAAAACCCAGCAAAACCTGCAATCAAACAAAAAACCTCAACCAAACAAAAAAACCAAACAAACCTTGATGTAAATATTCATAAAAATACTTTATTTCTTTTGATTCTATTTTTAAGATAAAAAGCCTTTGTATCTTCTCTTTTGAGAGCTTTTCCTTTTGCTATTCAGTTACTTTTACCCCAAATGAAGAATCTTTTCTTTTTCTTTATTTAAAAGACTGCTTTAAATTGACTCACTTATCAGCACTCTTTATAACAAATGCTTTGACTTACACAAAATTAAAATAGATGTGTATTTTTAAGTCATTGAGAATATACTGTGTCAAGTTCAGGTATTATGAGTTCAATCACACAAAACCCAGCATTGTCAATGCACTCAAGGATTAATAGAAAATTTAGATCTATAAATCTAAACCTTGTAGAATCATGTGACAGAAGCTTAAGTAAATATATCAGGTGAGGTTTTGATTTCTTATAATTTTAATATAACCTATAAGATTCTATCAGGCAGAAAAATGTATTGTGAGCCTGTTCTCCATCCTGTAGTTGACTGCTTCTGTTTTTAGGCATAGAAAGACAACTGACTTGACAGCTTTTCAAATACAAAGATAGATGTACGTACAAGTAATTTTGTGCTTCATTTTAAAACTATTTACCAATTTCCTTTAAAAGCCATGAAATAGATTAAATTCCGTGGTTTTATTCAAATGCACTATATCTTTTATTGAACAGAGGATTATATTAAAACTTTTCATAGAGATACAAAATGGAGTTAAAGAAAGAACTTCAGAGAAATTATACTGAAATTTTCATAAGCAAGACAAGTCTTATTATTCTAGTAAATATTACAAATTTTCTAATAATAATAAAACCCCCAACCTCTAGCTCATATCTTCCACTTGCATTCCTGTTTCAAAGAGGTAAAGCTCATCTGCTTATCAATACAGCAGAAAACAGCAGAAGAATCCATTCAGATTCATTCAGGCCATTCTAATTTCTTCCATAATGTAACTAAATTTTAGATTGCTAAACAAATACATATTTAATGACAATTTTGCCACATTAAAACTGTAAGAAACTGAATCACAGGCTGCTGTCATGTATATTTTCTCTCTCTCCCAGAGGAAATGATTTAGACTTTTCTCAGCTTTTAATAAGAGATGACCAAAAATAAGTTTGAAGTCTGCTTCTTCTTTACAACACTGGTTTTGTTGGAATAGGAAAGGGAATAGATTATTCTACAGAAAAGGGTTTGGATTTCCGGGGTTTATTTTCCATAAGCTTCAAAATGCATAGCCAAACTCTTAAACAACTTTACAATATAAACAAGACATCAATCATGATTAAAGGCTGACCTACCTTGCTATTGTATTAGAGTATGTCAAAATATACAGCCTATGGGTGTAGGAATGACAAAACAAAACTGTACTTCAAGAACCTAAACACCTTTTATGCTGGCAATGTTCCACATTTTCAAGTATTGGTCAATTTTCTGACACGTCCTACGATCTTCTTTAACAGGGATGAAATAAATTAGCAAGACAGTTGTGAGAGACCGAAATGTTAATGGTTAATGGCTCAAACAATTGGCCATTTGCAAAAGCAGCAGGTGCTTTGCTGAGGCCAGGTTTACATCCCCCAACCAAAGGGGAGGAGGAAGGTTTCTGGACGTGTGGTGGGGAAACCTAAGAACGGCCCAAGTGCAGAGGGGGTGAGCTCTAGAGGAGGACCACTACAAACCAGTCTGTTTAGCAACAAGCTGGGGTTTGAGCCAGGTAAGGGGAGAGGCTGGTGAGGAACAGATCTTGCTAGGTGGGATAACGCTTTTTATCATGCCAATGTCCTCAGTTATGCAACTTGCTCAGGCATAAAACTCTGGTCCTGGGGAAGTACCAGGACATTCAGACACAGGCCTGAGGGTGTTCATCCCTTCTGATGGGGCATAACTGGCTAAACCAAGCTGACTTGAGAAGCAGCTGTAATGTCTTAGAAGATATAAACTATCAAATATTCCCAAAGTGCTCCCAGACTAATTTCTGGGGCCTTCCACCAGAGGACTGAGCATGATCCACTCTGTTTCCAGAGACAGTGTTGAACTTGCATCCCAAGGGAGGTACCCGGGTATGTTCCTACCTGAACTTGAACACACATCAACCCACTGAACTATATGTTTCAGGGGCTTCCCCCAGCCCTGACAGATCAAGACCGTGACCACCACTTCAACGAAGCAACAATCAAATCTCATCACTGGATCCACGGGTGGTGATACCTATGTATGTATAAACACCGGTCATTCCATGTCATTTCACTCTAATCTGCCCCAAGGGATCTGTTAACAAGAACCTCAGCTACTCTCACCTTTAGGAGCAGGTAGTAACAACAGTATAAAAAGGCTGATACTGCCATTTCTTACAGCATTTCTATCCTGTGGATAAATATCAGACTTAGAAACTTAGATACGTTTCTTGGAAAAGTTCAGACTGATATTTGGTAATCAAGGCAAAATAATCAAAATAGTCTGTGATATGGTTTTGCTCCATTATCAGTTAATCAGAAACCCCCCTACTGCTAAAACTATTTTATATAACCTTTCTGATTAAGCAATTACAAGGCATGTCATTGAAAAATTGTCCTGTATCTAAATATGGAAATAGTAAATACTTTATTCAACACCTGAAGAGCATCTATACTTCATTGCAGTATGATCACTCTGTCAGAACATGCATAACAATACACCAGTTATGGGCTGCTAATAAAAGGTCACAGTAAAAGAGGAGTACCTGTAACTTAAGTAACAAATTCTTATTCTGGCACTTAGGGTCTACACTTGGGGCAAGAGCTTATCGCTACATTTGCAAGTTTGTCACACTTTCTACTGCATTCTATTATCTTTTCTTAAATTTACTTTTTACTTTTTTACTTTATAAATTTGTTACATTTATTTCCACTTTAATTGCGCAGTGTCAAGCCTCAATGACTCCAGCTAAAATTTCTACATCAGAAAATTTCTGTTATTTTTGTAAAATGTCAGCTGAAATACTTTGACCATTTTTGAAAACGACTGGATTAAAACCATGTATATTTGCTTATATTAGAAGTGTTTGATAGCATAAACTTTGAACTGTTTTAATACAGCTACACTTTCTGAGCAGAGATTTTAAATTTAGCATGAGAATGCCCGTGCATCAAGAATATGCCCCTAGTCGTCTGCATGAAAATACATACAGAATTTAACCATATTATGACCACTTGGAAATAGACTCTGAGAAGGCTTTATTGTCCATATTCTGTGGCAGAGAAACAACAAATTTTTGTCTCCAGTTTTGTCAACTTTTATCCTTTAGTCTATACTAAATACAGAGCTTTTTTACCCAGGAAAATACTAGAATTCTTCATTCTTCCAAGGTAACTTCCTTGAAAAGTCCACTGCCAGGAAGAAACCTCTAATACAAATCTGTTCAAGAATGTCTGCTCATGGACAAGCAGAACTTGAATTCCTCCCAAAAGTATATTGTTCCCCAAAATATAATCTCTTAGCACTGCTTTCTGAAAATACTTTCTTTAAAGATTATTCCAACTTTGTTGCAAAAGTGCTGCTTCTTTGTCAGTGAGTGTCAAGAGCTGATCTCAATCTATATTATAAACTCATACAGTTTTCAGCATAAAGCTCCCATTCTAAGAGCAGCATTCATGAACAACAATGTACAGAATGTAATGGATTTAAAAAAGAAAATTCTATGGCAGGAAAAAAAGTAGCAAAGAAGCCATAAAGACTAGATGCTTATCATCTCATCTGCCACAAGTCTGGAAGGTGCTCAGAGCCACAGATTAATGCTATAAATTTAAAAGGAACAGGTCTCTTTACCTCCCTTTTCTCCCTTGTTCACTCTTTTGTTCCAAGCAAATGTGGAATAATGTGTAGAACCACCTCTGCAGGGAACCAGAAATACCAGAAAAGCGTCCTGAAATGGAGGTATATTTCCACAGAGGAGAAACTATGAGCAGTACAAAGGGAAAAAAGGGTTGACGAGTATATGTGAAAAAAGAGGAGGTCATCATCAGAAAATAGAGGAATCATGAAAGAGAAGAATGAGGAGGAGATAGGAACTTAATTTCAAAATGCATTGAAGTTCTACAGCACTGAAAAAGGTATGATGATAAAATACAGAAAAGAAGTAAAATAATCCTAAAGGAGACCGAAATAAAAACACCCATTTCTTCAGTCTGAAAATACAGATTTTTCTGTAAAAAAATGGGCAAAAATCTGAACATCTCTTCCAATATTCTCTCACTGACAGTGGTTATTACCAGACACCATGGCAGATAATATAAAACTCCATGTAGTAAACAGCTGGGAATAATCTAGCTCTATGGAAGGTTTATTATTATTTATGAGTCTATCAAGTCAAAAACCACTACATTCCAATTAGACACAAAGAAGAATTCTTTTATGATGAGGGTGGTGAGACACTAGAACAGGTTGCACAGAGAAGCTGTGGATGCCCCATTCCTGGAAGCGTTCAAGGCAAACTTGGAAGGGGCTTTGACCAACTGGTCTAGTGGAAGGTATCCCTGTGCATGGCAGGGGAGTCAGAACTAGATGATCTTTAAAGGTCTCTTCCAACCCAAAACATTCTATTATTTTAATTCAATTTGTGGACACTTACACCATTAAGCAGTATGAAAGTGATTCCCAATGTATGGGTAAAAAAATGCCTCTTTGGGAAAAATAAGCTTACTGAGGTGTGTCTGAAGTTGCTGCTTTTGGTTTAATGAGTCCCAGCCCGTAAGACATGCATTCAAGAGCAGGTGACAGGCGCACTCTTCTCTGGGCTGGCTGAATGGCAGGACCCAGACACTGATGGCAAATGGTGCCACATTCAGTCTACATCCCATCATTAATGGTGTTCCCCAGGGATCAGTGTTGGGCCCAGTCCTGCCAACTACCTTTATTGATTTGGATGAGGGGCTTGAGTGTACAATAAGCAAATTTGCAGACAGCATCAAGTTGGGTCACTGTTCTGATCTGCTGGAGGGCAGGAAGGCTCTGCAGAGGGACCTGGAAAGGCGGGATTGATGGGCCAAGACCAATAGTGTAAGGTTCAACGAGACCGATAGGCAGGTCCTACACTTTGGCCACAACAACCCCATGCAGTGCTACAGCCTGGAGGAATATCCAGAAAATGACCCAGCAGAAAAGGACCTGGGGCTGCTGGTTGACAGCTGCTGAACAAGGGCAGCTGAATGCAGCCGCTGAATGCAGCATGCCCAGATGGCCAAAAACGCCAACATATCTTGGCTTGTACCAGGAATAACATGGCCAGCAGGACCAGGGAAGCAATTCTACCCCTGTACTCAGCACTGGTGAGGGCACGCCTTGAATGCCGTGTCCAGTTCCGGGCCCCTCAATTCAGGAAGGACATTGGGGTGCTGGAGCAAGTACAGGGAAAGGCAATAAAGCTGGTGAAGAGTTTGGAGCACAAGTTCTGAGAGGAGTGGCTGAGGGAGCTGTGGGTGTTTAAGCTGGAGGAAAGGAGGCTCAGGGGTGACCTTATATCTGTCTACAGCTCCCTGAAAGGAGGCTGTAGCTGGGGGGGAGGAGGGTGGGTGTCAGTGTCTTTTCCCAGGCAACAAGTGACAGGACAAGAAGACCTAGCTTCAAGCTGTTGGACATCAGGGAGAATTTCTTCGCAGAATAGATGATTAGATATTGGAATGGGCTGCCCTGGGAAGTGGTGGAGCCACTATCCCTGGACGTATTTAAGGAATGACTGGACGTGGCACTTAGTACCATGTTCTAGTTGACATGGTGGTGTTTGGTCATAGGTTGGATTCAATAATCTGAGGATCTCAGAGGTATTTTCCAAACTATTTCATTCTGTGATTCTGTGAAGTAAAAGTTTACAGAATATTATATGTCATAGAGATTGTACTTTGTATTTCTGGTGATAAAAAGATGTTTATATATGGGATTTTATCTAATTTAATACTCAGTACTGTATAAAATAAATAAAACTTCAGTTGCTAAAAAATATTTTAATATTTTCTACAATTCAATATAAAGAATATTTTTACCACGTCTCTCACAGTAGTTTTCAACAGACAACATATTTTCCATCTTTTCTTACAGTTCATAAATCTATTATCTAGGTAATTTTATACTTAGGTAAAAATGATTTCATTGTAGCACATAATATATATTAATAAGAATGTATGACTTTTTCTAATGTTCTCTTCTTTCTACTTCTGTCTTAACAATCATATAATTCCTGTTCTTCTTTATAATGAATCATACGCAAAGGTAAGGAAATAGCCAGTGGAGATGCACATCCATAAGAGATTTATGTGTGACTGGCATGATTTTAATAGAGACATCTTTGTCAATTTTTTCTTTTTTCCATTACCAACTGTACTTCTGGCAAATCTAAGTGTTAATCTCCTATGGCACAGAGCATAGGCAGAGACCATATAAATAAGTGCAGAAAAGCTAAAATACTCATAGAGCAGTTTCAGTTTTACACAATAAATAACATTTTCACATATCATAAAGTGATACCACCCATGGCTGAAAAGCTACCCCATAAGTACTTATACCACTAAGTAACACCATGAGATCATTTTCCCTGACATTTATCAGTTCTACTGCTGCAAAACTGAATTTGACTCCATTTTCTCTCATGCTTTATAATAGTTTTGCACTGTAGTTCACAGTTGTCCATGCAGTTGGGCTGCAATCTCCACTGACCACCTGCCCGCCCCCCTTAATCCAGTTCTTTGGCCAGTTTTCTCAAAACTCTCTGCAGTTCATTCCAGCTGTAATTCTCATCCTTCCCCCTTGTCCATTCAGTTCTGGTCCTGCATTCAGATGTGCTCTCGCATCTGGCCAAGAAACCACTCCTGGAAACCTTGCTCTGACCATTTTCAGTAATAAACACAAGTCACGAAGAGTTGCAAAAGGGCCTTGCAGTACTTAGTGATTGGGGTATAAAAATGTAGATGACATTTAATGTGGATAAATTTAAAGTGATGGAGAGAAAAAAAAATATATAATTTTACAAACAGTGATTAGTTCTCAGTGACAAAGTCTTGGGTTTACAAGTAGCTGAATCAAACTTTTGTTTCCCCAGGGGATTAATGGAGGGGGAGAGAGGAAACCATTTCTTATCTCAGGCTCCAACTACACATTTGGATTGAAATATTTGTACAGGCAGTTCACCTAGGAATACCAGTCAATTCACACACTCCAGAAAGGTACTCATGTTCCTGAATATCATCTGTTGTCTGTATATTTGCAGGCAAAAGGTGCAACGAATTCATTGGAGGTCTGTGCACTGTTTCCTTATTTTGTTGAGCTACAGATCAGAATGTAATTTGTTCAGGTTTCTAAGAGAAATAGTAGCCAGACTAGAAGTGTTTACTTCTTCTAGGGCTACCAGGAAAAAAACCAACACAAGAGCAACATCAGGTTGATAATGACATCCATAAGACACAATCGTATTTGCTATGAAACCTGTTCTTGTTTTATTAATTATTATACCTTTCTTGCATAACCTCCTTACACTACAGACTCCAGCAGAGAGCCTAATACTAACATCTATATGGAGGAAAATCTTATCCTTAAGTACAAGTAAAAATTCCCATATGGAAATATAAACAACACACCCTAAAAATTTTAAGATCTTTGTAGCATGCGCTAGGTGCTATACTACAGGAGGAACTGCTGAGCTGTGCCTCACATTGTATCTGCTTTGTGCCAATATGCAACAAGATGTTCACGAGGGAAAAAAAATTCCTCCAGAGTTACAGAAAAGTGGTTTACTCAACCAAGACTAATTGCAGGAGGTTAATCTACACCACCTGATATGAAACCTAGCTACTATAAAGCATCATGATACCTGACTGACATAATTAACAAGATATTTCTCTATGAAAGAGGGTACTGTTTCTAGTCTGTGATAATAATATTTCTTTTCAATACAGAAATCTGATGCTTGGTTTTGAATATATTGTTTTAACAAATTTATTAATAAGACCAAAAAAATAGTCATATTTCTCAAAATATTTACTTTAAAAGTGTCTTCATTATAGCTGTGATTTAATCTGTCATTTTTCTCCCTTAAATAAACATTTCTGTTATACTTCTTAAATCCTTTGTGTCCATTCATCATCATGAAGATTTCTGCTCTTAGCATTTTACTTATTTTTATGCTTATATTTCTCGTCAGTTTCCTTCCCAAATTCCCCAGTCTTGGGAGCAGATGCTGAGGCACCAATGACTCATTAATCTCAAGAAGTTTCTTATCATGAACAAAAATAAAGTCTATGGACAGTTCCACATTTACCAGCCTTGGTCATACTAGAGAACCAACAAAGCTCATTAAAAAAAAAGCAAAAAAAGAGCAAAAAAAGCCATCTCTGTATATATTAGAATAGAACTACTATCTCGGAGCAAGGATACAGAACTCCACATTTCATCTTTTTATTATATCAGAGGAATGAAACGATATTCCTTTCCCTTACCCATTAATATGGATGTGTAAAAACAGACATGACGCTAGGTCCACTAAGTAGTACTTAGAAGATAGTTCAGGGACAGATTTGAAGGAGGAACTCCTCACTGGCTGCTTCACACGCAAAACTGTAGCTTTGCTTCAGAAAACCAGCAAACTAACAATCATATAAACCAGTTTTCTTTCCCTGTAAAGCAGATGATAACATGTAATTAAATACTCTTTTTCTCTAGCCCATGCTTTTAACTCTCACTGAAAAACTGAAGTATCTCAATACTTCTATTCAATTCTTGCCAAATAAATCCTTCCATTACCATAAAGTACTTGAAACACCATGCTTTACACCATTCCCAAGTAGGATACAACGGGATTAAGTGGAAAGAAAAAGAAGAAGAAAAAAAAAGACGTAAGCAATCTAATGTTGTAAGGCAAACAATGAGCATCTGTTCTATGAGCACACAGGAGAAAATCAGACTGTGCAGAAGATCTTTGACTAAACCTTTCTCCTTATTATTCCTCCAGAAATATCTAAACCTTACCAGTTTAAACCTTTACAGGTCAGAATTTGCCTGTCTGACTGGGATTCAGAGGAGTTTAAAATTTATTTTTCTATTGAAAGAGCGGGTTTATGAGTTTAGGAGGCCTCATCCATTTCAAGTTTCATTGTCTCCTGATTTCACCTCTATGAGAATGCCACTTCTAAGAAGGAGATAGCTTGCCTGGGATTTAGTTTACCACCACAATGCATTTGTCTGCCCGTGAAGTAGGAAGGAAACTGTATTTCCATCCAAGACAAAAGATGTCTACTCAATGAAACTGAAGGTGTGATTTACCAGGCTTGAGTAAGCAGAATTGGTCTCCAGGCTTCATTGAGAGAAATAATTGGTTCTCCACTGACTATAGCAAGAGCACTGACATGTAGTTCATATGCAGGTAGACACTTTTGAGTCCTAGATTAAGCTCTCTAATCTCAAACTGAAAATCTATCTTGTTTCAAAACACTTGACCTAGATAGAAGATAGAAGACTGTCCTCCCAAGCCCTTCAGCACAAAAGAAGTCTCATTATTTCTCACTTTACTTGCTAAAAGAGAATTTACAAAACATATCCTTGCAAGTATGCACTCTTATACCTGTGGATTTTAGTAACACATCGCAGAAGAATCCAACATCCGAACCCAGCCCACCTGTGTTCCCTGTAGCACATTCAAAGCAAAAGGCCACGTAAGCTGTCCCATCTTTCTAGTCTCACCTTCAGGGAATTTTTAAATAGGCATATAACCTGTCTTTCTCTTGGGCAAATGCATGGACACTCTGCTACCTGCTTTCCTACAGGAGGGTTAAAGCACAGCTTCCAGATCTCAGTGCAGATCATTCAGGAGAGAACAGGCAGGTGAAACACGTGGGCCAAGCTTCACTCTCTTTGTGAAAAAAAAAAAGTTAATAGTTATTAAATAACGGTACATTACTTTCTATTTTGTAGAGGGGGGATGGGTTGAGTTTTGCTTTTCAAAGGCCACTGATTTTTTAAAAACCTGAAAATATTGCGATTAATGCTATATTTGTGAGTCTATATTTTTAGGCAACTTTTTTCCCCTGAAGATTGAACGCAGTCATCAGCTGTGGTTAAAAATGCTGTTCTGTAAATGTGCAGAGACTTCAGAATGCATTTTTAGTGTGACAGAAGGTCTTCACTTAGTAGAAATCAGGACTTAGCATTGAAAATGCACATGGTAGCTGTATAAATAATAAATTCTACTACTATAATTACTTACAGTCTTATCCTTCACAAAAAAAATGTAGAAAACTTTCTACGTTGAACAGCACCTTAAAGGACAAGGCAGGTTGCCAGGCAGAGAGTAAAGCTAGGAAGAGTATAGTGGTTTTGGTCCTCTGCACAAAGCTATGTGACCAAGGATCATTCCTCCAAAAACTGTGTTGGATTATCAGCAAATAACATTTATATACTCAGCATGTAATTGTTTTACTCATTACACGGCTGTAGTGAGAGCATTTATTCTTTAATCCTGTGCTCCATTAAAATTCAAAATACATGCAAACAAGAAGAAACGGATTAATTTTTCTAAAGCATACTTAAAATAAATCGGGAAAATGGTTCCCTATGTGCCTTTCATGGAATGTCCTTGCGATTATATACATTTCACTTTGAAGAAGTCTATACAAACCCTTTTGACAGGAATATACAAAAACAAATCTGCCTTTCTAATTTTTTTATAATCGTATGCTACAGGAATTGTAAATGTAGCACCAGTGTCTAGTAGGATTCTTTACTGAAGCCAGACAATTGGTGAGGAATCAACCTTTATGGGTGATAACTCTAAGCTATCAAGCTTAGTAATTAGACCTGCGCTGCCTAAATTGTATTTGTCTAGTTCAGTGCCTTTGGTTTTACTTTTTACATTACAGTTCCATATTGCATTTCTAATCATTACTTCACTCCAGCTTTTTAAAATCTCTCACAGCTCCATGCTACCAGCTGTTGTTTTCTTTCCTAATGCACTTCACTTGCAAAGAAAAAAAAACCTAAGCCCAACAAAAACCTCCCAGATTTAGCTTTCTTTGAACCTCATCCTTACTCACTACTTTTCAGCTCCTGAAATAAATGGAAGTAATCATTCTGGGCTTTAAATTCAGTAATACTTTAGGACTTAAACTTGATAAGGAAACTGAACATGGTGAATGACAATACTGTCATTTGGGGGCATTGATCTGATTTCTTCAACTTTGCATAATTTGGACTCTATTTCAGTATAAAACTTCACAATTTTAGGTGAGATAATACTTTTCTAGCTAACTACCTAAGCCAGATCAACCAACTCTTAAAGGAAAGTTAAAATATATCTAATCTGTAATTCGTTCTAGTTCAATCATTCTATAGATTTAATCAAAAAAGTAACAAAAAAACCAACTACAAATGACAAAATAAACAGAAAAGCTTATATTAAACTGGCATATTTTTTTAATCACTTCATGTTATTTGACATACAGAAAACATCAGCTGCACATCAGGCTTTTGTTATTATACATGCACAGCCTTTTTTGAACTGTGAATACTCAAGAAGGAATTTCAAATTATCAGCACACAAAATGCTGTATCACAGTTTACTGCAGTTATAGGAGAACTGCAGGTAACACTTCCACTGACGCTCGTATAAAGCTCACAGAAGTTAGCTTGCAGGCTTGCCTTTCTTTCAAAAAAACAAATTATAAGAGTGTATTAAAGCATAAAAGCCTAGCATCTAAAACAGGTCTGCAAAATGTATTCTGCCATAAACTTTTTAAGGCTGAAGAAAAGTAAAGGGTAAGTGAACTTTTTCAAATCTTAACAAACAAAAAAGCTTAAAGAAACCATATATGAAGCAGTCCGTAAAATCTTCTGCTTGTGACTTCACAAAAACATGTATGAAATTCTTAAAATAAAGCTTAATGTGCTGACTACAAAAGGCATACTTAAAAATTAAGGTCTATCAAACTTTTTCAGGTTTTCAACAGAGAACACACATTAATCCACTATTTTTTATTTTAATGTATACTGCAGAACTAGCATGAAGTATACACTGAAATTCTTAGCTTTTCCACAGATCCTGGGCATCAGTTCACAAGCACAAGGGGGCAGTAAAAATGATCATCTTTGTGCAAAGTCCTAATGACCTCTACCTCACAGTAATGGGATTTTTCTGCTGTTCAGGGATTTTCCCAGAGAATGGGAAGATACTTGAATATTTTTTCTTCCCATCAGCTTTCAGCTGTGTGGCGAAGGCTGAATCAAATGTCTCAGCATAGAGTTAATGACTTAGCTGGTAGGAGAGGTGGCATAAAACACATGTAGGATTTGAAATGTAACTTCCAGATTTAAAAGATGCATATTTCCACATTTTTGTGAGATCCCCAGGGCTGACTGTAATTCTAGTTTTCTAATGACAGGTACATGTTTCTGTGTTATGATATAAGCATCTTATAACCAAGTCTAACTCCCTTCAGAGAAGGGGATGGGGAGGAGGGAAAAAGCCAAGCCTGTTTAGTGAAAACAGTGCTGTTTCCAATAAACAACAGAGACTACCATGTTAAAGCAGAACTGAATAATACTTTCTGAGGAAAGGTCTTATCATTGCAAGTGAACTTCAAAAAAATGTTCCTGCACAATTTTCCTAAGTAGTAGCTATAGACTATGTGTTGGGAATTAATATTAAATTGTGGCTTGATTTTTAAACAGGAATATTATCAACATACCCGCTCTACTCTTGTAAGCTTCATGACAACACGCCAAAGAATGATTTTGGCAATATATTTTTTACATTTACAGCCCTAGAACACCTGACAGTCATTTGTATAAACCTCCGACTTTTTCCAGACAGATTATCTCTAGGAAATAAAAATCATATTTTTATTTTCTTTAGATGTGCATCTATATGTGACAGTATGCTCAGGAGCATTTATTTAAGCTTGCCTAATTTTGAAAGTACTTAATTCCAGCATCCTAGCTTGCTCTTTCTCTTAGTTGTTTCTTAGAGCTAGAGCTCATTTGCTGTGAGTATGAAGTATCGTGGGCAATTGTCACATGATGAATTACTGTTTTCATCCATCAAATATTAAAGCTGCTCACTACTGACCTTGAGCACCACTTACACTGCCAGAGCCATGGCCCTTTTCTAAGTCAGCAGGGTACAGCTGGCACAAATTCAGCCAAGCAATCAGATTCATAGCCCTTCACAAAAGTTAAGTCTTTTAAAAATGCTGTGTCTCACGTAGTGCAACCAGAGGCTTTGAGAAAGGTGTCCAACACCTGACTGTTCCTATCAAGCAGTACTACCTGCTCACATTGATTTGCAGCAAAGTATTTCTCAGTAAGCATTTCCACTTAACATTTACGCTCATGGAACCTGTGTAGTGGGAGATATTTACGAGTTGCTTTCAGCTTAAAAATAAATCACCTCTAATTCCTCTAAGCGAAATCAATCAAAAGTCTTTAAAAAATGGACTGGTTGTTTGGTCGATTCTGGCAGAAAAGTAAACAGCACTTCAGCTTTTCTCCACCATTAAGGTCTAAATGGCCTAGAAAGTAAATCAATATCTCCAGTCAGCCCTCTGGCTATTGTTTAGCCAGTAGATATGGATTTTCTCTAGCTTACTGCACTCCTTTGGGACTAACCTGTAATCCTCAGAGAGTAATAATAAGTTCATTATCTAGTTCAGCTCTCTGTTGTACATTTAAATGGAGCACATCCATCAGCAGCACTTGTTAAAGTTAAAGGACAATGACATCCCATTCAACCTGTTTCACAATGAAATACTTGCAACACCTGATGGAGAAAATTATTATAAAAACCTTATTTGTTGTCACGTTATTAAAAATGAAATATCACAAATGAGTTAAACAGTAAATAAGGATTTTTCCTTATGTAACATTGTTTCTTTGTTAATGAGTTAAATTGTGGTAAAGTTTATTTGTGTCATACATCATGCAATCTTTCATTATTCATATCAATCTGTTTCAAATATTTCTGGTTAAATACCACTACAAAGCAGGCAGCTGTCAGAACCAATCAGTACTTTTTTATCATTCTTGAGCTACCAGATGTTTGCTGGACTAAAAGGATTTCCCCTCCCTCTACCTAGAAGTACAAAAGAAATCTCTCTCATTTTTAAACACTGAAGTTTTAAAAGGCACTACTCTCAGATGACAGAACCTGTACTCTGCTCTCAGCCAGAAAGAGTTTTAGCCTCTGATCTGAGCACTCTGTTTTACTGTGTACACACATTTTCTCTGATAAACGTATATATTCCATCACAGCATGACAAATAACACATTAATTTTACAGCTTTTACACAGAACATTAAAAAAAATATCAACTAGCAACTACTCTGTAGATGATCTGAGTACTAAAAAAAACACTTACTAGTTGCTATGACTAGTTCTGTACTGTAAATTATGCACATAAAGAACGCTGTCTGCTGGGAAATGCACTGCATTTTATCTGCAGCCTCATATTTAGCCCTCAGAGGGGTTACAGAAATATTCATAAAAATCACAGCCACAACTGCCACAAGTTCTTTTCTCTAATTCAAGAATTATTAGGAAGAATGAAACAGGAAAAGGATGGGGACTATGGCTCTATTCAGGCAAGGGGTTTGAAGAGCAATAGCTTCTATAATAAGTAACCGTGCCTTTTTTCTTTCTGAATTGCCTATCGGGATTTCAACCACATTTAGGTGAGTGACAGTCTTCAAATCAAAAGGAGAGCTGACAGAGTCCTAAATAAGGATTAAGGAATTGATCCTTAAAATGGATCTTCTAAATTCAGAGGTAAAGTCCAAACAGTAATGCTATACAGAAGGACAAATGGAACTTTATGATATTGGAAATTCCCAAGATGCAGCTTTAGTCTTTGGTGAGCTGCTGTTGGTACTGGATCACCACTAGGTGACAGCTGGAGAGCACCCAGGGTGGGGAGCACCCAGCTCTGGGGACATCTCTGACAACTCTGCTCTGCTCTAAAGCAATTCACTTGTTTGGGTGAAGTTTTTAGATCACTCCACGCAGTACTGTAATGAAAATCAATAGAACTTAAGTTGCTAAGTACATGTTACTTTGAAAATATCTGTTAATATTGTGAAATAATGCTTATACACTCTAAAAATGGAGCCTTAAGGTCTTCTGAATGTCACTAATCTTGGCAGAGAATACGATCTGGTGGAAAGACAAGTCAAAGAGATCAAAGCCATACAATAGAGTGCCTGAAAAAGCAGCCCAGAAGGTGTCCTTCCAAAATTCTTCACCAGTGTTCTTTCTTGTACTCACCCTTTTAGCATGCAAGACATAAATAATAATAATAAAAAAATCTCCTCTACCTTTTCATAGGACTTGGGGGTTCACATTACCCCCAAGTGATGCAACTGATATTCTAGGAGGGTTTATTTGTTTGCTTTTGGTATGGTTATTGTGGGATTCTGTTCCCCTCATTATGTTTGTTTACATGGAACTGTAATGGCATTGACTTGTGAGACAATTCTTTCACCAGCTCATTATGTTGACTGATAAGCATTTGTATTCTTCATTCCCAGATCAAATCTACCTACTTGCAGTTTCTGTGCCTTGGAATACCTTCACCTACTAAACCAAACAACCCTTTACAATTTTTATAAATGAGTAATATCTCATGCAGATACTTGCTATGATCATCTCATAATCTAATCTTTTTATGATGAATGACTAGTATTCAACTGTTTTGTGTCTTTTTCTTTAACAGTTTCTTTCTTTAACAATTTTTGCAGCTTTTTCAGAAACCTTAGCAATTTTCAATGTTCTTTTTAAAGACTGGACACCAGGATTGCATAAAACAGCAGTGTTCTCATAAACACCACATCAATCTTAAAGAATCATCTTCCTACATCTCATTCCCCTGTTCATAAAGCCAAAGCCCTTATCTCGTCTTCAAGCCACAGAATCCCTCTCAAAAGCTCCTGTTCAGCTCATTACCAGGCATGACCATCTAGTACTTTTCTGAGTCACTGTTCTCTAAAATAAAAGTTCATCATTCTTCACATGATCTACCTCTGTGTTTTCCAGATATTTGACCCTCCATTTACCTATTCTTAAAAAATTAACCCAGACAACTGTTGACATTTCTCAAGTATTACTTAACATTCTTCCAATTTTTATAAGACAAAAACTTTGCTATGAATATTTTCTTACAGCTCTCTGACAGAGATATTATACTCCACTGTAAAGAATAACCGAAGTCTGTATAAATTTGGAATAAAAATATATAATAGCAATTATTTCCATGAATTAGCCTGTGTAGACTGTACTCTTCTGTTGAATAACACACTTATAAGAGAGTACTAGAAACAAAAAAAAAAGAATTTTATCTTTCATGTAGCATACTGCAGACTCCTTCCAGTCAATATACTTTTAATCTTCTGTTACGTTAAAAAGTGCTGAAACCTAAATCCTGTTAAAGAAATTAAAACCTTTGAGATAACTCTTTGATATAGTATCTTCTGTGTTCAGTTCTGTATCCCCATCTCACTCCTATTTAATGCTAGTTTTGTGCAGGAACTAAATCCTCTACACAATCTGCATAATTTAATAATTGTTTCAGACATTTTTAATACTTTCATATCCTAATAGCTAGTAAGGAAACTTACACCCTAACATCATGTACCTAGAAATCTGACCCTGCTAATTCAAAAATCAATTTCATGCCTGTTTCAATGAGGTCAGGGTCTCGGTCTTGATCTTTCAAGGCATTAGCAAAATGCACCCTTGATTCTGATTTTAGCATTCTTCTTTCTTTTGCATAATGCACATTTGTAAAACTCTTTCTTTTTCCTTTGTTTTTAGCAGAGAGCAAATTAAAAAATAAATCAATTTAGTTATTTTTAAATGTTAAGAAAATGAGCTCTGTATAGACATTCACTTCTTCACTCATCTGCTCCTGCTGTCTTCTCAGGTCTACAGAAGAATGTTTTACTCAAATTCTAGGACTCAGGAACACAACATCTTCTCAAAACTTTGCTGATGAGGTGTCACAAGATACTTGAACTTACTCATAGCTAAAAGTTTAAGTAAAGGATTGAATGTTCAGAGCTGATCACCATTTTCAGTTGCTCAATATATAAGTGGAAGTTTTGTGTTACAGATAAAAGAGAAAATCAGGACTCTCACCAATGTACATAAAGCACCATGGCATCAATAGAACAGGAGCATTATGAGAGCTAAAAGTTATCAGAAGCAGTGGCAACAAATCATCCTGGTGGAAATTGTTTAGAAGTGGAAATAAACAGACTTTTCCCAGCGCACAGACTCACAGGCAGCCCAACTTCAAGATGCACCTGTTTTTCTTTGCTGCATGTAGAGAATTTGAGAGAGTGGCTGTTATTCTGTGAGATCAGCAGTGTGCTCCTAGGGGCTGGCCAGGGCTGCACAACACATCCTGACAGCCTTAAAGCACCGAGGGAGATGTAGTCAGGAGAGGTGGTTTCAACATGGGGGAAAATGGGACAAAAACACCTAAACTACAACTCTCTTGAGATATTCAGCACTTGGAAGCATGCTGTTGAACTTGAGAGACTTCCTAATTTGCTAACATTGCTCTTTTGAAAGAATGTCTGTTATGTGACATGGCCTCGGGAATAAGGTGCTTGCGCAGGTCATGTGGCAGGCTTTTGCTTTCAAGTGACTAAAGAAGTTTTCACAGCCAGGAATATGACTTTCCTTTGGCATTAAGGCCTCTGCTGAATGCAATGCAGTGTCCTGGCCTCATACTCCCCCTGGGACACTATGTGCCAAGTTAGATAGGCCATGGGCTTCTGGCACAAGGAGTTCTGTTTTATGTTACCTGAGTGAAGGCTAATCAAAGTAAACAGAAAGAGCTGGTAAGGAGCAATGACAGGAGAGGATCGAAGTAATCTCAGCAGTGAAGAACAGAGCACAGGCAGTTCTACCATCAAAGGAGAAGTTCAGGGTGTCCAGCAGAGGCCACCAAAGTGGCTGGGGCTGGTGCACTTGTCCTTTGTGAAGAGAGGTAGAGGGTGCTGGGCTTGATTCAGCCTGGAGAAGAGGCAGGGAAAGAAATAACAACCTGCTGGCGCCCACAGGACCAATCCAGGCTCTTCACAATGGTGTGTGACACAAAGAAAAAGAGGGTATAAATTGAAATAAGGTCTGACAGAACATAAGATTTTTTTTCAATGGACAGCAGAAGGCACAAGACTAGTTTGCCTACAAATATTGTACAGTCTCCATCCTCTCAGATTTTCAAGGCCAGATGGCATAAAAACCTGAGCAAACTGGCTGCCTTGTAGCTTACCCTAGGATCTGAGCACGGACATGGGAGAGACTTGAAGTCCAGATATTTAACAGCTCTGTCACTATGAGCAGCACTGGGAATCAAGATGGTAGGGGCCTGTGTAAATCTAAAAATCTACACACATGCCTAAGAGAAACCATCAGTATTAGACAAGAGTAGAATCAACTACCAAGGGAAAACAGAACTACCAGGAGGTATCAATGACCTTCAACCTCAACAGGTCGTGCAACAGGAAAAACTAAAAAAAAAAAAACCATCCAATATTACAGAAAACAATCTGCTAATCAACGTGTTATTGATCCCTTGTTTTTGTCAAGGTCATTTAATGTTCTAAAAAATGATCTCACACTAAATCTTTATAGAAAAAGTGGGCTAATTTGATTTACAAAGTAAAGTGCTATTAATTATGGAAGACAGTCAATAAAAAAGCTGATTCCTCTAAACACAAGGCAGATCTTATGGCCTATGATTTATGATGATGATTATAATGGCAAAATATTTGCAGTTCTCACCATCATCTAACTTGGGTTAGCTGCAACAAAAGATTCAGATAAGATATAATCAAGCATCAATACAAAAACCATTAGGAGACAAACAACCTTTAGGGCAGTAAAAGTAAACATCTGGATTAAGAGCAGTATGCAAAAACAATAACGTGACCTGTTGTTCCTCCTCCAACATAGGCACAAAAACCTCTGCTTTTTTAATATCAGAGCCTGACTTCTGTCTTGCTGCTGCTGTTTCCTTTGGATTACAGTCTCTAAATGTCTAAGTTATGTAACCAGACATCTCAAGGATGTGCAGCATTCATCTAAAAAGATGTACTCATTGAAAATTTTCCCATTCCGGATTATTAGTATGTCAATAAAACCTGACAGCTTCTCTCACAACTAAGGCAAGCCTTGGATTTTACTAAAAACACCTTATGGGACATAAAAATATTCAAAGCCCTGATTCCTTTTTAACAAAGGCATATTATTTAACCCTTAAGTTTAAGACTAGAAACAGCAGATGAGACATTTTATTTTCTAATATTTAGCATTAAGTATGTCATAAAGCAGAAATAAAAATATAAAAGATAAGCCTAGAAAGAAGAATGAGAAGAACAAAAATGATTTACAGAAGAAAATCAATTTTAGATTAAAGAGTAGAAAAATGGAGAACTTGGAAAATTCATATGGATGTATCCCAATACATGCAGTTTTCCTTTCTCATTGTTTTTAGTTTGCAAAGTGAAAATGGGATAATTCACACTCTTTACGAATAATTCTTTCAAGCTACCAACAGACAAAGAGAGAAATAGTATCGGTTATGCCAGGCCATGTTTTCAAACTTTTTCTCATAGACACAAAATTCGAAGTATGTTTCAGTCACTGACATAATCAAAGGGCTTCAAAAGTCAATATCCATAGCTTGCTCTTTTAATATATGTGTCTTAATTCAGCCTGGATCTTAGAGCCAGTTTCTTAACATAGCTATTTATCCTGCAGGGTTTAGAGAACAGAAAAGCCAATTTTGAAAGAACTTGTCAAACTTCAGCCTACCAAAATAATCTTCTTCCTTTATGCACAAACAGCTGTTTGAAGAAAATATCATTAATGTACAGTTGCAAGGCGCTGGAAAAATAGTATAAACCTATGCCTATTGCTAAAAGCTTTCATCATGTTTGCTTTGTTTTCATGTGAAGAACATGGCACTTAATTTTGACAATCTGTCATTTTTCTAGCACGTTCAGAGAGCGGTTGGACAGAGCAGTACTTTCATGTTTTCCATCAAAAACCTTACGATGCAGAACTGCTTGTCTTCTATTAGAGTCCTTGTCAAACTCAGTGAGCTGTTTAGGCTGAGGGAGGACTATGTCATATTGTTTCGAGCTCACATGTCAGCAAAGAGAGATATAGATCTAGTGGTTTCTATCAGCATTAATGCTTGCCTGTGCATTCATATATAGCAGGTATCTTTGTTTGCAAGTTGCAGTTGGATAGTGCTGCAGTGCCAGTATGAATGATCTATAAAAGCCTCCATTTTCAGGGTAGGAAGGGGCTACCTGGTGTATCCTCCAGCAGCCTGCTCTCCTGGAGCAGATATTTGTGCCCATAAAAGCACAGGGACAAATACGGGGTACAATATTGACAAATCCAAACACTGTAAGTTGATAGAGTTGTCAAATCACTTGTGGAATGTTATTCATCAGCTCTTATTTTAAAGTCTAACAGAAAGTTGTATTTTTCCATAGACTCAATTTTCTTTTCGCTCTTGAGTAATTATAAGAGTATCAGACAATTTCTGAGAACTCTCCCCCAAAAAATATCTGCAGTTTGTTTGCAACTTTATAAAGTTCTAAAGTTGCAAAGTCTCTCCTTAGGGAAGTTACTTTCTAAATCTCTCTCAATGTCTTAAAATTGTTTAAAAAACCCAAAACAAACAAACAAACAGCACCTTATTTTTTCATTAAAAAAAATACATCTTTTAAAAAATCACTCATTATAGCCTGAGCACAAGAGAAACCTAGGACACTCAAAAAGATTCCTCTATTATTGGCAAGAAACCTAAAAGTATTTCATGATTTTGCATTATATATCTAAATAAATACAAAAAGTTATTTTATGGCAAGTATGTAACCTCTTTTGGCTTTCTACCAGAAATAACATTAATTTGATACTTATGAATCATTCTTTCTGGTGTTAAACCCCTGCACAAATGATTCTTTAAGCAAACTTAAAAACAGAAAGATGACATAACTTCTCAATTTAAATCTTTGTGAACTAGAGCTCTGAAGTTACCTACCATTCTTTTATGTCTTCTTGAAGTGCAAAATAATCAGTTTAAATTAATTATACAAAATTACAGAAGATATAATGTTAAAAATGAATTGATGTAACTTACATCAATCAAACTGCCATATGTTCCTAAGATCTAAGTGACTTCTAACTGCACAGTAGTCTGTGCTTACATCAATAGCATCTCGTGCATATGAGCTCAATCCGAAACTCAAGCCCAGACCTGCCTTTTCCCAAACTGTTGCACAAAGACATCTGTGGGAGAGCTCTAGGGAAAGCTGTGGCTGTTTCCTGTTTCTGGACTCTCAAATAAGTCACCCAGATGCCTTCTCAGAAAGGCTGATATTTGAGTAACAGGAGTACAGAGTAGTAGAAGAATGTGTACACGACACAGCACAGCCTAGCCCATGGTGGGACCTGTGCTCTACAGAGTACATTATGTACAGAGTATGGTCTAAGATGGCAAACTGTCACTGCCAGGGCACATCAGTTCCCTAGGGCTGGATGGTAAAGCTGTGCACACACCAGGATTGTCTGATACATCATTTAATCCATTGTTACATTCTCAAATCATACCAGAAGTTTGAAGTCCCTCTCAAATTGGGGCACTACTCAGCCATGCTCTGCATCCCACAGGCTGGAAACATTTTCCTACCTACCTAGGCATACATCCTCCAAAGAAATGCAGTCACTTTGAAGAGAGTTGTCTTACAGAGATCAGATAGTCCAGGTACTCCCAAGTAGGCTTATTTAAAGTCATTTATGAGCATAATTTTAAGAACACATTTTTCAAAGTCAAAGTGTAACTGACTAGATGGCCACAACAGCAAAAGTTCTAATTTTTATGGGAGCATTTTTGTTGTTATTCTTATTATTCCGACAGCAATGCAAAACCTCTGTCATGGAACAAGACATCATTATGCCAGAAACACAAAACAAAAAGATGGTCCATGAATCAGAAATGCCTTACATTTAATGGAAATATAGGGTTTGGTTTTTTTCCACATTATTGATCAGGTAAGAGGCTTCTAGTCTCTGGAAGGATAAAAGATTTTTGAGAGAATACCAATATTATTTCTTATTTAATGGTGTATTCCAGTTTGAAACAGCAGTATTGCCAACTTTAATATTAAAAAATCATGCACTGGGGCTCAAAAAGCATGAGATTAGAAAAAAAAAAAATTGGGTATTTTATATTTACCCTTCGCTACTTTGCCTAAGGGAGCATTCAAACCATTATATTAAAATGTTCTCTACCACAACGAAGACAAAATCCCCACATTTGCAAGTAAGCTTTTCTGATAAGGAATTCAGGATTGAGACCAGAAAAGTTCAAAAATACCAACATTTTATATGAAAAAATTAACACCATTTCCCGATACCATAATTAAAAAGCCTGTGTTCAATGAGTCACTTTTAACTCAAGGACAGTCTTGTAAAGTCCTTGGGTAACATTTTGTATTTGCATAGGGAGCTTTCGCAAGGAGCAGGTCAAGGTTCATACAAAAAAAAAGGGAAGAACACCAAGGACTAAGAATGAAAACAGTAATATTTTGTGTTACTTGAGAGGATAGCACTCTCCTCCAACCTGAATTTATTTCACATTTATTTCTCCATTTATTTTTAAATGGTTGGAGACTATTGTCTAACGGAACATGTTGTTTAGAAAAGAGATTTAGGAAGCCGAGTAAAAAAGGAGGCAGAGGAAGATAGAAAAGAAGTTAAGATATGGCATCTGGACAAACTCAAACCACGTCTGGAAGGATAAAATGCCAGTCAGGTACTACTTTGATAAAAAAAAGCAAAGAGGCGGTATTTCTTTTTATGATCAACGACTAGGTAGAGACATAGCCAGTCAAGACAAAGGCCAATATTAGTTCTGTGTACCTCATGCTTAAGAACACAGTGGAATGTGTCTCATTATTTGCCTAAATTATCCATGAAAAACAACCTACAGTTCTCTAGCATCAATGCCAAACATCCCAGAGAGGGAACACACCTCAGGTATCAGCCAAAGAACCCAGCATTTTAGCCAAAAATGCTCTATAGCCACAACCATTCATGTTTGAAGCTCCACTCACCCCAGGGGAAGGAAGGAAGGAAGGAAGGAAGGAAGGAAGGAAGGAAGGAAG
>VZRV01009187.1:604712-626443 GCA_013398115.1 Falcunculus frontatus | reverse complement strand
GGAAGGAAGGAAGGAAAGGAAGGAAGGAAAGGAAGGAAGGAAAGAAAGGAAGGAAAGAAAGGAAGGAAAGAAAGGAAGGAAGGTTGTTCTGAGGCCTTTTGCTATATCCAACCTCAAGATTATTTTTGTTTCTTTTTAACAGGAGTTTCACCAATAAAATTATTATTTTGTAGATAGGGTTAATATTCACTAGCAATGATCTATTGTTAAAAACAAAGAAAAAAGGAGAGAATCTTGACTTGGTGAAACAGCTTCAAAAAACAGTCAGCTTTTGAAATTGCAATATGTGAGCTTCTGCCCCATCAGATATTTCTAAATGTGATGATTTGATGTACAGTTTCTTAGAGGCAAAAAAGTATCATCAGACTACAGAAAGGACTTACACCAAGGATCTGTGGTTGAAAATACAGACAGACTCAACAGCTTCACAGTAAATAAAACCAGAAGTGTGTTATGATGTTATGCTGCATGCACTGCCTGGCATTCACTCAGATCACTGTAGCTGAAAAATAGCTGTGAGCATCTATGTTCCATTAACACTATGTTAATTATTATCATTGTCTCATCAGTAGTTTGTTTACGACAGCTCTGGGTGACAAGGATACTGAGATGCTCTGTCAAAGCCATCACCTGATGAGATTTTTATTGGCATAAGATCTTTCTTTCCCTTAGTCAGCTACATTACAAAAATCACTGTTTCATTAAATGCAAATACTATTGCCAGCCTTTGGCTTTTTATAATAACCCTGATCTGGCACTGCATTAACTGGTTTCTTCACTAAGTGAGGATAAACTAATCTGTATCTTTTCTGGAGAAATTCATGTTACAACAGCAACACATCAAATGGACATGTTGAATTTTGCTTAATAAATCTTTTATTTCTGATTCTCCCATGTATGAAAGATATAGAATGAAGCACTATGGTCTAACTGAAAGCAAATTCCACAGAAAGATTAGCACTAAAAGAGAGAGAGCAAATGCTTAATTATTCTTCAGTTTTATTACTGAACACTTAGGCATTCAATTTAGATTATTAGTTTTAAGTCTTTGCTTATAAAAATATTCTAGAGCTTTTTCCTACTTTCCTTCCTTAATTGTCCATTCTAACATCCCTTCCAAAACAAAGTTTGTTCTAGCAAGGTAAATGATCCAGAGCCAAATGCATACAGGGGACTAATTCTTTTGTTTTGTTGGATGTTTTGATAAGTGCCATGGGTTTTACTGAGACCTTTTATACTTACCTAAAATCTATTTAAGCAGATTTTAGACATGCTAATTTTAGAAGGATGAAGACCACCTCACATGAGTTACTGGGCACTACATACTTAAGCATTGAGACAAATGTACTAGACTAGATAGCATGAATCTAGTTCTATCTTTAGCTTCAATTTTCCTCTTTGGCAGACACAAATTATGACAGATCTAAAATAATTGGTCCTTCTTCTCCCACAATTTTTTGAAGTTGGAAATTTGATACCTTCAGAAAAAAAATTAATTCAATTAGTATTTGAGGTTGTGAATAACAACATGAACAAATGCTGCTTCATTAAATTGTATTGTACTAACTACTGGGCTATTTCCATACTTCATCTTATTATCTTTCACATTTATCTAACAGTTTTTCTTCTGGCAATTTTAATTATCTTTGTTATTAAAGAGTTACATTTGTTATGCCGAACTGGGAACTGGCATTACTATGGGAAAACCATCATGTAACTCTACTTAAGAAACAATTCTTTTATGAAATATTCCTCCAACCTGATGATTTTTATTTCTCATTTTGTGATGTCTGTCTTCATAGAATCACTTAGGTTGAAAAAGAACTTTAAGTTCACTGAGTCCAATTGTTAACCCAGCACTGCCAAGCCTACCATATCTATTAAATACCTCCAGGGATGGTGACTCCCTCAGTTCCCTGGGCAGCCTGTTCCAATACTTGGCATCCCTTTCCATGAAGAATTTTTTTCCTAGTCCAATCTAAACTTTCCCTGGTGCATCTTGAAGCCATTTCCTGTTGTCCTATGACTTGTAATTTGAGAGACTGACCCCAACTGTGTTCCAACATCCTTTCTGGTAGTTTTAGAGAGCAATGAGGTTCGTTTTGAGCCTCCTTGTCTCCAGACTAAACAATACCAACTGCCTCAGCCGCTCCTCAGAAGCGCTGTGTACCAGACCCTTCACCAACTTTGCTGCCCTTCTCTGGACATCCTCTAGCGCCTCAATGTCTTTCATGGAGTGGCCCGAAAGTGGATACAGCACTCAAGGCGTGGCCTCACCACTGCTGAGTACAGGAGGACAATCACTGCCCTGGTCCTGCTGGCTGCACTACTTTCTGATATAGTCCAAGATGCCATTGGCCTTCTTGGCCACCTGTGCATACTGACAGCTCATGTTCAGCTGGCAGTCATCCAAAACCCCCAGGGCTTTTTCCACGTTTTCCAGCCACTTTTCTCCATTCCTGTAGCGTTGCATGGGGCTGTTGTGACCCAAGTGCAGGACCCAGCACCTGGCCTTATTGAACCTCAAACAATCGGCCTCTCCACATCGATCCAGCCCATCCAGAACCTCTGCAGCAGTTTCCTACCCTCCAGCAGATCAACACTCCCATCCAACTAGGTGTTGTCTGCAAGCTGACTGACCGTGCACTTGACCCCCTACTCCAGATCATTGTCATTCTGTGGCATTACTAACTAGAGATGGAGTTATAGAAAGGAAAAGCCACATTGTGATTCTGGTATGAACCTCATCTTAACAGCGCTTAGCTATTAAGTGAAATCATCCTGTGTCATCATTCAGCCAAACTTGTATTTTCTTTCATATCTCTTGGGCTAGCATTTCAAATGTATGTAATGTCAACCCAGTCTGTCTGTAGTTGACACTGTTGCTTATCATCACCCAAAAGTTGACCTCAACGAGACTTTATAGTGGAACTGCTTTACAAACTATCTATGAGATTAAATAATAATATTTTTTGTATCACACGGTTGTTTCCCTTTCCAGTGTTTACCTTTCTAATGATCAAGCCTGATTCACATTAGAAGAAATTTACATCTTAATTACTGCAGGAGCCTTATTTTTTGAAAACATAGTGTGAATATCAGATCAGTCCTTACCACATAGTCACAAGTAGATCAGCCAGAATAAACAAGAAGATCACAAAAAGAAGTCTGAAACTACCAGGGTCTGTTTCATGTAATGGATTTTAATATGCCTTAATCACAGAATATCCTTTAAATGGTCAGCGACCATCAGCAATATACATGGAGGTTAGTAAGAAATAATAAGTAAATAAACATATACAAATTCAGAGTAATAATGTTCAAAAATTTGTACTTTAAAATGGTGAATAAAGAATTAAAGGAGCAATTACATCCGAAGGAAAAAAAAGAGATATTCTATATATTACTGGCTTTGCTCACATTAGTGATGCTTCAAATTTTGTCATTATTTAATTCTAAGTGATTTGTCTCCATTTACAATCCAAGTAGTTTGTCAACTAATCTAAAAAAAAAATATTTCACACCATGGCCTTGAGGACTTTTGTCACAGTTTGCTTGGCTTATTTATGGCTAAAATTAATTTAAATTTTTAGTAGTTACTTCAGTGAATGCTAGATCACACCTTAGGAAAACAGTTCATGCAAAAGTAGCCAGTGGTTTCCTAAAAGAATTCACAAGGGCTTGAAATTAGCCTTAATTTTTCACTTTTGCATCCAGAATTAAAAAAAAAAAAAAAATAATTTTCTCCCTTTACTTTGGGATGGAATTGGAAAAGTATCTCCTGAATCCAAAAGTACACTTCTAAAAGGAAAAATTTTGCTTAGCTTTGAACTATGATTAAAGGATATAAGTCAAATGGACAATGGAGTGAGATTTTGTGTGTGTTTTGGTGTGCTTGTACTGAAAACATACCTTTCCATCATCCTTTAATCTATTTATTACCTACCCAAAGGAGTTTCCCAGCCTTTTATGATGTCAAGTTTCAGTAAGGAATGACTTTTTACGATCCTATTATAAACCCATAAAAATGAAGTTTTACAATGGAAAAACTAACAGATGTTTATTTCTAGCTTTAAAAGAAGGAGCTTCGGACTCCAGAGTGAACATTGTTTTTATTTGAAAACAGTCCGTCTTCCCAGCTATTTGGCATTTTTTCCTGGAACTCTATATTCTGTTTCCTACAGCTTCTGCAGCTAGATCTATCACTCCTACCATAATATTATTTGCCCAGGTACACTAGAGTCTGCCTTTCCTTTATTGAAAAATTCTTAGTCTTAGCTCTTGAAAATATGTTCTACATTTAAACTTGTCATTAAAAGTTGGGTTAGGAACAAAATTGGTCACAAAATTTAACAATGAAAAATATGTATCTATATTTCAGTTTTAAATAAAAATGCAGGAATGAATGACTTAAAGCTTAAAAATTGATTTTTAAATGGGTTCTAAGAGCCAAAGAATTTTTAAACTATATTAATTGATTTGTTATTTGCAAAAAAACCCAAAATAGGACAAGTCCATTGTTAAAAATAGGTCAGTGTTTTCAATGACAGTTGCATAAAATCGTCTGTAGGAATGCTAACTCCTCACTGCATTAATGTGTTAGTGTCTATAGAAAAAGAGATTGAGAGACCATCAAATTTTGAAAGTTAGCGACATCATTAATACGTAATATATCAAAAATTAAGCAACTATTTCTACATGTTACACCATTCTTAGTTCTTAACGAAACCCTTAATTTGGTAGAATTTGCAGGACTTTGCAGGACATATTTTCACCACAGTAAACAATGAGCTTGGGCTCTAAACAGTGATGAAGTAAACATACATAACCCTATAAAGCTGGTACTTTGCCTATTATGTCAAGTTCAAAACACTTGCCTTGAATTCTGGCTATATAATGCTGAGATGTTTGGTAACAGAGGAGCACCTTTAAGACTTAAAAAGACTTAAAAGACACACAAATGCACAGTGTAGCATATCTGGTGCATACAATACAAGGAAAATTGATGGGGTATTACAACACAAGCCCAGCATTACTCATTTGCAGATGTATTTTAAACAGTCATTTCCTATAATCTCTTTGTATTTCCTCCATTGCTTTGCTGACTTTCCCTATAATGACTACATTAAAATGAATGTACTTTGTCAACAGCAAAGAAAATGGGCCTAATTCATTCTCTACAAATGCAAAAACTTCTTACAATTTTGAAAAAGCCTTTTTCTATAGGTTTTTTTTTTATACACTGTAAAACACCTCTATAACAGGAATCTGAAATTATTATGGCTGCTTAAAACAGATTGATTAGGTCTAATCAAAACAGTGAAACTTCACCAGAAAAAAAGCATGACTTTGCTACTGTACAACCCTGATGTACAGTGTCTGACGTGTCTATTCTGTTAAATTACTGTTATTCATAATTTGGGTTCTCTTGTACGAGGTTTCTCAGAATGGAATCTACCCAGTTTTGGTGATGCTCTCTTGAAAATTTGAAAGGTGATTCAAAACATACCATGTTGCAGGAAAGGACGAGAACAGGGCATACCACAAAACTAACAGAATTCTTAGTTTGATAAACAAATCCTATCCACACCTATCTACTCAACTGTATTAAAAGAAAACATTATATAAAGGAATATACATATAATGAGGGGAATAATGAGAATAGATTACATGAAATACAACCCTAACAAACTTTTTTGATAATCGCTATCATTGTCATCAGAACTCTCTTGAAAGCAGTGAATATTTGAATCTTCAAAGTAAGAAACAGAATTTTAAGTTCCCTCACTGCATCGGTGCACATACTAATAATCTTACATATGTATATATAAATATATGCATAATTTATATGCATTTCTATAAGTCACATAAATAGCATAATATAATATCACTGAAACAAATTTTTCAGAACAGCCACACAATTTATTCAGTTTGGTTCTATCAAAGCAGTTGATGATCTGGGCACCCTCTTTTGATCAAAGGATAAAAGAAGACAAATTCCTTATGATGACAAATGTCAAAGGAAATAAGGAATAACTTAGGAAATCACTGAAATCTTTCAGTTAGGATATTAAATATATTTAGGAGGAAAAGAGTTATGTTGTAAGATAGTGTCTTATAAAACAGTTAGTAAATCAAATTAGAACTAAACCAAATCAAATTGAAAAAAATTCTATTTCATATCATAGGATGTAGGATTATTTCTTCCTTCTCTTTCAGGCAATGTTATTTCCTATTTAATGTACCCATGGATCTATTTATTTTATAAAAGTTTTAAGCGCCCCCACATTCAGAAAAGTACTTCAAGTTAAATGGACACTATAGAGACACGCTTACGGGCTCATGTGAGAGGTTCCCTGGGTATGCTTGGTACCAAGGAAGCACTCCAAAGAACACCCAGTTCACACACTGAGGTACATCTATATAGACACTCAGGACTACAGGCACAGGCACAAATGAGGGCTTAATGAGATAATGAACAGAATTTTAAGAAGAAGAAAATGTTGCTTTACCACTTTTTTTATTAATCAATTATGACCTGCATAAGGTGAATAATTCATTGATGGAGTTTATTCCTTCCAATGACTTACTAAAATCTAACAAAATTTATAGATTAACTTAAATGGTCTAACACCAAAAATTTCTTGTAGGGGCTTGGGAAATAATCTGCATTGTGCTATCTCCATCCTAAGATTATCCTGACGGCAGTTTTAGATAACATTTTCTTGGAAAAAAACCTAACAGTAAGAAGAAAACTCCATCCTAGACTGGGCTGAGAGGAAAGAAGAACCAGCAGAACTTTAGTAGGTGAGATAATGGAGAGTATGGGCAATAAAATTAAGAAATACTGAAAATGGTCACTTCTGTGTGGGCATGCACTACAGTGTAGCTCAGTGAAAGGGATACTGTTAGGAGTCAGAGACAAAACAACATTAGGATAGACGTCATGCATGTTAAGAGAAAGAGATCTGAAACATTAACGTCCTGATTTTTTTTCTATACAATTATCAGTTGCAATTACACATCAAAAGAAACAAATCTACCCCCAGTTGCGATGGATGAACATCTGCACTTTCCAGACGTTCTTTTCCACAGGATTTCTTTGCAATAGCATAGAACAACCAATCAGTCATTTAATGACAGCATTACAACCCATTATGTTCAAGAGTCAATTACTCTAAGACCTTACGGTTTTATCACATACAATATGTCTAAATTGGATGCAATACTGTGGATCAATCAAATTCAAAATTTTATTTGAATCTGACTGTATAAGGCCACAAATGATTTGTACTGGGGAGTGGGGACAAGGATGAGCAGTCAAAATTACCAAACACCAAACAGTTGATGAGCCCTTAAAGAATTAACTACTTCTTTCATTGATACATGGTCTGTACACAAACAAGATAATTGCAGTTTAAAGAAAGTGTCTGGCACTTTTTCCATTTGTAAAAAGGCCAGAAATCAGCAACTACTGATTGGTTAATCGGAAACGCAGAGCACCGAGCAGCATGTGGAACTAAGACCACATGTGAAAATGGGATTGTCACAGCAAGGACACTGAGGGTCATAGGACATACATCTGTAGGAAATCACTCTTCATTAGTCTGGCTGCTCATGGAACAGTTTGCTAGCATTATGTTCATGTATGGATGTGCAATCATTAATAAAATAGAACTATAAGTTACTTTTCAGAAATGGAATACAATATATGTCTAGTCTGCACAAGGGATGAAGAAATGCACGTCAGATGTATTATTTACAAATGTTATATTTTGCAGCATCTTGACATTTGCCTGTTTGTAAAGGCTATAGCTGATATATCTTGGAAAATAAAAGAATGTATTCCTGTACTACTGGAAAAGAGGTTATGCTCCATCTGACGGTCAAAATAGTTACAAATCCATTACTGGAAAAGAAGATCTTCACTGGCTGTAAGAGAGCATTACTCTATCAAAATCAATAGTGTTGATTGACTGTAACAGGGCAGTGTCAGAAACATACATCAAAACATCTCAATAATTTTCTTTTTTTTTTTTTTTAAACGATAACCCATATATCAAATCAGTTTCACAAATAGTTCTGTGTGTCTTTAATGGCAAATGGTGGAATTCAATCAAATTACATGCAAATAGACATTACTTAAAACACGGGCCAAAAGACGGGCCAAAGTACAAGAATTTAGGTTTTCAGTTGTGGTAGGTAGGTGCTATAAGCAGCACCAGAGGATGGGAAAGGAAACCCAGTTTCCTTCTCTGGTGGGAAAGGAAAAGCACGAAGGAAGCTGGGTTAATGAACACGTGATCAAATATGAAATGCCATTACTTTCAGGCAAGTTAATAGAACAACATAAACCACATGTCAAAATATTCTACAAATTCAGAAACCACAGGTGATGGTCTATCATTAGGCTACTTCAGATTCTAGAAAATTGAAACTGACAATATTTTAAGAAATTAAATTAAATTCAGTTATGGTTCTGTTTAATAGCATTTAATAAAAACATGTTGCCTTTCTCTTATCACAAAAAGTTTTCTACTGCCTTCAGTTTTGAGTGTGTCTTCACTTAATAAAATAAACAGTTCCAATAAAAGAATCCTTCAAATTTCTTCAAGAAAACTCCACTTCTACCATGACTGAAACATCTACATAAATTCAAAGTAACAGGATAGATGGAACCTTGATTTGACGACTTTAAAAATTAAAAAGTTAATTTTTAAACACAGTAATCTGTGATATATGCATGGTATCTTTAAGGTATGTTTACAACAAAGAGGTTTCTTCTTTTATGAAAATTGTTTTGTCCTCCTGATGCATATGTAACCCTTCTCAGATGAAGAGTTGCTTCTTCCCTCTCTTTCTTAACTATTGATTTGCCATAACTAAATAAGCAAATACTTAGATCAGATATTTGCCAGCACTCCAGATACCGCTAAGTTACCTGAAGTGCGACTCTTGTTCACATAATCAAGTCAGTTGCTAATGTGGGAAATTTTACTCCCCACCAGCCGGTATTTTCTTGCTACCTTAGCCCAGGGTCTGCCTTCTTGGTTCACTTGGAAGGCTTTGGATTTTTTATCCTTAGTTTTTTGTTGGTTTGGTTTTTTTTAATTCCTCATATTGTAGGTATGTAGGGCTGCTGGTGTCTGTGATCATATCTCTATTCTTTCCGTTACACAGTATGATTTTGGGTGTCTCATTATTTATCATTAATTTCTGGTACCACGTAGACAAATATGTAAAGGTTCTGGGGATTTGACGACCCATGGACATTTTTGAGTAATTTTATTGCACCATCATGTTTGACAGCAAAAAATTCAATTTGGTGCCCCAGATGCTTACTTCAGTTCCTATCTTCACAGACAAGAAAAATACAGGGCAAAACTTCCCTTCTAGATTTTTACCTCTACTTTCTGCACTGGAAGGTGCAACTAGACTATAATGTTTAATAGCTCTTCATCTACATCTTGTATTCTTTTGTTTAAATGCTACGTCATTCCGTGGATTGGCAATTCTAAGTCAGGAGGGTTTGAACTACTCCCTCAGGTTATTCTTTCTGTCTATTTTATTAAAAATATGTTTTTGTTACTAGAGTAAAAAGAAATTGAAAGCTAATAGATTTGACTCTTCTATCCGCAATAAACCTCTGGATGGATACTTAATGAGAATGTGTATATCTGGGATAATCAAACAAAGCAGATCCCTAACCAACATAGGTTAGTGAGACAGGAAATCCTACATTTCTTACTCAGACCCAATTTCCATAAAAACAAAAGTTTTGTTATACTATAATGGAGTCAACTCACACTCTCTGTCAAAGGTTACAAGATGCACATTCCTTCTGACTTAATATGATCACCTCTCTCCTGTCACCTTCAGTATCAAAGCTCACATTGCAGTTTCAGCAGTTTCTTTAGGATTCCTGCTCTGTGTTTACAAGGAATTAGCTTTCTGTAGCCAAATCAGTAATAAATTCTGTTAATAATGTTATTAGGAAAGTAGGGCAACCCAAATGACAGATTTGTCTGACACCAAAATAGTGCATACTTTAAATTGCCATTTAAAGTAAACAGGGTAAGATGGTCAATGAGAGTTTTTTTTAAAAAAAACAACATTCAAAACTCAAGTCACAAAGCACCATACTTAAAAAGAAGAAGAAAAAAATACCCCTCAAAGGACGTCGTACAACAGAATACTCACTGTATTTACATGGCTTTTCCGGCACAGCTTAAAATTTTTGCTGGGAAATTAATGACATATTTAATTATATTTTCATTATATTTTCAAATTAATTTTTGACTCTCTGCAAGGCATAAAGGAACAGATTGACACCCATATATAAAGCAGACTCATGGCATCACTACTGCACAGTGTGCAAACCTAAAGGAATATTCTTGCCCCTGTAACTGCCTAGGAGCCACTAAGAACAGTCTTTGCCTGCTTTACCATCATCTGAAGATAAACTGCTGTGGGGTTAATTGCAATAAATATGTACCTTCTCCCTCTCTAAGAAACATTTACTCTGAATTTCAAACTGGGGATTGTGAAGGATGAAGTTGAGCCTGTGCATCTGCTCTTTGCTGAGTGCTGACTCAACCCCCCCCCCACCCTGCTGTCCCACATAATTATTTTGTGGAGTGTGAGTGAAGAGAAAGACCTGGTATTATGCATTGCTGTTTTTCTTCCCGAGACATATAGCTCACACCATTTCTGGAACTGCTGTCTGTTTATCTCTTACTTTGCCGTGAAAACCAAAGAAGCACTCACTTTTACAATGGCATAAAACTGAAACTATGCATAACCTGAATTAAAAATTGTACTAAGCAAAACTTGTTAAGTTTCTTATTAGGAAATATTTTTTATTTACCAAATGTGATTGCACATGCAAGCTTTATTTAACTAGTTTATTATTTTGATTACATACCTCCAAAATATGTTTTCAACTAACGTAATTGTGTTAATTTGCATCTTGAAAGGGCACCTTTGCAAAACTGAGCATTTTATCAAGGTTATTCCTGCTGAATCAAATGAAATTCACACACAGAGTTGTAATAATTACCTTCAATATTTAGCATTGACAAGAGAAAGAAAAAAACCAAAATGTTCAAATCTTCTTACCATAATATGATTTTAAAAATTGAACATATAATGAATTTTCATTGAAATACATATAAAAATAAAATATTTCTGGCTGTCAGGGAATTCTTGAAAACAAGACCTGAACAAACATTATGCGATAGAGATGGAACCCTTTCCCTTATTCTAGAGATAGCAACAGATATAGTGTCCTAGTCAAGAGTTGATCAAGCAGAGGCTGTTCAATAGAAAGTTTAATAATGCATTGCATGGCCCTTGCCTTGATTTTACTCACAGGTGATTTTGTACCCTTTTACTTAAACCAGTGGCCAAGCCTATATTTGTTGCATTTTTTTCTAAGAGGGTTTTTTTTTGCAAGTGAGTACATAAAGGCTTCTTTTGTTTCAATGGAAATGCACTTAACGCATTTTTTTTTTCTTTTTCAAATTAGGACATACTACATCAAGGTAAACCGATTTTTCATCAGTAAAATTCAAGTTTTAGATCATATAACTTTAAATTACTAGAAAATAGAATAAACAGTTAATTCCAGTGGATTTTTAACCTACGCAACTCTAAAAGACTTCTGATTAGTGACTGCAGCCATCTAACTCACTATCCACAATCTTGTTCCCCCTGAGCTTCATGCACTCATGAAAAGAGCAAACATCACATTGTGTGTATGATCCCTTCTTAGGTCTTGTTCATACATATGCTTCTGTGTAAGAGAGAACCACAGCACTTATGCTCCTTCTTGGGTCTCTAGGCTCTACAGAACTGAGGTAGGAGAAGAATGTCATATAGGGGGTAATACTGGTATATCACCTCATTTGTTGGTCTCTACAAACGAGAGAGGAGGCTTGCTTAAACTAGAATAATATTGTAGGCACTCATCCAATAATACACAGCTTAAATAATCTGTTATACACAAAACTGGAATGAAATATCCAGACTAACAGCATTGAAAGATCCCTCTGGATACATTCACAGGTGACTAGTTTAATTATGTGGAATCTCATAAATTAATTGCATTATTCCAAACCTGATGAGTTGTGTCACAGTAATGCTGATATAGTTAAGATTAAAAAAATGGGGATGTAACAGCCTGCCTTGTTATCACTGTGTATGTTGTCACAGCTCTGCAGTGAACTGTGACTGAAATGTATTAGCAGGTCAAAAGGGCAAAGCTTTTCAATTTTTAAAAATTCTAGAAAATGGATGACATTCAAAGAAAAGCTTACTCTTAGCGGGGAACCAAACAAAGTGGTATTTATATATATATATATATTCTTAAAGAGGGGTAAAAGGAAACAAAAAAATGCAGACACTGTTATTAAAAGGCTCTACTTCATGCCAGGCTTCTTCTATATGTTTATTGTGTACAATTTATGGCTTAAATCCCCTATAAAGCTCACACAATGATTTGGATAAAACCAGAAAGAAAACTGCTATGTCTTTTTCTTCCTGGAGTGGCAGAGGTTGGGCCAGAGGTGAAATTTCAATGAATTACACTCGTAAGTGCCTATCAATTATTGATAACAGTATAGTTAGAAGTATTATTTTATCTCAAATTAGAGCCATGCAATTGGGCATTCACAGGAGCTCTCTCCAGCAGCTTTATGCAAGTGTTGGCAGCTGAATGAGGTTGGACCTGACTACATCTTCTTTAAAGAAACAGATAATTAAGTATCTCCCAATCATCTGTTCTCTCCTTTTGTTCCCCCTCCTTTTCAAAAGGTTAACACTTGAATGCTTTAATAATCTGAGTAATAAGAAAAAGAGTGTGATGACCTGCCAAACTTTCTAACCTTTATTACTCACTAAGACATTTTTAACATTTAACGTTCCACAATAATTTTGCTAATGTTCAATATTTTTCCATTTAGGAAAGACCATTCTACTTGCCCTCTGTGGTAAGATGAAGACTTGGGTTAGTAATGTAATCAATTAACACTGCAATAATTACTAAGACTAGTAAGTTTCTTGCAAATGGGCTAAGGGAGAAAGCTCACTACATATTTCTAGTTCAAAAAATCTTTTCTCAAATTACATCACATTTTTTGCTATTGAATATGTTTCTAGCATACAAAAAAGGATGACGTATCCTTTGACAGTCAGTGCCTTGGGCTGAATTCCAGAGGGTATCAATTTGGTCCTAGACCCCTGGAAAACCTTTATATATCTTTGTATACCTGTTTCACTAGCCTTGAAGACTTCATCTGAGTTCTTATATATTAATGGACTGTGAGAGAGCAATTATAAACACACAGAGAGCTAATGATGTAAATATAATTTAAATTTAAATTCTCTTCCTTAATTTTGCCAAACTTTCTAGGGTGTTAAAGCACAAATTATTATTTTAAAGACAAAGCCAGGCCTCTTCAGACAACACTAAAACTAGAGATAAGGCAGGCCATCATGGATCTGTAAGCATTTCCTCTTCTAATTTGGAGTTGAAGCTGGATCTCTATAAACCATCTACTTTCAACATGGCAATATTTTCTATGTAAAGAAGGCCAGCACACAGAGCTGTAATAGGATTTCTACACTTACTTGCATCTATTGGTCCTTCTTTTAAACTGTGAAGAATTTGCCATATATAGAGAGGATGATGAGTTCCAAGTTGATGAAAGACTATCATGCTTCTTCAGCAATATTTCAGTTATGGTATTTTACAGGTGGCCTTGTGTTAAGAATCCATTGGACAGGATTTGACATGATAATCCTGCTGTCTTTATGCTGTTTGCTTACCTATAAAAGTCAAAAGTCCTAAAAGTTTGCCATGCACCTCATCAGGCTCTGGATTCTGGAAACCAAGGATGAAAACATATCCTAGGAACACCCCACCTATATCACCTTTTCCCACAATGTAAAAAAAAGGACTTGTACTTAATGACTGCTACCTTAAAGACTTCTGAGACATTTTGAAAAATTCAATTTTTTTCTGGATGCATTATGAGCATGTCTTGTTCAACCAAAAATATCTAGAATTGTTATGTAAAATATCATTCAAAGTAGCTATTTACCATCATGATTGTTGTGAATCATCTATTTAGGAAGGGAGAAGTATGGTCAACTGTTTCTAAATTGTTGGCCTATAGGCTTATAGAGCCATTATTGATAAATTTCTGGGTAACAGCACTGGTTAATCTTTGTCATATGATTTACTTTACATGATAAGAAAATTTTGTTAATATCCAACAACGATAAAAAAAAACCCTCAACAATATTAAAAATATATTTTATAAATACCTTCATGACTAAGTCTATAAGATTAATCTACTGCTGTTAAATCAGTCAGTATTGCATCCCCTTTTGTAAATGACTGCATATTTGTCCTTTTCTGTATGTATATTTGGCACACTACAAAAAATATTCTTTCACTTCTTTCATAATGGTAATAAAAAGAACCTGATTACTTTTTACTTGTCCATAAAACATGTCCCCACAACAACCTGAAGCTGATTAGGCCAGTATATCAAAGATACATATGGAACTGTGCACACAAAGTAAGGCTCACTAGAATGTATGTACAAATTAGATGATTGCAATATTTAATAACCCAGAGAACCCTTGTTAATGTAACACTTTTTTCTGCATTCAGTTATTTGAAATTGAATTGATTTCTAGCCAGAACATGCTGGGTTTTTAGAGTTTAAATCAGCCCTCCTTTATCAACACACTGATCATAACTGCCGTAATTAAACATCTCAGATCTTGAAAGTTTGAACATACTGATGAAATACTAAGAAAACAGTTTCTATTCTTTAGTGTAAGATTAATTTCAATGCTGTTGCAAACAAAAACAAAATACCAAGCAATACACTTTCCCCTCTTCTCTAGAATAAGACTTCATTGAACTATAGAAAAAAAAAATTCAATCTTATTAAAAGTGATGAAATTGGAACACTTAAAGACACTTTAAATGATCTTAGGCCATACACTTTCCTCTGTGGGCTTAGGCCAGGAAGTTAGTTTTAAGACATACTGAATACTACACAAATGCTAAGCAAAGGAAATTGGCCTCAATGTTTTAAAATGTAAGGTCAGTGGATATTGCACTGATTCAATGTGATAGACACAAGATCTGATTGTTTAGATGTGAACCACTCATTTCACATTCATTGCTATTTCTCCACTGCCTTTATTGGAGTCTAGAGTCACCAAAAAAAACACTCTGTGTGCACTCTACCTCAAGAGTAACAGCATTTAGTTTTGCTTAAAATAGAGAATTAATCAGTGCCAGTGTATTTTTTTTTCTGACAGTGCTTAAAGTTTGCAGTGAAATTAGAAAATGATTGTTAATTTACACATACAAGATAATTTTATGTGACTTAAGAAAGATTAAATGGAACAATCACGAGTGACAGTGGAAGAAATTAAATCAGGATATGAATGAGAGCTGTTTTATACTGTAGGTGTTCCCACAAACCCTAATGCTAATACTTAAAACTCACCAGTTAATCACTTCCCATACTCTTTTTCAAATATTAACCTTTTAAAAAGTTGAATTAGCTTAAGAATAACTTGATATATTATTAGGACTCATTTAAAAAGTCCATACTGAAAAAGAATGGTTCTCTTTTTAAACAGTTTTTAATTATTATGAGGCTTATATGAAGAGGAAAATATATTTTAACAAGCATCCACACAAGTGGTCTGATTATGTTATTCTAATCTGCAAACCTAATTATCACCTTCTTATGGAGTACAAGGAACAGCTTTAGAAGAAAATTAATGTATCCTATCAGTGGGACAGTTTGTCACTTTATTAAATAATCATCTTCTTCGCAAATAAAATTGTTAGAAGCTTCATTGTATTAAGGAAAAAATAAAACCCCTCACACCATTACATATTAAAATTAACTTCCCACCGTTTCTTTAATGGTCTATTAAGCCTTCACTGTGGTGGATTATGAAGTACAAATGAGGATATCAACTGTTTCTAAAACGGTAAGAAACAAATATGTTCTATGTGCATTTTTTATTAAGGTGAGCTATAACTTAGCAAACATTTAAACTATTTTCACTAGTTTCCAATGTAGAAAATGTATATTAAATCCAAAGTAGATAACGTAATTTATTTTTCCTCTTTTTGATCTCAATCATTATCTATGGGACAAAACTAACATCTGCCTATATGTAGCTCTTCTTCTGTAAAACTGACAATTAATATTCTGTATTGCAACCCAGAAGACAAAACCAAGCCAAACAACCCGAAATGCTGCCAAAGATGCCTCTGGAACAAGTCTTTAGACTGACCTATGCCACAAAAAGTATAAATCTTGACAGAAATACTTAATACATCATTATTTAAAATGTCATTCTACCTAAGACTGAAATTTGACCTCCATATTTTCAAAGACTTTTTGTAAAGTAATTGGAGAATGTCACAGCTTGTAAATACATACAGGAATCCATCTTGTAAACCAATACAGGGTCATATTGTCTGCCTTGTAATGAAGAAATCCTACTGGGCTCACCAGTAACTAAAGACTTTCTTTCACTGGTCACTGTGATAAAAAAATACGGTGCAAGTTGTTACCTTTGTTTTTTTCCCCTCTCGGGATACACATTATGACTTCCATGTAGAGCTAACCTGGATTATTTTTAGCAGTCTTTGATTAGGCTGTATTATGCAGTGAAACCAAAAAAAAAACCCTACAAATAATGAAGCCAATTTTAATGGAAATTTCATCTAGAAAGAGTTGTTAGCTAACAGATGGAATATCAGCTTAAAGCTACATATAAAAGCATGCTTAGCTACCCCTTGTTATCTATGTCTGGTGAGTCAATGTACATCACCTGAGACTTAGACACAGTTTTTGTATACTGTATTTTCATTAAAGGCATAAATTAATATCCAACATCTCAGGCAACTGCTCTTACCTTTGCAATTCTAGCCACAGTTTTCATTGGTACCTGCCAGAGTTGTCACCCTGGTAGCAGGACAGCATAATCATCATCCAAGTCCCTTGGATGAGCCTATACTGTTCAGGTGCTCTGCTTCCTTTAAATAAACATTCACCCTTCAGCAAACAAAGAAGCAAAACCCCAAGCTGCCCGTCACAAAGCAACTTGTACTTTACGTAAGCAGCACAGAAGGAGAAGGTGAGTCTTAATCAGAGGGTTGCAGCTGGGACTGTCTCATTTCAAGTAAGCACTGCAGCTCTCAGGGTAGCAGCAACTGCAAGAGAGGCAAAGTTCCCTTTCTGTCATGAAGGCAGGTTGTGATATTTTTCACATCAGGGAAACTCTTTCCTGCTCAGCACTATGTCTGAGGAAGCTTTACTAACTACGTATTTTTTTCTTGTTCCAGAAAGCAGGATACTTTGCTCTCATGGGCAATCTAGAATTTGATAAGTTTAAGAACTATAAAGATGCTGATTTTCCTTAAGTATTAGCTGATACAGTTAAGAGTTTACCTCCTGTGGCTTGTGGGTAAGATATATCCAGCCATTAAAATTGTTCAATATTTGGTGATATTATTTTACCAGTGGTCCGTAAAATAAGACAATCAGTCTGAAGTATTGGAGGTTACTTAATTTTAATGTACAAGACAGTACCTGAGTTAATGAAACAAGCCATGAAGTCATTTTGTTTTTATAATAAACTCCATCTCTCTCCACTTTTTAACTTACAACTATAAAGAACAAAAGCATGTCTTGTGATGAAAGGTGAAAAATATAAAAGCTCGAATAGATCAGGATTTCAGTGATACACTGTCTGACATTGCCAGGCAACAGGTCTGTGCTTATTCCCAAATCCAAATGTTTGGACAACAGAACAAGATAATATTCACAGTTAGGTATGTCAGAGTGCTTTAAAAAAAACCCAAAAAACCATGAAAGTAATTAATTCTAGAAAAACTGGATAGCAGTTATTTAGTCTGCAGTGGCATTGATACTTTGCTTCATGCTTCTGAACAGATTTTCATGAGGAAAATCACTTCTCTAAATCTTAATGTCACTTTCCCATTTTTTTAGCATGCATTGGGCTTTTATTTCCATATGCTTTCAAAAGGGATTGCACCTCCAGAAGCTCTTACAGACTTCTCACTGTGCATCAAAATCTTGGCACAGAAACTGAATATATCGTTTTCCAAGCTACACGTTTTAGTGTGCTACCAGTTCCCAGCATTAAATGGCCATACTTATGGTTTTATTACTCCACTTTACATTGTCAAGGAGTAGTCAGGTAGACATGTACACCACATGCAGCTTTACACCACCTTATTTCAGAGAGAATAAAAGTGTTATGAAGAAGATAGACAATATACAATACAGGACTCAGAAAAAATTAATAAATAGACAAAACAAAGCAACACTTAAGACTTCAAGTAAGAGACATGGCTGAAAAGCACTTTCCTCTTTCTCTGACAGCTTCTCCCTTTCCCTTTTTATTAAAATACTAAACCATGAGCATTAAGCAGCTCTTAATTTAGCTTTATAATAAAAATTGAAATCCTTCTTAACCAAGAGTATAGTTATGTCGAAATCTGTATCCTTGATTATTTTATAAAGTGAAGGAACAAAGTTAAGTCAAGAAAGGCAAGAAAAAAGGGAGTCAAATCAGAAGGAGAAGCAAGAGAAGTCCTAAGACACCAGAAGAAGGAAAAGATGAATGTGCCTTATAGCAAGAACAAATTTGTAAGTGAAAATTTAATCTCAAAGTCTTCCTTCACTTGAGACAGCTAAAATACATTTTGTAAGGACTAAGAAGCTGGTATAATATAAGAAACTAGGGAATACTAGCTTGTGATCCAGTGTACTCAACCAGTGCACACATTTTATCCAATACTTCTCCCACATCTCCACTTTGTAAAGGAGCGTGCTTCCAGGGTGGCAGAGATGGTGCCAACTCAGAAGGCTCTTGAAGTACAAGCAAAACAGCCACAGTGGTATTGCCTTGTCCTTTAGTCGTTTAAAGCTACCCAAAACCCCAGAAGAACATGTGGTCCTGTGCTCTGTGCAGACCTTGCAGTACCATCCAGCTCAGAAGTAGTTCATTACACAGGTCAGCTGTGACTGACCATGAAACATTTTGAGAAACTGTCAGAATTAGTGAAGGTTCAGAGTAGCCCTGATGGGCATCTTCTTTCTGTACCTCTAAGTAGTTCTGTCTTTGGCAGTGTTTGCTGTGTCTAACACGTCTCTCTGACAGGGACTGTTCTGCACCATGCCTATATTCCCTCATTCTATAATTTTAGTGTCACTGGGCATTGTAAGTTGTTACGGAAAATACCCAGTCTCACCATTCACGAGACTCTCTGGCAGTCACACTCCCAGCACCAGATACTATCACTGCTGGGACCAAAGCCCCTTCAGAGAGGGCAGCTCCAGTGAGCTGACAGGTGCCTGCTTCTCTCCACACCCCACTCGCACGTGGTTAGACCAGGTTTCCTCACCAGTTCAGCTCTAGGTTTCCCACAACAGAGTCTCAGATGTCTCATTCTATAATGCAATTTGTTCATGGTGCAGTAAGAGAGGCAACTCAAGCTGGTTCCTCCAAGGAGGGACCCCAACAAAGGACACCTGGTCTTTTATACCCTTGCAGTCCAAGCACATGTAAATCTCTTCCTCCCGAGTCTCTGTGTCCTGCTGTGACTCCCAGTGTCCATTCACCTGGATAGCACTACAGGTCTTCGTGCCCTTTGTCATAAAAAGGGTTGGCAGTTTGTCTCCTGCTTATTGTCTCCTCCTGCTGCTCTCCTATTCTAGATTTAACAAAATCAGCTAGGAATCTCTTGTTCTGGTATACAGATACTTGCATACAGCACATAAACCATTGCCTTAGCAGCAGAGGTGTCCAGCTTCCATGATACTTATTTTGCTTGTGTGGTTAAAGTAGTGGATAAATATTAGTTATTTGTTAGTAATTTAAGCAATATAGTAAAAAATTATTATTTCACTGGACTCTAAAAAGTACAAAACTGCCTCTTCGCCTGGTAACCTCACAACAGAGTCAAATTCCCACCTGTTTACTTGTTTTCTGTATTTTTGCTAGCTGCAGATCATGACATTTGAATTTGCATTGTAGTCCTTGCTCCTATTTTGTTGTTCAGTGACTAAAACACTATCCGAGTAAGAGAGTGTATCTGATTATTCCTTGTCAGAAGGGGAACTTGAACCCCAAACTCCCTCTTCCTGGCTGACTGCCCTCACTATGATGCCAGTGTAAAAACAGCCCCACAGCTGCAGTGTCCTGGCTGCTGTGCAGCCTTCCTACTGTAAGGATTTTTTGGATAAGCCATACTTAGTTAGGTCAATCCACTCAGGTTTGCTTTGAAAAGCCCACAACAATTTGTCAATTAAATTTATGCTCCCAAATCACTTTCACTAAAGATTTACACTACAATTCTCTATGTAATCAAAGCAGCTAACCATATTGAAGATTTCATTCAGTGTGAATAGTCAGCTGCCTCGTATCAGCAAGAAGAACATATTTCTTTGATTAACACTTTTTTCTGTCTTTGAACATCAACAAAATCTTGATAAAAACCCTAGATTGACAACTTAACACAGCCTTCAAGGCTTTACTATCAAAATCCAAATCACTGAAGAAGCTTCTGCTACTTCTGCTGTTACTATAGTTATTAATATATCACCACAACTAAAAGAAAAAATCCAAGAAGTATTTTAGCTCATAAAAAAAAAAAAAATGCTGCCCTTGTTTTTTATATATTGTGAGCACAGATAACGCTAACCACAGAGAAAGTTCTCCAGTTGGCCATTATACTCCCAAATCACAAGTTACTGTTCCAAAGAGCATTCGATGCCTTTAGACATCTTCATAATTGGCTCAGAAATAGCATGCTGCAAGAAAGGTTAACAGACCTTGCTGTCCCTCATATGGACAAATCTTTATTAAAAACAGTGTAACTGAAAGGTTCTCAAGAATCAGGAAACCATATCACTTGCAGCTGTTCCCTAAGTCTAATTTGACCAAAAAAAAAAAAAAAAAGCAAAACTAACAACTTCTTCCTCTGACCATTAAATTAAATTTCTAGGTGGCTTTTACTATATCTATCTATATCATGTGGATTCAAATGATACTCTGGTCCTAAATTTTAGCTCATCAGAAAAAAAATAACCTAAGTTCAATATTATTTTTAAAATTAATATTAATTTATTAACCTACAGAACAGTATTAATTCTTGCCATAACTAAGTTGACTTACAGGGTTTGAAACTGGATAGAATTGAAAACTTTCCAAGCTTAATAAATTCCAAGCAACGACTAGATAACAGTTTTTATGTCCTGTGATTTTCTCCTTTTCCTGTTGTGGTCCATTTTATGCCATGGCACGCAAACATAGCAGAAATATCAAGCTCATTCTCCTAATCCCTGATCAGTAATGAATTCAGAATTCTGTAACTCCTGACCTTTAAAACTTTGAGAAACAATACCAAAATTACACTGTTCCCCACGTTTCTTTGCCCATCTTGTATCCTGTCTTGGCGGCTTCCCCATGAAGTACTCCTGGATATTTTGAGCAGGAAGGAGCCAGAGGTACACGGATCCCTTAGCCAACAATCTGCCAAAAGCCTTGTTGATCTGAACCCTTTAACCTGAACCAGAGCTGAACATTAAAGAGCATTTGAGACAGACTATATATATATATATACATATAAATATATATATATATATATAAAT